>OZ017739.1:217023206-217338206 GCA_963969285.1 Odontomyia ornata
CTATCCCCATGACTCCTACTAACTACTCCAACGAACTAAACAATATTTACAGAATAACTTATAATAACGGATACAAACAATGCGATATTGACAAACTTGTCACACAGTACAAACAAAAACAGGAACGCCAGCCGACTGAAACTCATAAGAACGACCAACAGTGGGTTTCGTTAACATACATAGGCAAAGAGACATACAAACTATCAAACTTCCTTAGGAAATACAAATTGCAAACTGCATTCAAAACGAACAACAACATCGGAAACGAGATGAAACAAAACAAACGGACATCCAACATGCAAAAAAAAAAAACAAAAACCTAGTATCCCTCTACCTGGTATAATTTAGAACTTGAGTAATTTACTTCCTGACCCCCATCCGCTAATTATCCATCCGCTAATTACCCATTCGCTAATTACCCATCCGCTTAACCCATCCTTTGACTATATAAAGTCGTCCCCTTCAACACATCCTTTAGACACTGAAGATGACTTAAAGTAGTCGAAACGCGTCTGCTCACACAACTAAGCAAAGCCCGACGGCTTTTAAAGAAAAAAAATACATATATATATATATATATATATATATATATATATATATATATATATATATATATATATATAGATCTATATATATATATATAGATCTATATATATATTTAGATCTATATATATATATATATATATATATATATATATATATATATATATATATATATATATATATATACATAGATCTATAGATCTATATATATATACAGTAGCAGCTCGAAAATTAGAAAAAAAAAGTTTTGGCTAATTCTAATTTCTTATAATTTCTAATTTCCAAGCATTTTTGATAACAACAAAAACAAATGTCCGGGAGCACATTTCAAACGAATTTCATGTAAGATTAATTATGCAAATGTATTTGTTCGAAGCTGAATTATAAAATAATAAGGAATATAAACCACAAAGGTTAGGAAGTGAAGAAATCTTTTATTTTAGATTGCCTTTTGCCGGTTTTTGCATACAAGCTAACGGCTGTGTCTCGAACATTTTGTATGGCAACAATATCCGAGGCTGATAAAAATTTCTGCTTAGTCCAGCTCAGCAAGCCATTAGCAAACTTAATTGCTTCTGCATGGGTGACCCTTACGTTCAATTCCTCATCCTCGGACTCGCAACTAGTCGATGAATCTAACCTTTGTTCAATGATGTCGGCATTCCATTCTTCGACCTGGGCTCCTGTGACTTCCTAAATGAATTTTTTACATTGTGTATTGTTTAATTTGAATGACTCATGATCTACCTGACCCAGAAGTTGAAACAGTTCTATTGTTTCTTGTCTTAGCCTTAGATTAGCAAGCGGAATATTGTCTTCCTCTTCAAAGTCACTTTCCTCTATAATATTCCTGACATTGCTATCGGTGCAGTGATCCAAAAGTTTGTTCCAGCGGACCTTAAAAACAAAATCGCTTCGTGGATTGTAACTTTCTTCAGTGCACTCGCCACCTTCATTTTTATAACAATTTTAATAGTTTTTGTTTCTTATATTGTTCGTATGTACATAAAAGAAAAAAATATGACTGACCTCACAGTTTTCTAATCATTGAAAGCAACGATTTTCTGTAAGACAACTTTGTAAGTTTGATGGGATTTTGATCCATGGGCTGTAATAGTGGTGTTACATTGGGCGGAAAGAACATTATCACGATGTTTCCGCCGTTGCTTCGAATTTCTGGATGGCATGTGGCATTATCCAATACCAATAATGCTTTTTTTGGTAAATTATTAGCTTCTGAGAATTCTGTCACCTTCAATGTTCAATTTAAAATCAAATTCTCCATTAATTTTGATATTCGTAACCCCCAAACCTGTGGTAAAAAACAATCGTGAAACCACTTTGTAAAAATATCTGTAGTCATCAAGGAATTTCGTGATGATGCGTAGTCAAGAGGATTATTAAAGTTTTGAAACATCTTGGGTTTCTCGACTTTCCGATCACCAAAGGCTTGAGCTTATGTGTTCCGGTGGCGTTGGAACACAACAATATTGTTATGCACTCCTTGGAAGTCTTAAGCCCAGGGGCGCAACGCTCATCTCTTCCAACTAGAGTTGTGTCCGGCAGAAGCCTGAAAAATAATCCCGACTCATCTACATTATAAATTTGATCGGGTGTCAGGCCGAGCTCCGTAATTTTGTCCTTAAACTTTATTTTAAATGGCGTAACCGCAGAAGTGTTGCTAGAGAGCTTTTCACCGCAAATCTTCAGCTTCCGTAACCCAAATCGCCGTTTAAAATTTTGAAGCCAACCGTCGCTAGCACGGAAAACAACTTCCGGGTTTTGGCCTTGCAAAATTGTGACTGTCTTTTCTTTAAGGACATTGCCATCAATGGAACAGTTTCTTTCCCTTTGTTTGAGGAACCATTCAAATAGTTTCTCCTCCATCTGTGGATATTCTGCTTTATGCAGCGTTTTTTTCGTTGGTGGCATGTATGAAGTTGATACTTTACGCATAATTAATTCTTCTTTCTTTTTTAAATATGAAATAAACGACGGTGCAACTCCATATGTACGCGACAACGTCTTATTCCATATGCCTTTCTTAATTTTTTCTATTATCTCGGTTTTTTTGATAACGATAAGGTTGTCTTCTTCCTTTTCGGCACTGAGAACATTTTAATGCAATCACAACTTTCACTTTAATTTGATTCTACTTCACTTCACGTGCATTTAATGCGAATAAACTTCACTGATATGCGATGATTCCCTTTAACCTTCATGTACATGCTATGCATACGTATTAATGTTAACGGGAATATGCTGACATTGGGGAACATAAAACATACGCAAATGCCTGGAAAGCAGAAAAAAAGTTCTAAACTCGGAAATTAGAACGACGTATTCTTATTTCAGAGCGGCACATATAAATAAATCGTTTGCTCTAATTTCCAAGCTTTTCCAATTTCCGCGAGTTTCAATTTTCAAGCGACTACTGTATATATATACATATATATATATATATATATATATATATATATATATATATATATATATATATATATATATATATATATATATATATATATATATATATATATATATATATATATATATATATATATATATATATATATAGATCTATATACACATATAGTTCTATATATATACATTTATATTTACACATATGTATATATATACATTTATATATACACATATGTATATATATATACATTTATATATACACATATGTATATATATATATATATATATATATATATATATATATATATATATAATATATCCATATGTTCTTCGTAGCACTACAGGCCCTGTCGGGCCTTCGCTTCCTGTAACTAGCGCATCCAACTGTCTCGGTCCATTGACCGCGTCCTCCAATGTTGAAATTCGAGCAGCGATGAACTCTCTTCGTCGACCGAGTCAGACCAGCGTTTCCTCGGTTTCCCCACTGGTCTTTGGCCTTCAGTTCTTCCAACGAATACCTTTTTGGGATCAGTTGTTTGTCGATACGATTCATATGGCCAGCCCATTGCAGTTTCCGCAGTCTTAAATTCCTTGAGACCTCCGGCTCGTCAAAAATTTCATACAGCTCATGGTTGTTTTGAATTCGCCATTGGTCCCCCTCTATATTCGCTTCTATTATTCGCCTCAGGACCCGTCGCTCGAAGGGGTTCAATATATTTGCGGATGCTTGTGTTAGGGTCCATGATGTTTCACACCCATAGCATAACATAGGTCTTATCACAAATTTGTTTATTTGGAGCTCTGTTTTCTTGTGTATACAGCTGGTATTCAAGATCACCAAAGCTGAAAAAAATATTTTATTTGCGAGCTTTATTCTTCGGTGTATTTCGTCTCTTCATTACCGTTTCCCGTTATTTTGGCGCCTAAATATTCAAATTCGCCCACATTTTCGATATTGTATTCGTCAACTGTGATATTTTGTGTATTTGAGGTATTTTTCCTCGACTGCGTCATGAGCTTTGTTTTATTCTCATTGATTTGTAGCCCTACTAGTTTTGCTTCGCTTTCTTGTTTCAGGAAAAGTTCTTTGGCAGTTGTTAATGACCGTGACAAAATGTTGATGTCGTCCGCATAGGCTAATACTCAGCTTGACTTGTATACTAATGATCAATACTGTCGTATGCTTGCTTAAAGTCAACAAAAATTTGGTGTACGTCTATGTTGAACTCCCAGCATTTCTCAAATACTGACTGACTGACTGTGAACAATTGGTATATTGTCGATCTACCTGCTCGAAAACCTCCTTGATACTCCCCCATAATACTGTTGACGTATGATCCAATTTTATTTTCTAGGATCTTTGAAAATTTTTTGTACGCCGTATAAAGTAGTGATATATCTCTATAATTTTTGCACTGTAGCGGTGTACTATGCTTTTGGGCTTTGGTGGTGAAACAAACTTCATACAGAGTTGGTGGAGCCAATGGAAGCTCTTCGGAAACATATATAGCTGTGCGGATAATTAAGGAGGTTCTCGAAATATGATGCCCATCTTTCCTTAATCTTGGTTTCATCAGCGATGATATTTTCGTTGTCATCATGACAGATCGTGGTTTTGGGCTGATAACCACATTTCAGGCTTTTCACCATGCTTGTCTTGTTGCTCGCTACACTAACATCGATGTTGCTCAATTAGTCTGCATAGTATTTTCTTTTCTTAATTCTAATTATTTTATTCGCTACTTGCAATGATTTTACGTCTACGTGCGAACGCGGAACCGACCTCTCATCGGCTCTAGACGTTAAGTCTGAGTAGTGCCAACGGATGGTACCAACCGGTCAACCAATCCGTGCACCGTAACCCATTCACGCGGCGGCTGCTTGTCGGCCAGCTAGATCGGAGAGGATTTCGGTCGCGGGTCTCCGAATGGGTTACACTGATTTACACTATTCAGCCACCAATACATGCCCGTTTTCAAACGCGTCACAAAACAAAACCATACGGAGAGGAAACCTATTTTACGTTACTCCGTATTTATTCATCAATCAGTCAAAGAACAAAATCTAATTTTTACTTCGCGTTCCCGAATTTCCGACGCGGTACCGAAAAGTATACTACGTTAACTCAACCCGACGAAAGCTACTCTAATAAAAAGGCAAAACAACAAAGGTACCGCGTACCGCGCGCGACGTATTGGTGGCTGAATATTGTGAATGAGCGTAACCCATTCGGAGACCCGCGACCGAAATCCTCTCCGATCTAGCTGGCCGACAAGCAGCCGCCGCGTGAATGGGTTACGGTGCACGGATTGGTTGACCGGTTGGTACCATCCGTTGGCACTATTCAGACTTAACGTCTAGAACCGATGAGAGGTCGGTTTCGCGTTCGCACGTAGACGTAAAATCATTATAAATGGCGCCCAACGTGGGGCCCAAAACATCCTAAGGGGATAAGAGATTCGCGTCTTCTGACGAGTTGGTCCTTTACGGAGGATGTAAGGTACTTTGGTACTCAAGCCTCACAAACAGGAGCAGTGGAGTTGTGTGATACACACTAGCAGTCGCTTCACGTGAGTTGTAGCTTCCGCTCTCCTTTGTTTGATTTTTTTTTCGCGACAGAATTCTTCCGACGGTTGTCCCAGGGTAACCCCTGTAAGGACCTTCTATTTTCTTGATGGAACTGTCAGCCAGATGGGGTTTCTCCTGTCGGCCTGGACTCTCAAGAAAATAGGAGGCTACCTTGCCTTTATGTCGCGGAAGGATTCTACTTATTTCGTATGCGTGATAGACGAGTGGTATCGGTTCAACGTTCGGTGGCGTATGCTGGAGTTGCAGAGCCCGGAATGCTCACACGCGTTGGGATTTTGACCGCGTACTAAGCTGTTACGGTAGCTCTACCACTTGTCTCGTCGAGTCATTTAACGTAGTTTAGAGACGGTTTTTGTGATGTATGTGGTTTTAGGGGATAAATTTTGTAAATCGACCGAAAGCACCCTTTCTTCGGCAGACTACCACGCACTCTCATTTCCCTTTGGAGGAGTCGACTGCTGGAAAGGAAAGTGTGTATTAAAAAAAATTTTTTTTCCTATTTTACCGAAATAGCTCGCCACTATCGGCCACTAATTTATTTCTAAGCTTGTTCATATATATATTAGGTTAGTAGTAGGAGTATTTACCTTTCTTTTGTTTAGTAATACCCATTGCCAACACACATATTAAACATCAACATGGCGACAAAGCGGACCCCAGATAAGCGTTGGACCAGATCCAAAAAGGTCCAACAAGCTAACTGCGGGATCTGCTTTGAAGACGTAGTGGAGGGCGTACACAGCGTGCGATTGGAGTGCGGACACCTTTTCCATCGTGCCTGTGTCCAACAGCTCCTCCTCACGTCCGAGCTTTGCCCACTATGCCGGCGACCCATAGAGCGGACCGCCGTAGACGTCCCCCTCGGAACGCCCGTCCCCACGCGTGCAGCAGTGGCGAAAGGGGTTCCAGATGCCGAACCACCCCAATCACTGATGGACTTGCAAGGAGCCGTAGGCGGTGAAGTTCCGGCTGCAGTTGTCGCGGCCGAGGTTACAACCGCGCCTTCCACCCACTCCATTGACACCCTCGTGGCGTTATTGCGGGATATGTCGGAGAGGATTGGCAACTTGGAGGGAAGGCTCCAGAACCTCCCGATGAGCCAACCAGCCAGCCGCGTGAGAACTCCGCTTGGCTGGGAGCCCAATCCCAGTGTGGCTATGCCCCACTCTCGACCATCTGATCAATGGACCCTACCTCCAAGGAACTCGGGAATGGATCCCAGAGCTCCCGAGTATAGACCACGACACAGCACCGCACCTCCGTTGGTACCTCCAGTCCCCGAGGCAGTTCCTTACAACAGGTCAATCGAAGATGCGATTCTCCCCGGGAACGCATTGACACCTTTCCGAGACCCGACGCCTCGTATCATGGAGAGTTGGCGCCTGAACTTCACGGGTTTCAACGCTATGATATCAGCGGACCGGTTCCTTTTCAGGATTCAGGCGTTAGTATCCAGCACCCTGGGAGGTGATTTCTCGGCCTTCCTCCGGCATGCACATCTTTTGTTCAGCGGAGATGCTGCCGACTGGTACTGGAGTTTTCAGGAGTCGACGCCACGTCCCACTTGGAATTCTTTCAGTGCAGCCTTCCGCAATCGATTTGATGATGGCTTCACTGAGAGAGAACTAAGGGAACAGATAAAGAAACGGAAACAAGGCGCTCACGAACCGTTCGACCAGTACTACACAAGTATAGTGAGATTGAGCACTCGCTTGCGAACAACCATGCCCGAGGACGAACTGGTAGAAATTATCAGAGAGAATATGCGTTGGGAGCTTCAGAACAGCCTTCTGCATTTTCCCATCAACACCATACAGGGATTGCGCCTCCATGCCCGTAGGCAAGAACAACTGGATGAGAGGCGAGGTACCTTCCGTCCACAACCTCGCATAACGGGACCAAATCCCCGAAATCATCACCGTTGACAGTTGATGGCAGCGGACCACCTACTTGCTGACCCAGTACCAGTACCGAGGAGCGGAGCACCACAGGAGCTTGAGGACCCAGCAATGATTGATCGACCCTCCCTTGAAGCAATTACAAGCCCGACGGTCTGTTGGAACTGCCGACAAACGGGACATCGGTTCTATGCATGTCCAGCGGAACCGACGCTCTTCTGTTACCGATGCGGGAAGGCCGACACTTACGCACCTGATTGCGCAAATTGCAAATTGCGAAAAAACTTGCCAGCGAGTGCCGTGACCACCCGTCGGCACTCCTAAAACCCGGACGAACCAAGGCTGATCCCATCACTAGCTATGACCAAGCCCCAGGCATGACTCCAATTCTGCTGACTCGCACCGCCAAACACAGTTCTCCCGAAGTTCCACAACCGACGCCATCCTTTGTCGAGGCGGACGCGCAGGGAAATGATAGCGAGGCGAAAGTTCCTTGGCATGTCAAACCCTTCCACGTCAGACTGCGGAATTATTTGGCTACTCGACAGCGCATCTTCCATGAGGAGTTGGCTACAACTGTCCCACCGCGAAGAAAGCGAGCCACGCGTCGGATGCGGAGCTTCTGGAGAAGGGTCAGGCAGTCGAGGAAGGTGCTGAAGGACATACACTTAGACGAATTATTGAGGGATGACGTTCGACCATATGCGTCAGTACACCTCCTGCAAAAACGTTTGTCAGGTTTAGTCGATACGGGAGCCAGTGTGAATTGCATATCAGCCGATTTTGCAGGGGAGGTACTGGCAATGCACGCGGACCAAATCCACCATTTTACCACCTGGTTAAGCACGGCGGACGGAACTCGTCACTCTGTAGTGGGAAAAATTACGACGGATGTCACCTTTAAAGGAGTAACTAAACCTCTGGAATTTTACATCATACCTCAATTAACCCAGAATCTTTATCTAGGGGTGGATTTCGTTCGAAAATTTAACTTGGCCCCGGCACTGTTTTCCGGCACGACCCTGGAGTCCGTCACCACAGTTCCTGACCAAACTCAAACCACTCACTTATTACGACATACACTGGATGTGAATCAACAACTGCGACTTGACTCGGCTATATCGGCTTTTCCATCGCATGAGAAGGAAGGTCTCGGGCGGACGGCTCTGGTGTTACACACAATAGATGTGGGGGATGCTAAACCCATAAAACAGAGACATTTTGCCATATCTCCGGCGAAGGAAAAGTTGTTATATGCCGAAGTTGATCGAATGCTAGCATTAGGCGTGATCGAAGAATCGCAGAGCGCGTGGGCTTCCCCGGTCACCTTAGTTGTCAAGCCGAACAAGGTCCGGCTATGCTTAGATACACTGGATGTGAATCAGCAGCTGCGACTTGACTCGGCTATATCGGCTTTTCCATCGCATGAGAAGGAAGGTCTCGGGCGGACGGCACTGGTGTTACACACTATAGATGTGGGGGATGCTAAACCCATAAAACAGAGACATTTTGCCATATCTCCGGCAAAGGAAAAGTTGTTATATGCCAAACTTGATCGCCCGGCTAGCCAGCGGCGTCGTATGATTCATTACATACTCTTGTGAGATTTTCATAGTGTTCTCTCTTCGTCCTGGTTTTCCTAACGAAATATTGCTTGTACGCCTGATTCTTTTTGTCTAACGCATTTAATTTCACTTGCGCCGGGCTTGATGTCCGATAGTGTGTTCTGCCGCGGTATTAATAGCCGCTTTCACATCCATTCAGAGTTTAATGCTTTATATATCATCATCATCATCATATTCAGTTTGTTCAACCATAATCCTAAGTTATGGTGTAGCCTCCCTTACATACTGGCTCTTCATTGCTTTCCATATCTTCCTGTTTTCAGCTGTTCTCATCCAGGCTGTGCCGGCTATTTTCTTTATATCATAGTCCCATCGAATGTTAGGGCGTTTTTGGTTGTTTGATTCCTCTTGGGTACCACTGAGTTATTCTTGTGGTCCATCTCGCCAAGTGACCGGCCCATCGCCATTTCAATGATTTCGCTCTTTGTATCACGTCTATTACTTTGGTCCTTTCTCGTACCCATGATAGTTTCTTGCGATCCCTTCGTGTAATGCCCAGCATACATCTTTCCATGGCTCTTTGGGCGACCTGGAGTTGCGTCGTTATCCCTGTTGTCAGCGCCCATGTTTCACTACCGTATAGCAGGACTGGTAGGATACATTGATTGAAGGTTTTCTTTTCAAAGTTCATCTTCATTTTAGACTTGAATATAATCGAGTTCTTCCCGAAAGCACTCCATGCCATCTATATTCGTCGATTGATTTCTGGTAGTAGTGAGCCGGATTTATGAATGAGCTCACCAAGGTATACATATTCTTCGACTATTTCCAGTGTTGTGTTGTTCACTTTTGTATGCCCTTGAGTGTTTATGTAGTCATTGAATATGATCTTGGTTTTGCTTAAGTTCATTTTCAAGCCTACATTTCCGCTAGCCGCGTTGAGTTCATTCGGCTGTTCTTGTAATTCATCTTGGCTGTTAGCTATAAGGACTATGTCATTTGCGAATCTTAAGTGATTGAGGTGCTCACCATCGATGTTCAATCCTTTATTTTCCCAATGTAGGGTTCGGAAGATACCCTCTAACGTGGCGTTGAAGAACCTTGGCGATATGGTGGCTCCCTGCCTTACCACTTTTTGCGTTAGAAACTCTGGGATGTCTTCTAGTACTTTGACCTTTGCTCTGGCATTGCGGTAGATGTAAGCTAGAACTTCCACGGATAGTTTGTCTATGCCTTGGGTTATTAATGCATTGATTATTGCATCAGGAAAGATTGAGTCAAAGGCTTTCTCAAAGTCTATGAAGGCCAGTGCTAGGGTTTGCTCATACTCTTTATCAAGCTCTGTTAGTCGGGTGTTGTCATGATTTAGGGCTATCACCTGTTCTTTGCCAATGAGGAGTACTCTTTTTGCCTTCTTGAGGCTTCTGTTGTTTGTAATGGCATCTTCCACCAGTCTTTCTTGATATCTTCAGATATCATCTTCCTTATTGTTTTGCAGGTTTCTGAATATTCAATCCTTTCTATGTTTGAGGATGCTTTCATTTCCCTGCGCTTTTTGAGTAGCGCCTTAGTCTCATTTGACAGTTTGTGGTGCCTATCGTCTACTCGAGGTCCGCCTACTACTTCGGCACTTTTCAGAATGACTTCGGTTAGGTGGTTTGCGTCCCAGTTTTGTGCATTTATTTCTCTGTTTATTAGGGCTTGGTAACTCTCGACATTACACTTGATGTTTTCAGTGTTAAAGCCGGGTTTTATTGGCTTCCTGAACAGCTTGCTTCTTTCTGCCTTCAAGTCAAGGGTGATTCTTGCTCTGACCAGGCGATGGTCGCTTCCCGTCTTAAATCTGTTAATTACAGAGACGTCTTTGACCGTTTTTTGGTGTTTGGTAAGCATCAAATCAATTTCGTTTCTTGTTATCCTATTAGGTGCTTGCCACGTCCATTTCCTGTTTTTGTTCTTCTTGAAGAAGGTATTTGTTATGAATAAACCGTGGTGGTGGGCGAACTGCGCCAGTCGTTCTCCTCTTTGATTTCTTTGCCCTAATCCAAATTTTCCCACCAACACTTCTGGGTCTTTCTTTTCCCCTATTATGGCGTTGAAGTCACCCATTAGGTACTTAAAGTGGCTAGTGTTATTGTTCCAAGCTTGGTTGACGTCGGTGTAGAATTCCTCAATTTCTTCGTCGGTGTGGCTAGTTGTAGGTGCGTAGACTTGAATAATTTGGATGGTGTATCTCTGTGAGAGTCTGAGTGTCAGGCTGGCTACTCGATCTGAGATGCTTGTTACACTGACTATTTTGTTTTGCCACTTATTGTTTATTAGGAATCCTACTCCGCTAATTCTGCGTGATTGTGTACCTTGGTGGTTGCCCGAATCAAGTATTACTAGGTTGCCCGAATCAAGTATTACTAGATTTTCTTCCTTTCTTCTGGTTTCACTCAGTCCGATGACATCCCAGTTGATTTTTGTTGCTTCTTCCTCCAGCTCGATCAGTCTTGCTTGATTTGATAGCGTCCGGCGACTGTAGGTTGCTATGTTTATGGAAGTTAGGTGTTTCTGGTAGCGGTTTAACCTCCGCGGATTCTTGACACCCTCTGCCTTCGTGGATGGTCCCTGGGAGCTACCTATCCCAGGCCTACGGAGAATTAGGGCTGTTGATTTTTGTGTACTATCATGTTGGGGGGTGAGGTGATACCTTACCACGCTGTCTCTTTTGCGGGTTGATAAGGAGTAGGGACGAAATGGGAGTGTTGTGTGGGTGAGAGGAGGAGGTATGGGGTTTTTGGGGAGGGGGGAGGAACTCCATCTGAATTACCATCTTCCTATGGACAATCTACCCTATCTGGGTAGACAGACATTTTTATTGATGAAAACCGTCGTCCCTGAGATTTGAACTCGTTACCTCTCGGGTGAGCGTCCAGCGTTCTACCCATTAAGCCAGCTAGGGCTTTATATGTGTATATATATATATATATATATATATATATATATATATATATATATATAAAGCCCTAGCCTAGCTATATATATATATATATATATATATATATATATATATATATATATATATATATACATATATATATATATATATATATATATATATATATATATATATAAAGCCCTAGCCTAGCTATATATATATATATATATATATATATATATATATATATATACGAGGTCTGTTAAAAAAAGTACCCGGAATTTTCGTTTTTTCAAAAAAATATTTATTTATTTGTCTACATCAATGTGATCCCCTTGAAAGTAGTCCCCCCAGATATAATACACTTATGCCAGCGTTTTTTCCAATCTTCGAAGCACTATGTATGTCCTTGAGCACTCTCAGCGATTCGGCCTTTATTTCTTCAATCGAGGGAAACGCCGACCTTTCATGGGTCTCTTCAACTTTGGGAACAGGAAAAAGTCACACGGAGCCATATCTGGTGAATATGGAGGTTGGGACATGACTACGGTATTGTTTTTGGCCAAAAAATTACGAACAAGCAACGACGAGTGAGCAGGTGCGTTATCGTGGTGCAAAAGCCATGAACTCTTTTTCCATAAATCGGGGCGTTTTTTCGGATTGCTTCACGCAAACTTCGCATAACTTCAAGGTAATTGTCCTTATTAACCGTACGACCTTGTGGTAAGAACTCTTGATGCACTATGCCATTATAATCGAAGAAAACAGTAAGCAAAACCTTGACATTTGATCAAACTTGACGTGCTTTTTTCGCTCTTGGTGACGTTGAATGCTTCCAGGTGGACAATTGTGCTTTAGTTTCGACATTATAACCGTACACCCATGTTTCATCACCAGTTATGACCCTTTCAAGCAAACTTGGATCGTCGTTGACGTCATTTAACAGCTCCTGAGCGATGTTCATGCGATTGTTTTTTGGTCGAAATTCAGCAGTTTCAGCAAAAATCGCCGAGCTCATAAAAACACGTCGAACCTTAGCGACTACCACAGACAAAGTAAACAGTGAATATGGCTGAACATTTTATCATACTTTAGGGGCATGTATACCAACACAATAAAATTTTGAGAATCTGACTCCAGATCCGCGAAATTATCCATATATATATATATAGATATATATATATATATATAGATATATATATATAGATATATATATATATATATATATATATATATATATATATATATATATATATATATATATATATATAATTATATATATATATATATATATATATATATATATATATATATATATATATATATATATATATATATATATATATATATATATACTACTTCTCGAACAGATACTCCAAAACTTATTCGAATTCGATTCGGACTCGGTCGACGTTTGAAAATTGGCTCAACTGGCAAGGACAATGCTAAGGCAAACGACAAGGCCACCGTTTTCACTAGTTTGTTACATTCATTCTTCGCTAATGCAACACTATTCATTATCTTATAACGTTTGATCGTGAATAAACTTGTTCATTTTCATTTTTTTTAATATTTGAAGGACCACTTCTGCATTCACTCAAGGCCACACTTTTTATAACCTCCCTTTTAAAAATTTTTTATTTCTCTCTCTCTCAAGTTATTTGCTTTCTTTCAAAAATTTACGACTGTGCACGGGCGACCAGCGCGAACAAAACTGTTACATGCCACACGTCCAACGTTTTATAACCAATCCCTACGATTGCTATTCATTTCGTTTCCCTTCATTGACAACTTCGCGATCTCTCACACTCATTATGCGTTTGCTTTGGACACTTTGCACGTCGCCACTTTTCTCTCGTAAGTGCTCCATTCGTTTTCTGAATCTTTTCGCTATACGAGACGCACATGGTGCCCACCTCACCACACGGCTTGGTCAAAATGTATTCGCTAGACGCGAAACCGAGTTTTCACGCTTCCGACGCATCAAGGCCATTCAAATGCTCCCGAGCATAACGGAAAGCTCAACCGTTCAAGCGATTTCGACAGCACTCCACGCCACAAATCCTGGGCAATAATAATCTGAGATAGCCGATCCTCTAGTCCTTCGAGCAATCCGTGCAAGTCACAATACATAACAATGCGACCAACTATGCCAGAAACCGATAAGTCTGCACAAATGAAATTGAATGATTTCGGTTTGTTCCGTGCGCCTGAAGTCAGGCAAGATTTGCAGCAGACGCAGAGAGATTTCATATACGCTTGAACAACCGTTTATCGACTGGGAAACGAGCCCAAAGACAGCAGGCTGCACCAGACGATTTTAGAACACATATTCCTTATCCGAAACTAAGTTGGAGTTAAGGTTGTAAGAAGTGAGTGCAGCCGCAGCCCAAGAAACTGCAATTTCTTATTATCAATTTGACCACAATATGGAACTCGACACCGGTTTAACACTCCTCCCCCAAATGCAAGATCCCGAACGATATTCGCGATGGCTTGGATGAGAAACTTAAGCATGAGCGACAAAATGCACACGCAACTACCGTATCTCGAACAATAGCTTTTTCCCTCCTCATGTCGACCGAGTTCGAATCGAATTCAAATAAGTTTTGGAGTATCTGTTCGAGAAGTAGTCAAACAATTTATTGGTTTACATTCAAAGAGACCCCATCAAGCATAGATGACTAAATGTTGTTGCTTTGCACGCGTCATCGCTACAACATCTGTTTTCACATTGTCGACGAATTTATGTCGAGCAAATATTGAACGTTTGCATCAGGATCTGAGCTTGTACACGAAACTGAACAAAACCTTTTTATTTGTGAACCCATGATTCTTACTTAGTGGATTACTTTCGCATCTCGATTATTGTCCCCAGTGCAAGAGGATTCCAATTCATTTGAAGCGGTGTTTTTATTTAGAAAATTTTTTCAGGTATCACCCACATCATTAGCGGGTGCCCGGCGAGGATATTGGTGGTTACCCCTGTTTTTTAATTTATTAATTAAAAATTGTTTTTAGTTAACGTCTTATACCAACATTATTCAATACCAATTAGTATATTTTTTATCGTTTATTAAGATTTTGATTTTCTTCCTTTTAACGTTATATTCAAAGAGTAAAAACCAGTTTTAGAAGGAAACATTTTGCATTTTTTGTTGATGGAGACAGGGTTAAGAGTAGAAGGAAAGTTTTCTTGTTTGGTTGTGAAGAAAAAAAAGTAGCATACAGAATAGCGGGAGAATTTTAATAAAAATAAAAACATTAAGAATCAAACAAACGTATTCTAGGACACAGGTATCATCTATCTACTAGTTACAAACTACGAGTAATGCATTTATGTTACGTTACAGTCAAAGAAAAATTAAAAAATTTATGTTTAATTTTGGAATGGATTTTGAAAGAGTGGTGTTTCCTTTTTTAATTGTAGCATTGAATTAATAAGCTTGACTAGATTGAGTCATTTTGTAAAAAAATTTCGAGTAAAACAACAATCTGTAGATGCAAGTAAAAAAAATTATGTCTGTGATTTTCTGTATATGAAAGAAATAATAACCAAAAAATGAATTAAAACTAAAAACCTGGTCTTTCCATTTGGTTTTGTAAACCTGACCGGGTATGGGACCCTCCACGTTGGCTGGCCCCTCCACTATAATGAGCTATCCATCGGGTGAGCTCACCCCTTCTTATTGCCGTTACAGGTGCTCTTGCAGGGTAAGGTGGCTTTCCGCTCGTATGCCTATTTATGGCATATAGTTATGCGATTCCCTCACATAATACTATGACATAAATTTGCTCCGTTTATATTTTTCATTTAAAGGAAAAATTCATTCAAATTATGTTTGTATGTCTTTCATTTAAATGGAAAATATGGCCACGCTTACATTTGGATCTTGATCTGGCTGGGGGGTGCGAGGGGGCACTGCTTCCACCTGGATGCCCCACTCTTATTTGGCGGCCATAAGTATCGTTGGTAATGACGAAGTCCCGTTAAGTCGGTCTGTTTTCTCCAGACCCGGTTTGTCCTCTGAGCCAGAAATGTTTAACCCTTAGTAGGTTACCTCAGGCTCGACTTCAGTCGATATCAATTCGAACCCTGAAATTTGTAGTGGGTCCTTGGCCAATCTCTGCGAATCCCAACATCCTCTCTCGCTGAGGCAGCCGACAATCACTGCAGTCTTTCACGGACTTTTATCTAATCACATTTCACTACAAACATCCACATCCCATTTCTGATCAAGAATTAATTCTTATTTTACTTTCCAATTTGACTCCCTCTATGATGCATTTATTGTTTGCTACAAGTTGTAAAACATTAGGTGATCTACGTAGCAAAGGCCGTGAAGCTGAATTATTATTAATAAGATCTCGTAATGTTAATAAATCTTCATCTTCCAAGTTTCATACGTCTGAAATAAACGATATTATTGGTGAACATGTTGATGCTGTAACTATTCAACTGATTAGAAATTCACTAAAATGTAAGAATTGTGATATGACTGATCATAAGTTCCAAGATTGTCAATCCATGACCCGTAAATTGTTCTGTTACAGATGTGGACAGGCTAGAGTAATAACGTCCAAATGTTTGAAGTGTAAGGAAAACGAATCGAGAGGCCAATTCAAACCTCGAACTGGACCTCATTGAATGATTCCCTTCACTCTAAATTAAAAGACCTATCAAATAATATTATTGATCATAATATTTTTAACATTTCTCCAAATTCTGAAGTTTCTTTATTTGAAAACTTCCCTTTATTTCGACAGTCAATAAGAGAAAGACAGAAAAATTATAAAGTTCGCAGTAAAATATGTAGTGAATTTATGAGAGTTTCAATAAGTCCGTGAAGGACTGCAGCCGAGAATGCCCTCGTCTGCCGAGAATGCCCTCGTCTGGAGACGCGTGAATGCGCTGGCAGGCTAGCATTGCGGTGTCGTGGGGCGGGTTCATTTCCCCAGCACGAGGACCCACTACAAAGATATTTCGCATTCACGAATTGGACTGCTGAACAAGGGGCAACCGAAGTCGCAAAAATTGTAGATAACTACACAGAGGGAAATATAACTTGTTACGAGAACAAGTGAAACCTGAAAAGAAAGGCGAACTTGGGGTGACCTCGTCGTTACCCAAATAAATTCATGGCCCACAAATGAAAGAGGGGCAACCGGGTGGTGGTGGAGCCCCTTCATACCCACCCAACCGGAATAAATCCATAGATATATTTGTTGAGGTGGCCAGGTACTCCTCTTCTCAGTGGAAAACTCATACAACTTGAATTGTATGAACTTTCCCATCAGAAGGGGAGTACCCCGGTGACCAATTTATGTCAAAGAATTATACAATCTGATTGCATAACTCTATGCCATAAAGAGGCACTCTGCTTGGGCCACTCAACCCAAAAAGTCACAAAAGAAGGATTAATGAGTACCCGGCGGCTGGCTCATGTTTTGAGGTGGAAGCCTGCCACCGTACCGGGTCCTATACCCGGTCTGATAAAACGTAAGGGAAAGACCGATGGTTAAGGTTTACTAATTCATTTTTATTTATTCTTTAAACTTCGAATGATTGAAAATTTCCAAATCCAATGATGAATAAATGCAAATTACTCTAACATGTTCTCGTATAGCTTGGTTTGTGTGTATGTAGGAGCTGCGTAAATCTATTCACATTTCGCATGCAATATTATTAAATAAATAAAACATCTATTTTCAAAAAAATGGACTTGACAATTTCATATATTTTACTATTATATTTATCTCCTTTTCTCCTTACAGAATACTAAACCCTTATAGTTATGTTCCTAATATTTATATTTATATCAATATAATCGCAATAAGATTTCTTTAATAATTGTAAGCGTTTCTATTCAGAAATAGAACATAGAACGCGATCAAAATAGCTTATAAAATACAAAATCAAGATTTGGACTTGTTATTATATAACCAACGTTTGTTACAGAATATAATTCGGAATTATGATAAGTTTCATTGACATCAGTAAAATCTATATCTTTAAATACAATCGTATATAAATTCGAAAAAAGGTACTCACCTGCAGGGTCCGTCGAGCGCTCGATGGGTGCAGGCTGTAAGCGGTTGAAGTTCATGAATTGTTTAACATACTAAGTAATTAAATTTTTAATAGGTTTGTTGTACTCTGATGAGTGTATTGCATTAATTATTTTTTTACTCGAAACATGCTAAGCAGCTACTATTCTTAGTCTGTGATGTTGAATTAAAAAATATTGGATTATGAAAGTATTAATTATTTTAGATACGGCTAAATAGACAATTACTACATCTTATACGAGTGCATGTGCAGGATTGGTTTAAAATAATTTGTGTTTTCAGGGGATCAATCAGCAAAACTTTCATTCCAATAAGTGATTGTAAGCGGTGCAATACATTTGAATAGGTCCTGACCAACCGCAATTGAATCAGATTTTACTATGCATTTCTTTTCTTTTTAAAAAGAGGGTTCAATGCCCTGACAGTTCACCTCTTTATGTCGAATCAAGCGTTTTCGAGAAGTGGAGAGGCGTTTACACTTAATGCAGAGAAATTTGGCATTACTTCATTATGCACATCTATCAAGCCATTTTAGTTATGTTTAGTTTGGGTAGCGGTTTCTGCACTGACTACACGTTAAATCATCGGCCAACTTGTGTTTTTCTTGATGTGATCCGTAAATAACCATAAACTTGAAAGCTCGATCGTACACTCCACACCTAACGGATTTTTAAAATTTAACTGTTTTCTATATTAGTCGTAGGCAAAATAATTTTAACGGGTATGAACGAATTTCAAACATTAACAAGCTAACAACTGAGAACTTTTAGTTTTTTTGTTGATTCCGTACACAAGTTTTAAATTAATTTTGATGTAAATCGAAAACTGTACTCGACCTTACGTTATTTTCTTCACAGTTTTTCAACGAAAATTTAGATAGCCTATATACAACAACTAATCTCGGTCTTCGGTAAGAAAACTTCCCAACTTGTACTGAATCCAAAATTAAATTCAACGATAATCGTTTCAACATAAATAAACGACTTGGTTTCATGTGAAAATCCTACTACATATTATTATCCAAAATACTACAAAAGTTATTATCCGATAATACACGGGAAACGTATATCGATTACTACCCACGACTTTTTCCAAGTTTTCTTGTTTTTTCTCTTCAACAATATTTCACACAGACTATGGGGAAAAATCCAATCAAAAGAAAAATATTTTAGGAAATTCGAAAATTAATGTAGCACAATTCCTATCTACACTCTATTCGCACTTTCGCTTAATCCACTTTTCACACAAAAACTCTTCCGGAAAATCCCGTTGCATTTGTTTTTCTCTATTTTTTGTTGTGTCGTAGAACTTAGAGCGACATTTCCTTTTTTCTTTGCGCGTTCACCACCCGTATCCATAAACAAATCAATCGCAGCAATTTAACTTTATCGATTTTCTCACACTGATAAACAACCATGATAACGACTCGATTACAATCATCCATCAAACGAGTTTCGCATAGGAGGCAATGCAATTGCATCAATCAGGGTATTTAGAACAACTACAAGTCTTGGAAAGAGGTTCCACTGTCGCGGCGATTCTTAGTTTTCCGGCATTTTCACACTTAATTCTCTGAATAAATTCAATTACACATGGGACTACTAACTATCAGAACAGAAAACTTTACTTCTAGAATAGATGTACTACAATTATCACACCGAACCGCCGCGGCGTCCGCGTTGGTGCGCCATCTCGAGCAGACTCCCGTGAGATCTCCTCCGCGCGCAAATTGCTCCCGTCGCGCGAAAAAAACCAAATTATCATCGCGCTGTTGCGGCCACAGCTTCAATCCTCTTCGGTGGCGGGTAGCTGATCTCGAGCACAAGGTATCAGTCCGAGTCGCCTCGGAGAAAAATACCAGATTTGAGAGGGCACGCACAGTGGCACAATTCGACGCACACTCGTTTCGGTTGTTTTTCAAACTTCCGTCGTCTTTTGTAGATTCGATTAAGTTATCAATTGAAAGCAATTTTCGTTTATAATGATTAGGCGTAATTAGGTGGGAAAAAATCGGAAGAATTAGACAGGCACACTTTAATTACCGACAAACAAAACAATTTTTAATTAATATTATGGTTGGAATGGGTAAAATTTGACAATTTTTGAGGGGTTTAAATGATACAATGATTTTATCGTTCATATAATTAAAGGGGTTAACCGTTTCGTTCTAAGCATTTGTATACTGCGTTACACCGCAATTCGTTAAATTATCTTCAAAAGATATTGTAATAAAATCACTACACATTAAAGATATTAAACAGTTTTAGAATTTTGTTTCCCGGGAGTTAAGCACAAAAGAAATTTTCTTGACTTATTTTTCATGCGAAAAAACAAAAAAGAGCGAGTGATGCGATGGGGAAGGCGACCGAATGGTTACCCATTGTTAAATTGAGTTTGTGCTGTGTGCCTGTGGCAGCGCTGGCTTTTAGAGCCATAGCTCCTCGATTATTACAAATATTTGGAACTCAATCAGACAAAATGCTTTCCCGTTCTACCCGCCGATTACGAGCATGGAATCGTATGCGCATTCAAAAGAAACTTATAGTAGTAGAAAGTATATGCCAAAAACAAATGATTTAAGATTTTTTGCGAAAATTTTTGGGTACAATCCCTGTAGGACCACTTGACAGTGGTGCATCCATAACTTGTCTGGGCGAAGGTTTTGAAAAAATTTTATATAAGTTGGGAATAAGTTTACAGCCAATAGATATTAGTGTGTATTCTGCCGGAGGTTCAACTCACTCTGCTATGAGTTATTTCTTTACAAACACCACTTTTCAAAATGTCACTAAGCTTCTTAAAGTTTATGTGGTTCTAACTATACGTCAAAAATTATGCTCGGGAATAGACTTCTGCATGGAATTCAAATTAGCCCCAGGAATTATTGAGTCAGTTGACTCCAATCCCGTTGAGCCCGTAGTCGACCCTAAACTTCATTTATTGTCTCCTGAGGAAATTGATGTATTAGAACAGGTTAAGGACTCTTGCCAATCTTGTGTAAAATTGGGCTTGGGTTGTATTTTGTTAGACACATATGTCATTGTTGTTGGTGATGCTGCCCCCATTAAGCAGCGATACTATCCGGCTTCTCCAGCGATCCTTAAACTGTTGTATGGAGAACTAAATCGAATGTTATCTATGGATGTGATAGAGGAAAGCAACAGCGCATGGAATTCCCCTGTCGTTTTAATCCGGAAACCTGTTAAAGATAGACTTTGTTTTGATTCTCGCAGCGTGAAGCAGGTCACCATCAAATATGCTTATCCTCTTCCTCACATTGATGGACTACTAAGTTGTCTGCATGATACTAAATACATTTCCGCGATTGATTTAAAAGACGCCTTTTGGCAGATTCCTCTGTAAGAAAAATCTCGTGAAAAAACAGCATTCTTGGGTCCTGGCCGACTTGTGTATCACTTTGAAGTGATGCCATTCGGCTTGTGCAACGCAGCTCATCGCATGTGTCGTCTAATTGATAAAGTTAGAAAGATATAGAAAGAATTTCCGTTTACCTAGACGACATATTATTTACCACACCAGATTTTGAATCGCATTTACTTTTACTCTCTAAAGTTGCAGATTGCCTTCGCAATGCTGGCCTGACTATCTATGTGGCTGAAAGTCATTTTTCTATGAAGTATTTGTGATTCATAGTCGAGGATGGTAAGCTGAAAACAGATCCTGCTAAACTCACGGCCCTTAAAGAATTTCCTACTCCAACTTCCGTCAAACAAACCCGAAGATTTCTTGGCATGACAGGATGGTATAGACGGTTTGTTCCAAATTATGCGGCTTTAGCAGCCCCAATTTCTGACTGCCTTAAGAAAAACCTTAAAGGATTTCAGTGGACTGATCAGGCTGAAATGCTTTTAACAAATTAAAAGAAGTCATGGCTAAAACTGCTGAGTTATACCACCCTGATTTCACCAAGCCTTTTATAATTCAGTGTGATGCAAGTACGATGGGAGTAGGTGGCTTGTTATCACAAATCGGAGATGATGGCGAAGAGAGACCCTTAGCATATGTGTCACAGAAGTTGAATGCTGCTCAACGCAACTATAGCATAACCGAATTGGAATGTTTAGCTGCAGTGATTTGTGTTCGTAAATTCCGAGCATAGGTGGAGGGTTTTCCCTTCAAAATTATTAACGATCATGCGAGCTTAAAATGGCTGATGAATCAAAAGGAATTAACTGGCAGACAGGCGCGATGGTCACTCAGGTTACAGTCCTATGATTTCGACATTGAATACAGGAAAGATAGTCAGAATTTGGTACCTGATACTTTATCACGTGTATTTTGCGACGAATTATTTTCTGGTGGCGTTACTTCAAGTATAGATTTAAACTCCCCACATTTTCAAACCCCCGAATATTTAGATTTAATAAATCGAATATCTCAAACTGCGGACCAACTCCCTGATGTCATGGCTCAAGATGGATTGGTATGGAAAACAGGGTTTACCGTGGATTCGGAGAAAACCTTACCGAAACCACCAAAGTGGAAATTATGGATCTTCTTTTTAGCACTCTCGGGCCTTCGCTTAGAGATAGTTAGAGTTCTTCATAGATTTTAATAGAGAATGCTCATTGTCCACCCCTATCTGTACATGGAAGCATAGTACCAACCTTAGCTCGTTTAAGGCAGCATTACTTTTGGCCTGGCATGGCAACCCAAGTTGTAGATTTTGTTCGAGCCTGTGAAATATGTAAAGCCACTAAAGCCCTAAATGTGACCTTTTTTTTTTGGTAGGGAAATGAATGCCATTTATGCACAGAGTGTGGGACTCCCATGGGCGACTGGACTACCCACTAAACACCTCCCCTGTCAACCTGAGAACCCAGCCTGGAACCGTTTGACACATTACTTCGGGCCAGGTCTCATTTTGTTGCGCCGTGGGGCGTCTTCAAGCTGAGGAGTCCCTTTTTTAGCGGGGGGGGGGGAAGAGGAAATGCCAGAAGAGCGATCCCCAAGCCCCAGCGCCCCCGGCTGCTGTGAGTCCCTTTTATATTTTAGGACTGCCCGAGCATAATGTGCCACCTGGTTCCATTTGTCAACCGATTCGTGCATCACCGCAACTATATTATCCGGGGTGAGCTCTCCCGTCTCCCTGTAGAGTTCCCTTCGCAGGGAGACGGGAGAGCTCACCCCGGATAATATGTGACTTTATGTCCGCCAATAGGAGCTAGAAAAATCCCTCTTCGTCCATGGCAAATATAGATCTTTTGGGTCCTTATCCCCTCGCTAAATGTGGTCATGCATCAATTCTGATGGTTCTCGATGGATTTTCCAAATTTGTTATGTTGAAGCCCTTAAAAAAAGCTACAGCTGAGTCCGTTATCCGATATTTAGAGCAAGACATATTTCATGTTTTTGGGTCTCTCGAAACTGGTATCCGATAATGGAACTCAGTTCGTATCCAAACAGTTTACTAAATTATTGGCTGAGTATGGTGTTAATCATTTTAAAACTACCTTGTTTCCCCACAACAGGACGGTCTTGACGGCCATTCGAGCCTATATCAAAAATGATCACAAGACTCAGGATCAGTATTTAAGCACGGTGGCTTGTGCTTTCCGATCTGCACATCATACATCGACTAGGACCACACCTTACAATGTTCTATTCGGCACTTCTATGATCACTCATGGGAATTCTTTTAATCTTCTAAAAAGCCTAAATTTACTTGTTAATCATGATTACTATTCATTGAATCATAATGATAAATTAGAAGTAATACAGTCACTTGCAAATAAACACCTACTTAAGGCCTAAGAAAAAACTGCCCATTTACGAGCCCGTTATCAAAGTTTTGATGTTGGTCAAACAGTTTGGCGTCGGAATTTCGCCTCTAGTGACGCTTCTAAAAATTTTACTCAAAATTGGCTCCTAAATTTCTTAAATCTCTAGTACTTGCCAAAGTACTAGAGATTTCGAAGTTGTATATATTGGCTGATGAAAATAGCAAATCAATTGGTAATTTTCATGCAAAAGATATGAGACAAGGGAATTAATTGCGCGGTTATTACTTCCTTTGTCAAATCTAACTTACATAAACAATTTATTTTTTGAGGCTTTACTATATTTTCAGGGTCAAGAGTCGAGCCACACGTTTCATAATTTTTTGTTGTTGTTTATCAATTTGTTGTTGTTTATCAATTCAAACTTCGTTTAAATTTATTTGTCTTAAGATTTTCATTCGGTCCCGTTTATGCGATTTTAAATTGTTAAATAAAAAAAAAATTTATAAGCTTTAAACGCGACCGGGGTTGTAACACGCTTATTTTTAAATCAATCGGAAGTAGAATAATTTTTTTTAGTATCGGTGGTTTGTTATGTATATATACATATATAATATATATATATATATATATATATATA
This sequence comes from Odontomyia ornata, assembly GCA_963969285.1. NCBI lineage: Eukaryota > Metazoa > Arthropoda > Insecta > Diptera > Stratiomyidae > Odontomyia > Odontomyia ornata. The sequence continues at coordinate 217,047,599 of OZ017739.1, forward strand.
TATATATATATATATATATATATATATATATATATATATATATATATATATATATAGTCATCGGCAGCTGCCAGCTTGTTCCCACCATCGCCTCTTTGGAAGCTACTTACGACCATCATTCGAAAAGGAAGCAAGACACAGACAAAGCCCGGGAACTCGTGTCTGCAATATTGAAGCAGTCAAATTTGCCAGTGCAGCTATTCAAGCAAGCCTCTGATCTGGTGACCAACTACAGTGACATCTCCTCAACAAGCCCGGATGACCAAGGCCGAACGAGTATGGTAACTCACGTCATAGATACACAGGGAGCCAAGCCGATGCGACAAGTACCGAGACGTCTTCCTATAGCCAAACAAGAAGTGAGCGCACTGATCTCGGACATGGAAAAACAAGGTGTTATAGAGCGTTCTGTCAGTCAATGGGCCGCGCCAGTAGTTCTAGTAAAGTAAAAGGATGGTAGCATCCGTTTTTGTGTCGACTATAGGCTGCTTAACGACTTCACTAAGAAAGATAGTCACCCGCTTCCGCGCATCGAAGACATCATGGACACTTTAGCCGACGCAAAGTGGTTTTCCACACTCGATCTCAAGAGTGGCTACTGGCAGGTAGAAACCAACAAGAAGGACCGAGAGAAGACCGCATTTTCAATTGGGACCGGATTGTGACAATTTGTGGTGATGCCATTTAGGCTTTGACACGCTCCAGCCACCTTTTAACGAGTGATAGAATACGTGCTACGAGGCCTGACCTGGAAAACCTGCTTGGTGTACCTAGATGACATCATTGTCATCGGGAGAACGTTCGAAAAGCATGTGCGAAACTTAAAAGAAGTTTTTTCCCGATTGCGACTGGCGAATTTGAACATAGTCCCGACAAGTGTACCCTTTTCGCAGCTGAAGTAAAATACCTGGGACACGTTGTATCAGCAGAAGAGGTCAAAACAGACCCTGAGAAAATTGAAGCCGTGAAAAGCTGGCCAACACCAAACAACAAGCGCCAACTACGAAATTTTCTGGGTCTGGCGACCTACTATCGTCAAAGGCTTTGCCAAAATAGCTAAGGGTTTCTATCAGCTAACTGAGAAAAATCGTCCGTATGTCTGGAATGAACAATGCCAGACAGCCTGTGTGAATCACCCGTGCTGGCATATCCGAAACCCGGAAAAATGTTTGTAGTTCACATCGATGCGAGCAACGGCGGGATTGGAACTGTACTCTCCCAGCAGATCGATGGCGAAGAAAGAGTCCTCTCGTATTACAGTCGAGTTCTCTCAAAAACTGAGAGGATTTACTGCGTGACCAGGAAGGAGCTATTGGCTATAATAGAGGCAACCAAGCAGTTCCACAAGTACCTATATGGCCAGAAATTCGTTCTTCGAAGAGACCAAGCATCGCTGAGATGGCTGCTTAACTTCAAAAACCCCGAGGGAGTTGCGAGCTGGATCGAAAGATTGCAGTCATACGATTACCAGGGCGGAGTTCATGGAAATGCTGACGCCCTATCTCGTCGTCCATGTCCATCAAACTGCAAGCATTGCCAACGGATTGAGGAACAAGAGTGATAACGGCTGAATCCGATGAAGGTTGATCATTGGAGGCGATTCGAAACGCCCAGCTAGTCGATGAAGACATCGGACCATTGCTCATATGGAAGGAGACAACTGGGCGACCTAAGTGAAAGGATGTTTCGACGCATGGTGCAACCCTGAAAAGCTATTGGGTACAATGGAACTCCCTTCAGGTGGAGGGTGGCGTACTCAAGCGGGAATGGGAAACGGCGGATAGCAGCGCCTATAGGATGCAAACTATACTTTCCAAAAGCCGAATCCACGATGTGGTTAATGAAATGCACGAAGGATCCTCGGGAGGCCACCTTGGTGTTAACAAGACCTTAGCGAAATTGCGGGAAAGATTCTACTGGCTCCACGCTCGAGAAGACGTAGAGGACATGTGCCGTAGATGAACAATTTGCGCTTCCGTCAAAGGTTCAAAGCGACGACTGAGAGGACAAATGCAAACCTATAACGTGGGGGTACCGTTTAAAAGGATTGGTGTTGACATCGCAGGACCCTTTCCTGAATCCGAATGGGGAAAACGGTACACGCTGGTTGTGAACATGCATCGGCGGGCGAAGCCTCAGCCAAAGTCATTTTTGAAAGGAATATTCGTCTGCCGGCTGATATTAAGTTCGGAACACCCCCTGAGAAGCCCCAAAAGATCTCGGAGTACGCAAATGAGCTATGGCAAAGATTGAACCAGATACATCGGACAGTGCGAAAACACCTCGAATCAGCTGCTGACCCCATGACGCCCAGGTATGATCTAAAGGCAAATTCTACTGGCTTCCAGCAAGGTGACTTGGTGTGGCTATACAACCCACAATGGCAGAAGGGTAGGTCTCCGAAGTCGCAGCATAATTGGGAGGGACCATACCGGGCTACAAAGCGAATCAACGACGTCGTGTATCGCATACAGGAACACCGTAAGCCGAGTGCCAAACTGAAAATCGTGCACCTGGACCGTCTTTCCCCGAAGTACATCCAGGGAGACTTGACTACAACTGGCGACACATGTTTTCGGGGCGAAAAGAACTGAGGTGGGGGCAGTGTTACATGTCCAAACATTTGTGCGAGCTACTGTCGCAATTGTTATCGCAACTATTAAGAACATCATGATCAATAAACGAATGTTCTCAAAAGCACAAGAATCGACCAAGCATGATCAATATCTGAAATTGAAAAGGGAATTGCTCGAATATTCCAGGTAGTTCGCCAATATACGAGAAATGGATTGAATGACTAGAGACCCTATATAAAGCCGAGCTGAATCAATGGGGAGAGAATAGTAAAAACCGCGATAGTAAAACTGCGCTAAGTGTGGAGCGCGAATTGAAGGCGATATTGACTGATTGTGGAGTGATTTTAGTAAAAGACAGTTGGAATATAAATTTACAGTCAAGTGAATAACGTTTTATTCATTCAAAAAATAGTGAAATCGATTATTATGCATTCTTAGTAAATAAACTCTTTTAACTTAATTTAAAAGACAGTGCGTTTTCACTTGCTCGTAACATTAAAATTATTGGCCGTAAAATGATTGGCTTGGTAATGAGTTGAGGAATACGTGGGTAAGAAAACCAGGACGAAGAGAGAAAATTATGAAAATCTCAAATGAGTAGCGAATCAGACAATTGCAATTAAGAAAAAAAAAATCCTATGACGACCAATTGCGAAGTATAGATGTAAGTCTAGCGAGCAACAACACAAGACAAGCATGCAAAGTATAGATTAGCCTGGAACATGGTTATCAGCCCAAAACCACGCTCTGTCGTGATGACATCGGCAATATCGCTGCTTCAACCAAGATTAAGGAAAGATGGGCACTATATTTCAAAAACCTTGATCCTCCGCACAGCTCCAGAACATTGGAGCCCATAGATGACATTGTGAATAGCTTTACGAACACTACTGCCACCATATTTGATGAGCTCCACTGGAAACTCATCGATGCCCGGCGCTTTATTATTCTTTTGGGCATTGATGGTAGAGAGTTGGTGGGGCCAATGGAAGCTCTCCGGAAACATCTTTTTTTTTGTGGTAGGGAGGTGAATGCTATTTATGCACAGAGTGTGGGACTCCCATGCGCGACTGGACTACCCACTAAACACCCCCCCTGTCAACCTGAGAACCCAGCCTGGAACCGTTTGACACATTACTTCGGGCCAGGTCTCGTTTTGTTACGCCGTGGGGCGCCTTCAAGCTGAGGAGTCCCTTTCCTAGCGGGAGGGGAGAGGGGAAGAGGAAATGCCAGAAGAGCGATCCCCCAGCCCCAGCGCCCCCGGCCTTTTATATTTTAGGACTGCACGAGCATAATGTGCCACCTGGTTCCATTTGTCAACCGATTCGAGCATCACCGCAACTATATTATCCGGGGTGAGCTCTCCCGTCTCCCTGTAGAGTTCCCTTCGCAGCCTGACCCATTTTGTACACGCAAAAAATGTGTGACAGGTATTGTCCTCCTCTCCTGGGCAAAACCGACAATCGGAAGACCGTGACTTACCGATCTTGTGCAGGTAAGACTGAAAACACCCGTGCCCGCTCAAAAGCTGGGTCAGATAGAAGTCAGTCTCACCATGCCTTCGATTGAGCCACGGTCTCACATCCGGGATGAGGCGCGCAGTCCACCTTCACCTTGCATTCACCCAAGACTGCTACCAATCGTTGAGCGAGCGCTGTCTCTCCTCGCGGACAACTATCTCCCTCGCATCCTCGTTTCGGCGCAGGTAAATAGCGCGGCGCTCTCTAGCAAGGAGGGCGACAGGTATCACGCCTGCAATCACTCTCACCGCCGAGTCGGAGACTGTTGGATACGAAGATGCAATTCTCAGTGCTCCTCTTCTCTGTACCTTAATAGTGATAAAATTGCTTCCAATAATTATGTTGTACGAAATAGCTTCTCACCCTTAGCAAGTGGTAACGTTACTCAGGATAATCTTGATATCGTCAACAAACCTGCATGGCTTCCACCTATTTTTAGGGTTGTGTAAAATAATTTTACAAAAACCTTATAAACTCGCGTCCTGTCTGTCATAAAATACACAAAAAAGACTTCCAGTGTTCACTCAGTGGTGATATGTACTGATTTAATCAGATCATATCATAGTTGAGCAAGCACACGGGAGCATGGTACTGACCAAACGAGCTTCCGAAAAAATCAATACGGTCATGAAAATGAGATGCTCTAACTATCTCTAAGCGAAGGCCCGAGAGGGGCTGTAGTGCTACAAAGAAGAAGAATATTCCAAGTTCCTCTTTCGCTTCAGCTAATAATAATTTGCTTTATTCCAATGTCCTAAAATCATATAATTATATAATTAAACAATGAATCTCTTTTCTCCAGTTACCCTCATTAAAAAATCTAAAAAATTTCTTGCTTCATACTGTCTTTTGTCTGCGGAAGAACAACCTTATTATTTAATTTCTTTATTAGCATTGCGAGTAGTAAATAATTTAAAAATTATTGCAAAGAATTTTAATTCCTTGCAAACTCATGATAAGCGGATTGCTCTCCAAAATATTATTGATGAGTTTGTGCCTGACGTTGTTTTTTTTTAAACGAAACTCGGCTAAATGTAAGGTTTAAACCACAATTTCCAAATTTCGCAACGATATTGGTAGAGGTACAGCCATCCTTGCTCATTTTAAACATGCCATTTTCAAAATTCGATATGAATTCTCATCGTTTATTTGTACTTTTGGTTGTTTACATATGCGTGGTGCTGGTGGTCATATTAGTAAATCATTTTTGAATTCTTTATATATTCCTTCTGACCTCGGCTAATCACTTTTCTCCGATTTTGACCAATTATTAAATTTTCCCAACGAATTTGATGATTTCATTTGGGGAGGAGATATTAATGCTAGAGATCCTCGTAGGGGTGATAGTACTTTTAATATTAATGGTAGAATTATTAACAATTGATTAATGTCAGGTAACAGCTCTACAATATCAATTATTAATGCAGACAATCCTGCTTTTCCCAGAGGGTCTTCTTTCCTAGATAATTTCCTGATTTTCCCTTCACTTCTGAATGCTCATTGTGTAACACATCACTGTTTCTCAATTGCGGCTCCTTCTGATCATTATCCGCTTTATCTTACACTTCCTCTTAAAGAATAACGCGCCGGGCATTCATGAGATTCCAGTGGAGCTCATTAAATGTGGTGGCAGCGGTGTTCAGCAAGCCATCCATAGAATCCAGCAGATTTGGCAACAGGAACATATGCCGAATGAGTTGAACTAATATTCTCTATCCACAAAAAAGGTGACAAGCTACAGTGCGAAAATTATAGAGGCATATCACTGCTTTGTATGGTGGCGTACAAAATATTTTCAAAGATCTTAAAAATAAAATCGGATCATACGCCAACAGTATTATTGGGGAGTATCAAGGTGGTCTTGGAGCAGGTAGATCGATTTTAGATCAACTGTTCACTGTCAAGCAGGTACTTGAAAAATGTTGGGAGTTTAACATAGACGTATGCCAAATATTCGTTGACTTTAAGCAAGTATACGACAGTATCGATCGTAACGTACTGTACCAAATAATGCTTTGCTTTAGCATCCCAGCCAAATTAGTCCGTCTTACCAAAATGACAATGACGACGACCTCCCAAGTCCACATCAATAATCAACCCATCGATGCCTTTGACACAAACATCGGACTAAAACGGGGAGATGGGCTTGCCCCATCGCTTATTTAATTTGGCTCTAGAGCACGTCATAAAGAAACTATCTGTCGATACACGAGGTATATTACTATCCAACTCGAGCCAGTAGCCTATGCAGACGACATCAACATTTTGTCACGATCATTAACAACCGCCAAAGAACTTTTCCTGAAACTCGACAGCAGGGCTATAAATCAATGAAAATAAAATAAAGTTCATGACGCAGTCGAGGAAGAATACTTCAAATACACAAAATATCGCACTTGGCGAATATAACATCGAAAATTTGGACGAATTTGTGTATTTAGGAGTCAAAATAACTGAAAATGCTAATGAAAGAGACTAAATACACCGAAGAGTACAGCCCGCACAAAAAACAATTTTTATTCAGTTTTGACGAACTTTATACAGGAAACCAAAGCTCCAAGTATACAAATCTGTGATAAGACCTGTGTTACGCTATGGGTGTGAAACTGTAATGATTTTACTTCGTCCCTCTGGTTTCGAGATTTCCCGAAGGAAATCTTAACATCTCATCGGTTATGGACGTGGAGTCTGGGAATGTGCCAACGGACCGTACCCATCAGGTCAACAAGTCCGGGCACCCTTAGTCTACTCCGAGGTGGCTGCTGGCAGGCTAGCTAGTTCGGAGAGAAATTTCGGTCGCAGGTCTTCCGCGAGCAGACTAAGACCGAATACAATTTATCCGATTATTCACTGACGCGGTGCCAGAAATAAACTACTCAAATCCAAAACCGAATCAATCTTCTAACTAAAAACGCAAAGCCAAACTACGGCTCCTCGTATCGAACCGCAACACCGAACCGATCAGTCGCGGATTGTTGAAACCCTACCCCCTTGGTGGCATACACACCCTCTGTGTTCTTTTCCTCCTGAAAAAGAACGAGTAGCTACTGAAAAGGAAAGATTTTGTTTCGAGTTAGCAGTTAATTTTTGAATTTCTGGCAAAAAAAAAAATGTTTTATTTCTCCATTTGTCTTCTTCCCTCTAAATCCTAATCCTTCGGTTGTAATAACTAGTCCGTTACAAAAATTGCTGGTTCGTTCATACTCGTATCGTAAGTAATATTAAATTAGTATTGGAAAGATAGTAAATTCCTTAAAATTCCTATCCAATACTAGTAGTACGTAGCAAGACTGCAAATATGTGTTGTTTCATTAAATTTGTGTGGTATTTGATCAAATATATTATGTTTTTTCTTGACATTTCTTGGCTTACGCTTATATTTTTTCCTCTTCACTGGTTTCTCTTAAGATATAATTATTGTAAAAAACATTTGTTGCATCAAATGAAAATGTGGTAATCTAAGTTGTGATCACATTTTTGTCTTATTATACCTTGATATTTTATTGGGAAAAAATTAAGTCCTACAATCTTATTTTATCGATAAATAGTTGTTTTTAATTTAATCTCATTATAGTTCTTTGAATAATATTCCAACGGAACTACTTGTACTTGATAATGGAAGAAAATAGTCAATTTAAATATTTTTTGTGTTAATTTAATTATCTATGCTGGTTGCTCAAATTATTCAGCAGGATTTTTGATAATTTATTTACATATCGAAAGGGTATTGATTGAAGTTTATAAAATTTGAGCTGTCTTTTCTTGTTTGAGACTCAAAAGTATTTTTTTAAGGAAACTATTTGAAATTAATAGTAACATTAATTTTGTCTATGTTTACTGTTAGATAAAATGGTAACATCCCTATAAAAGAAACTTAATATTGACTTGAATATATATTTTAGTGTACTTTAAAGTCATTAGAAAATTTTGGGTGAGTTACTAAGAAAAGGTGAAAACAGTATAAAATCGCTTTGTAACGTGGTGGATATCATAGCTTTTGAAGAAATATTTGATTAAAACTCTTCATAAATAAACCAAAATTCCAGAATATATTTGCGTTAAAATAAACAAAAATTTAAATCATGTTTCATGAGTCGTATAGCCAAATTACGTTTGTTTTGACAATTTTGTTCGTTAACCATAAGGTATAACATACTTTCCGTTTTAACTTAAATGTTAACATCATCCATTCTAATGATAATAACTATGACATATCTGTTATCCTCCTCCACTACAGCCCCTCTCGGGCCTTCGCTTCCTGCAACAAGCGCCTCCAACTGTCTTGGCCCATTGTCCGCGTCCTCCAATTTTGAAATCCGAACAACGATGAACTGTCTTCGTCAACCAAGTCAGACCAGCGTTTCCTCGGTTTCCCCACTGGTCTCCGTCCATACGATTTATGTGGCCAGTCCATTGCAGCTTCCACAGTCTTACAATCGCTGAGACCTCCGGCTCGTCAAAAATTTCATACAGCTCGTGGTTGTATCGAATTTGCAATTGGTCCCCGTCTAGCTTCGCTCCTGTTATTCGCCTCAGAACCCGTCGCTCAAAGGCATTCAATATGTGGATGCTTGTGTTAGGGTCTATGTTTCACACCCATAGCATAGCATAGGCCTTATCACAGATTTGTATACTTTGTTTTCCTGTGTATACAGCTGGTCTTCAAGATCGTTAAAACTGAATAAAATATTTTATTTGCGAGCCGTATTCTTCGGCGTATTTCGTCTCTTTCATTGCCGTTTTTCGTTATTCTGGCACCTAAATATACAAGTTCGCTCACATTTTCGATACTATATTCGACAAGTGTAATATTTTGCGTATTTGAGGTATTTTTCCTCGATTGCGTCATGTTTTATTCTCATTGATTTGTAGCCTTACTAGCTTTGCTTCGCTATCGAGTTTAAGGAAAAGTTCTTTGGCGATTGTTAATGACCGTGACAAAATGTTGATGTCGTCTGCATAGGCTACTGCTTGGCTCGACTGGTATAGTAATGTACCTCGTGTACCGACAGGTAGCTTCCTTATGACGTACTCCAGAGCCAAATTGAATACCAATGGTACGAGCCCATCGCCCTGCTTTAATCCAATATTTGTGTCAAAAGCATCGGTGAGTGAGTTGGTTTTTGATGCGGACTTGGGAGGTCGTCGACGTCATTGTCATTTTGGTAAGACGGACTAATTTGGCTGGGGATGCCAAAGCAAAGCATTATTTGGTACAGTACGTTACGATCAATACTGTCGTATGCATGCTTAAAGTCAACAAAAATTTGGTGTACGCGCCTATGTTGAACTCCCAGCATTTTTCAAGTACCTGCTTGACAGTAAACAATTGGTCTATTGTCGATCTGCCTGCTCTGAAACCACCTTGATACTCCCCAATAATACTGCTGGCGTATGATCCGATTTTATTTTTTAAGATCTTTGAAAATAATTTGTACACCTTTTTTGTGGATATGGAATATAATTCATTAGCTCCACTCTTTCGGCATATGTTCTGTTGCCAAATGTACTGAATGACTTTGTGAATAGCTTTATGAACACTGCTGCCACCATATTTGATGAGCTCCACTGGAATCTCATCGATGCCCGGCGCTTTATTATTCTTTTGGGCATTGATGGTGAAAAAAACTTCTTCCAAAATTGGCGGGGCCCATGGAAGCTCTCCGCAGACATTTACAAGCTCCCATACTCTGGAGCTGTGTGAAGGATTAAGAAGGTTCTTGAAATACGATGCCCATCTTTCCTTAATCTTCGTTTCATCAGCGACGATATTGCAGATGTCATACCGACAGATCGTGATTTTGGCCTGAGAACCACGTTTCAGGCTTTTCATTACTTTGTATACTTGTCTTGTTGCTCGCTAGGCTTACATCGATGCTTCTTAATTAGTCGTCATAGTATTTTCTTTTCTTGATTCTAATTATCTTATCCGCTACTCTTCTGAGATTTTCATAGTGTTCTTTCTTGGTCCTGGTTTTCTTACCTTCGTATTCTTTGTACGCCTGATTCTTCTTGTCTAACGCATTCTGGCACTCATCATCGAACCAATCATTTCTCTTGCGCCGGGCGTGAAGACCGATTATGTGTTCTGCCACGGGCTTAAAAGCCGCTTTCACTTCCATCCTGAGCTCGTTGCTTGTTCTCAGCTATGCGTCTTATAAGATGGGAGCCAGCTGGTTGTCGAGGGTCTCCGTGAAATTTTTCACCACAGACGCCGTTTAATCAAGTAGTGATATGAGTTACAATTGGCTTCTCGGTATGTACGGACGTCAAGTATGCTCGAGACCCAACGTTGTGGGATCAGAAAATGATCAATCTGGTTTGTGTGTTGCCATCCGGTGCTACCCAGTCATTTTATGAATGCGTCAATGTGGGAAGCAAGTCGAACGTTTGACTAGATTTCTGCTAAATGGAAAGTCAATCAGGCGCTGTCCGTTATCATTTGTTTTATCGTGGAGGCTATTTCTTCCAGTCGTTCCCCAATAAGAAATCTCACTGCCAACCTTAGCATTGAAATCGCCCAGAATTATTTTTGTGTCGTTTGTAGGCAATGACTCGACTGGTCTTTCCAGGCGATTATAGAACGTATCCGTCGTTTCTTCATCTTTTTCTTCGTTCGGCGTGCATACGTTGATCAGCCAGATTTTGAAAAATTTCGCTTTTATACGGATCGCACACAACCGTTCATTGACTGCCTTAAAATCCATAACGTGCGATTTGAACTCTCTATCCACAACAAAGGCCACTCCGAATTCTCGCTTTCCAGTAGGCTTCCCACTTTTGAATATTGTGTGCAATCTCCTGTCTTGAATATCATTTCCAGTCCAGTTCGTTTCCTGGATTGCCAGTATTTTTAATTCACTCGTATATTCACTGGCCTGTTGTAAAAGGTCATTAACAGCGCCAGGGTGATAGAGTGAACTGACATTCCAGGTTCCAATGCCATATTCCTGTATTCGTTTGCGAGGTCGTTGCCGTGAGTCCAATACATTCCGAGGCCCTTCTGCAGGGTAGGGTTTTCTAGGCACGGGGAGTTAGCCTATAAGCTAACCCATTCCGGTGGCATGCTTATTACTTCGATTTCGTTATAAGGCGCGGAAGACTGGCCTTCACCCTCTTACGTCCCCACAAAGGAGGTGTAAGTAGGATTTAGTAGCAGACCTGTATATGTTTTTACAAGTATTAGCATTTCTTGGCCTTCAATGTTCCATTATTGGGGATACCAGTAAGCCCAGTGTGCTACCCCGAAAAAATTCACTTCCGTTATATCGTGGGGTTTACGATGGGGAGTCATGGAAGCTGTGGGTTAGGGCAACAAGGGGTTCCCTTCTGCTTTCTCAAACGGGCTTGGGATCGTCTACTGCGAAGTTAGCTCTTATCCTAAACATATGCATTTCCTTTTAAACCTATCAGCGGGAGGAGAGGATGCATGCAACAAACTTAAGTCCAGCAGAAGATTCAGCTCTGCTTCGATCGACTGTACGAGGTGTGTGACTTTGTATTTTTCGAAAAAAATATTTATTTATTCGTCTATTTATGTTGTCCCCTTCAAAATAATCAATACACTCGTGCCAACGCTTTTCCAATCCTCGAAGCACTTGTCATAAGCACTTTTCGGGTATAGCTTTGAGCTCTTCCAGCGATGCAGTCTTTATCTCCTCAATCGTTGCAAATCTCCGCCCTTTCATGGGTCTCTTCAGTTTTGGAAACAAGAAAAAGTCACATGGGGCCTAATCCGGTGAATATGGTGGCTGAGGCATGATTGTGGTGTTGTTTTTGGCCAAAAATATCTTGATCTTTGATCCATTTTTTTTCGATAGCAAAAAATTGCCGAGCACGCAAAACACTTCTAACTGTTATGCCTCTCACCAACAAATTAAACATATTATACAGCTGAAACTGTAAATATATGTTTGTGGCGAGTGTGCCAACATAAAAAAATCGATAATCGAATGTACTTTGCCCGTGAAATTTGAAAAGTCTCATTTTTTAACACATCTAGCATATGCGCTCTAGACGTATCTTGTTTCGGCATGAAGCCAACTATCTGGTCTTTACGATCTTCTTCTTTAATATTATCAGTTTTAGATACACCTTCTGCAGTACTATCACTAACTCGTTTTCTTCCTTCACGGTCGTGAATATTAGTGTGTCTCTCAAGATCGCCACTAACTCGGAATGGCTTCCCACATATTTGACACGCATGAGGTTTTTCACCTGTATGAACTTTTGCGATGGTCTCGTAAATACAAATTGGCCCTAAACGATTTGGGACAAAATTCAGACTTACAACTATGTTGACTTGTATGAATTCGCCGATGAATAACAAAGGAATAACGTCTGGCAAACCCCCTTTCCACAATATTCACATTGGAAATTTTGCTCGTTCGCGTGAATAGATATTGTGTAGTGTTTGAAATCGTTTCGTTATCTGAATGCTCTTTTACAAATTTTGAATTTGTAGAGTTAATCGCCCGAATGCAAGAGCAAATGAACCTTAAGAGCACTTTGCGCAAAAAATTTTTTCCCGCATATCTCACATTGATGCGACTTTTTGCCCACATGCAACAGTTCATGATATTTAAATGCATTCATTTCATGATTTTTACATCTAATGGCTGCAATCCATATCCAAATGGTGCCTTTCCCAGTGTGCATTTTTTTATTCTTCTGAATAATTTCATTAAGCACAAATATATATTTAAACTTTTCCCATTCGCTTTTCATTCCGGGCAACGACAGACTATGTTTCCTACTCCTGGCTTCCCGCTCCACACAAAAATTTTCCTGGGATTACCGCTCTCTCATCAAACTTAAACGAAGAAATCAAATTACGGCTAGATACGCGCGGAACTATACGGCACCATAAATGAACTATACCTATACAATAAATCACCTTGGTTGGCGTTGAGAAGGATTCTGAAACCGTTAGTGAATACCGGCGATATACTTTGCTCGCACTAACTATTAAATTGAAATTAGACATGCTTGGGCGCCACACACTCGACGTCTCGTGGCGGTTCACAGACAGAGGTCTGTTATCTGACACCTGTCAACTGGTTAGCAAACTGTGTAAGGATGACAGATCTCTGTCGGGTATTGCTCCGAAATATCGGAAATTTTTTTTTAATACCCCAATTCCCTTCCACTCTCTCCATCACACTTTCTTCGTCGCACAACGCTCGTGCGACCTGCACTTCACATTTCGTCGTTTCTTCAGGTGTGACACCCAGACAATGATTATACCATCGGTATAAGGGGGCACACAAATTATGTGAATTTGTCCTATTAATCTCATCTTGTCCATTTCGTGATCAGCTCTCAGAGATAAAAAAAACTTTGTAATACGCCGTGGGAAAAAAACTCTGAGTTATAAAGTTAGCTGTCCTTTCAAGCATCTCGACGATAGGGTTTAAAGTGCCCTTAGATGCTATGGTGAAATTTATTGGACTGAGATTCTCCATAATAATATCTTTCTGCTATACAATCTCGACGAAAGGGTCAAGAAAGGACCTAAGATGCAATCTAGAAATATATTGCACTGAGATTCAATCGTTGTTAAATAAATATTCTATAAGCCTTTTTTTAAAAACTATAAGTGAGTTTGCATCCTTAACAGAATCTGGGAGATTGTTGTATATACGCAAGGCATCATTCGTAGCATCATTCTTTAGACGATCCGTTCTTGCAAAAGGTATTATGAATTGATTTGCGTTCCTAGCATTGTAGTGATTTTTCTGCGATACTTTCATAAATTTAATATGGGACGACGAATTTGAATTCAAGCATTTAAAAATAAACTTGGCTTTCTCTGCTTCAACGATTTGAGTAAATGTTAATGCTTTCGCTGATTGGTACACAAATCTGGTTGGTGTACGTATTGGTAGATTTAGCATATTTTTATAAGCCTTGGTAAGCAACCTGGAGTTGATATTAAGGTGTTGCTTTGATGACTGGCTCCAGATTACTACTCCGTAATGTATAATGTAATAGGACCTATTATTATAGGTTCTATTCTTGGCCCGTTTCTATTCAATTTTTATTTGACTGATGTTCCTTGTGGCCATCAAAATAATATGAGCAACAATTTTAAAATGTTTCTTTATGCAGACGATATCATCCTTCTTGCAAGCGATACAGCTCCCTTAATAGCTTTAAATAAAGTGAATTTTCATCTTCACGTGCTAAAAAACCATATGTTTGATTGGGCTCTAAAAATTAACCCTGAAAATGTGAGTTAATTTGCTCATAGAAATGCTTCAGCTTTAAGTAAATTAGTCTCTTTATCAATTGACGGGCACAATATTCCTCTCAAAACATCAATAAAATATTTAATTTCCATGTTCGGTCAGTTATGAGAAAAGCAGTTGGTGCATCTTCTGTAAGTTGCAGTACTAAACTTTTAATGTACAAAACTCTAATTCGTCCAGTTATTATCTATTTTTTTACTGTTTGGCATTGTTTCGTCAAATGTTGCTGATGAAATTCAAATTTTTGAACGCAAAATCATTAAAAAATGCAGAAGGCCAAACAAAAAACATTTCAGAAACAGTATACTTTGTAATGAATCATGCGACGCCGCTGGCGACCACTACCAACACACCTTGCTGCTAGGTGGCTTGTCATTTCATGTTGGTTGTGACGGGCGCACATCCCACGTCAATTTTGTCGTGGGATGTCAAGGTGAATTGACAGCCACATGGCAGTGGAGTGTGTGAGTGGTGGCCGTCACCCAAGAGCTGTCGCCGATTTTCTTAATTTCGCGAGTGTGAACAACTAGTTTGTTTAGCTCAGAAAATAGTTACTTAATTGTGTACATGGGCGTTCTGACAAATTAAATATCCTGACGATACCGCTCGCTGCAAAACAAAAATAAACACTGGTTTGGGAAAGTGCCCAAGAAGAAGCATGTCAAAATTGATGGACGCGTGGCGTTAATCGGGTATTTCAATACTTTTGTTTTCCTTTCTCCATTATGAATTGCGTTGACATTAGGTCCATGCAACAATGTAACTTCAAAGAACCGCCGAAATTGAACTTGCCGGGAAAATTAGTATTTCCTAGTTATCATAATAGTGGACATTTTTCAATGCTCGGTTTAGGTGATATTGTGATGCCGGGACTGCCACTATGTTTTGTATAACGATGCGATGCATATAAAAGGTCACAGGGTATAACATCAGATCCCAGTTGGCGCCGCAAAAAAGGAATGGGATCGAAATTAACGTATTTTCATTGGTCCTTATTATATTTTCTGGGTTTACTAACGGCAACTGTAAGTTCGGAGATCTTCAAAGCAGCGCAACCTGTACTATTGTACCTTGTACCCTTACTGATCATGGCATACGTAAAAGGTGGTTTGAGGCGGATGTGGAGTGAACTTTTTATAACACAACCAACTTCCAAACAGTTGGAAGTTTAGAACGGCTGTTATTTCTAGGTATATTTTTTAAACTAGTTCAATTTTTAAATTATTCTCCAACGAAAGTGAACAACATCAACAACAATGCATTAGTAAAAAAAGAATGATAACGAAGTAGTTTGAAGATAAACATGAAATTCTGTCAAATTTAAATGAATAATTTTAGTACCTAAATACTGTATATAACTTAATTTATTTATTAGCTATCCTATACAGGATGATTTTGGCCCATCGTTATAATTTCTAAGAACTCAAATAATATTTAATGATGCGTTAATATAGGCAGTTGAATTCAAATAAGTGAGCTAATCGAACTTTATTTATAAACACAATCAGCTTGTGTAACAGATACAATATAGAAAAAAAACAATGAATAATTTTTAGAGTCATGTTTAACATTATACATTTAGTCGTTCGAATAGTGAGACGTACTGTTCGGGTATTTTTCATGGAAATATTTTGAATATTTTAAAATTTCGATGGTAGCGATACTGATATAAAAAGAAGTTCGTAAATAGGACATTTAGCGTATAGCGTTTAGAACTGAGATCTATATAGGTAGTGAGCTGAGTCCGAGCGAATAAGAACGTTATTACTATTATAGTGTTACATAAGTGTAAGGTGAGTTTATAAAAAAAAGAAAAGCATTTAAAAATTCCTGAATTTCTCCAGCAAATTCCTCAAGATTTATAGTAAAGCTGAAACAAAAACCAATTTGGGATAGTTGATTTTCAATGATATTTCTATTGAAAATACAAAATATCTTAAAATAGATTAAGTCTTCTTCAATAGTAGGAGTAAAGTAGCATTTGAACTGGTAATTTTTATTAAGCTATATATCACAATTTGCTTGTTTTAATAACTAGTAAAAAATTTGATAGTCTCCGCAATGAGCTAAAAGAGTATGTTTTCATTTGATTGATTTGAAAAAAAAGATATAAAATTAATAAATAGCAAATAATACAAATAAATTAAAAAAATTAATACAAACATGTTAATAATTAACAGTAACATAAATAATAATACAAAATCATACGGACCCTATTAATAGTTTACAAATGATGCAAGTAAGAATAAAACCTAACACAAACCACATTAATAACCAGTAAATAAGGCAGACTATCCATCCTGTTGTTCATATAATTATTACCTGCATATCATACAGAAACAGAATAACAAGAAATAATCTATGCTCTCGAAATCTACATAAGCCAGGGCAATCTGTACCCTGCTTAATGATCGCTTAGAGTTTCACTATCCGAATTGCACAACTTTGTTGGAATGTTAAAAAAAATTCACATTTCTAAGGGTTCTTCGTCGTGTCATCGTTTCCTATGCAAATTTCGAATTTTTATGTCTAATGATTCATTTTGAATAGCGGTGTAAATAACAGTAGCGTGAAAGTCTTATTGTCAGCAATGTTGTACGGTGTACGCTCGAAAGGTATATTATCACAAGGTAGTAAGCCATGATAGGACTCGCTGTCTTTTAGAAGTAGACTCTTAATTTGGGTTAAAGGACCATTTAATTTAAGGCACAGAAAATGCCTAAGTGATCATTAAAGAAAATTCATATGTTCTTAGTAAGGCTATTTGAATTCTTATATATTACGATTTCAGAAACACAAGGCAGCTTCATTAAGTTCCCCTAAATGGGTTTTTTTAGGACAAAACATACAAAAAAAAAAATAGAATTTGTTTAATTTCTCATTGAAAAAGATCTAGATGCGTGTTGTACTTATGACTGCCCCAAAGGATTTATGAAAATATAGAAATTTAAAAAAAAAGAAGAAAAAAAAATTATTTTGAATATATTAAGTTGCTAAATTATCACATAAGCTTTTAAAAGCAATGTTAGAAGACAGAGACAATTAAAACTCAAATTTAATTGTAATTTTTAGTTAAGTACATTAATTTATATTCAGCTGATACAGAAGTTAATACTAAAATTATCACCTAATATCATCCTCAAAAGAAAGAATGATTTAAGACAATAAATTCCCTTATGATTATAATGAACTTATTTAAGTAATACAAAGGAATTACCAATCTCAGCTTATAATACCATATGGTTTTTTTCTTTAACTTCATTACTCATTGAACATATACAAAATTTCTTTTTTTCTACCCCATCTTGGGTATTAGCTTTTCAAAAACATAAAGTTAGTGCAGGTTCTCCTTAAGACTCTTAAAGAAAGTAACCACATTGTTAGAACCCGTCTAGAAAGTCTCGTTGAATTTGTTACATAATCATTAAAGAAATACCTACATACATCAACTAAGAAATGAATAAAATGAATTGCTAAACAGGAACAACGACTTTCCTTTCCAGTGGTTCCCTTCATTCAGCGGAAAGTAGAGTGCATGGTAAGTATGCCGCCGCGAGGGTAGGGTTTTGAGAAAATCCGCTGAGGTCGGTTTCGCGTCGCGCGCGGTACGCGGTACCTTTGTTGGTTTTGCCTTTTCATTAGCGTAGCTTTCGTCGGGTTTGAGTTAGCGTAGTATATTTTTCGGTACCGCGTCGGGAATTCGGGAACGCGAAGTAAAGATTAGATTTTTGTTCTTTGACTGGTTGAATGAAGAAATACGGAGTAACGTAAAGTAGGTTTCTTCTCCGTATAATTGTGTTTTGTGACGCGTTTGGAAACGGGCATGTATTGGTGGCTGAAAATTGTAGATGAGCATAATCCGTTTGGAGACCCGCGACCGAAATCCTCTCCGATCTAGCTGGCCGACTAGCAGCCACCGCGAAAATGGATTACGGTGCACGGATTGGTTGACCGGTTGGTACCATCCGTTGGCACTGCTCAGACTTAACGTCTAGAACCGATGAGAGGTCGGTTCCTCGTTCGGACTTAGACATAAAATCATTACAACTTTACGATGCGACCAAAATTAGGCCAATTATATTTTTCAGGATCGAGCAGAGTATGAAGTGATTAACCTCTTAGGGCTCTCATTCTGACCGAATTCTAAGGAAATTATTTAATCGAAACACACCTTTAGAGAATGTTAATCGTTATATCTCACCTAGGAATAGGTACTACAGGAAGCCCAGTATTCCCCTTCACGCGTAGTCGAATTTTTTTAGTGTTAGTAAAACATGTTCATAATATTGGTGCATCAGTGCCGTAAGGAATAAAGTTATTTTGAGTAGGGGCAAAATTATTTAGATTTAAATTTAGCGTAAGGAATACTAAGGAGAAATTAATCTCTTTATTTGCTATATATAAACAATATATATATATATATATATATATATATATATATATATATATATATATATATATATATATATATATATATATATATATATATATTGCATATATACATATATGTAAATATATATATATATATATATATATATATATATATATATATATATATATATATATATATATATATATATATATATATATATATAGAAATGTGTATGTTCATAAATATATATTAACTTGTATATATATATACTCGTATATATATATATGTGGAAGAGAGATAGATGTACGATATCGTCCCCAGAGGAGAGTTCAAAGGAAGTCTTCAATCGGACAGGACGCGAGTTCGCCCAAAACCTAATTAATCAAATGAACTGTGAAGAGACTTTCGTTTTGTTATAAATTGTCGGTACGCTGACACTATTCTTATTGCCATCAAATAAAATTACAATATACTCTTTACGTCTGATGTAATTATTGTGTTCGGATTTTACATAATTATCTTGGTCGGATTCTACATGGGGGCTCTTCCGGGATTTGTGACTGTAAACGCGACCGCAAAAACAAACGAGAAAATATACACAAGTAGTGAAGATGCGGGCAATATGGAATGTGCTACACGACGATAAGAGCACACTACGACGAGAAAATATACATAAGTAGTGAAGACGCGAGAAATGTGAAAAGTGATATATGGAATGTGCTACACGACGATAAGAGCACACTACGACGAGAAAATATACATAAGTAGTGAAGACGCGAGAAATGTGAAAAGTTATATATGGAATGTGCTACACGACGATAAGAGCACACTACGACGAGAAAATATACATAAGTAGTGAAGACGCGAGAAATGTGGAAAGTGATATACGACAGTAAGAACATATAACGACGAGAAAAAAAAATACGAAGTGAAGACGGCAGTTGACGTGAAAAAGGCGATATACGACGGTAACAGCACAAAACAACGAGAACTAATATAACGACGATTAAATAATAGAATAACGTGTGTGTTTTGTTTGCTTAAAAAATAATAATAACAGTGAAGTACGCAAAATGAATTGCTTAAACGATAACCTCAAAATAAAAGAGGCATTGAAGACTGGCCCAACGAAGACAATTAAAGTGTTACATCAACTTATTTTTGGTTATGAAGGCGATCGGGGAAATCGGAGCAGGTTGAGAAAATTCTCGGGTTTTGAGTTTCGTCACGGGTCGGCGGAGCAAATAGCAAAACTCGATTTCATAAAGGAAAAATTTTCGAAGTCGCAGCTAGTAATAATATGCAATCTGCTAGGAATGGACTACGACGGTGAAAACGATGAATTGGCGAGCCGCATATGTAGTGCACTTATGGATTTGCGCTTACTAGAATTGCAAGAAGCGGACAGCGAAGAAGGTGATGACAGCACAGAAGAAGATAACGACGCTGACGAAAGGGACGACGTAAGCGAGTGTGTGAGTGCGACGAACGATGCATCCATCCACACGAAACCGCATAAGTTCGCAGTGACGTTTCGTGATATAGAAGAATCAATGCAACAGTTCGATGGTGAAGGTTGCCAGGTGGTTGAGGAATGGCTATCCGAGTACGAGGATATGGCGAAGATAATGCAATGGGATGAGTTTCAAAAGGTAATATTTGCCAAAAAATCGCTGACAGGAATAGCAAAGATGTTCGTTAAAAGCGAGAAAGGGCTAACTACATGGAAAAAATTGAAACGAGCGTTGGAAAGTGAATTTGGGAAATGCGTAAACAGCGCAGAAATACACGCTCTTCTCAGAGGTAGAAAAAGAATAGACAGTGAGTCATTACAAGAATACTTCCTCAAAATGAGAGAGATAGCGAATAGGGGCAAAATCGACGATGAATCTTTGATGCATTATACAATAGAAGGAATTCGTGACCACAGTGGAAACAAAATCATACTATATAACGCAAAGAGCATCACCGAATTCAAAGAAAAACTTCGTGCGTATGCGCAACTATCAACAACGAACGCTACAACAAAAATAACAAAGTTATATAAAAATAATACGAGTGAATATAATAGCAAATCAACAAGATCACCAGTCATGAAAGCAATACAACCAAATAAAATACGATGCTTTAATTGTGGTGCAATTGGACACAAATCAGCAGATTGTAGCCAGAAAGAGAAAGGAAGCAAATGCTTTAGATGCAACCAATTCGGGCACGTATCCAAAAATTGCAATAATGCTACGCTTAACAACATCAGTGATAAACATGAAATGATGACCAGAGTACAATTAGACAACATAAGCTTGAACGCATTAGTGGACACTGGAAGTCCTGTAAACTTGCTGAGTTATGGTAAATACGAAGCGATTGGGAAGCCAAAATACACGAAGACCTATCGTACGTTCACTGGATTAGGAGGAAGCACCATACAACCGCTGGGGCAAATCATAGTGCCAATAAACGTTAATGGCGAACATTTCAGCACCATGTTCTACATTGTACCCACCAACAGTATGCAATATGAAATGCTGTTAGGTAGAGAATGGACTAAACAAACGGAAATCGTTCTTAGCCGAAACGAAATTGCAATTAAGAAGTTGCCCAAAGAAGACGAATGCGAAAAGGAGAACACACATACTTTGCAAGAAAGTGTTGGTATGATGAACATTGAATACGATACAGGAAACGACACCGAATTGGACCTACCCGAACCATGGCGTAAGAAAGTCCAGGCCATGATAAATAATTATGAACCAGATAGAAATAAAAGCAAGACGATGATCGAAACCAAGATAGTGTTGGTAGACGAAACGCCAATATATCAGAAGCAAAGACGACTAGCTCCACTGGAACGCGCGATTCTCGACAAACAAATTGAAGAGTGGCTCAAAGAAGGCATAATACAACCCAGCGAGTCAGAGTTCGCAAGTCCTGTTGTGCTGGTGCGAAAGAAAAACGGTGACTATCGCACATGTATCGACTACAGAAAGCTGAACAAAGTGGTAATCAAGGACAGGTATCCAATGCCAATAATCGAGGAACAGATTGAAGCGTTAGCGGGTTACAAAATTTATACACTGTTGGATTTACGCAATGGATTCTACCATGTACCAGTGGCAAAGGAAAGTAGGAAATATACAGCTTTCCTAACCCATGATAATCAGTATGAATTTTTGAAAACCCCATTTGGCTTATGTAATAGCCCAGCCGCTTTTGGAAGATTCATTAGAGACGTTTTCAAGGAACTGATTAAAAATAAAATTATTATACCATACGTCGATGATTTCATAATTCCATCGCATACAAGAGAAGAAGGTATAGAGAAACTGCGTACCGTGTTGAACGTAGCCGCCGCAAATGGGTTGGATATTAACTGGAGCAAATGTCAGTTTTTGCAAACATCAGTAGAATACTTGGGGTATATAGTTGAAGATTCAACGGTCCGACCCACGAAAAAGAAGACTCAGGCAGTAATCAAGTTTGCAGTCCCTAAGACAGTCAAACAACTTCGAAGCTTCCTGGGATTGACAAGCTATTTTAGAAGATTCATTGAAGGATATGCAAGAATAGCGGCACCATTAACGGCAATGCTTAAGAAGAATGCAACGATTAAATTCGAACAAGAAGAACTATTAGCCTTCAACCACATTAAAGAAATGTTGACGCAAGAACCTGTCCTGTGCATTTTTAAACAAGAAAACGAGACAGAACTACACACCGATGCCTGTAAAAACGGATTGGGTGCAGTATTGATGCAAAAGGAACCACTAGAAAAACATTTTCGACCGGTATACTATATGAGTAAGGCGACCAACGATGCTCAGAAGAATTACCACTCGTATGAATTGGAGACATTGGCGATTGTCGAAGCATTGAAAAAATTTCGCCCATACTTGCTAGGAATCAGATTCAGAA
Organism: Odontomyia ornata; assembly: GCA_963969285.1. NCBI lineage: Eukaryota > Metazoa > Arthropoda > Insecta > Diptera > Stratiomyidae > Odontomyia > Odontomyia ornata. The sequence continues at coordinate 217,070,232 of OZ017739.1, forward strand.
TAGTGACAGATTGTGCGGCCTTTCAACGAACAGTAAACAAAAAAGAAATGCCTCGTCGCGTTGTTGGATGGACACTAATGATGGAAGAGTTCGACTATGTCATGGTTCATCGGTCAGCGCAACAAATGAAACATGTCGACTTCCTAAGCAGAAATCCCGTCATGAGCATAAACGACAACATTAGATCCACTATCAAGGAACAACAGGAAAAAGATGAAAAATTGCGTGCCATTAAGGAAGTACTAAAGAATGGCCAATATGAAGATTACCTGACGCGAGACGGTGTTCTGCTAAAGACGGTCAATGGAAAAGACGTGTTTGTGTTACCAACAAATTTGCAAAGGGATGTTATACGGCGCACTCATGAGAACGGCCATTTTGGATTTAAGAAGATGGAAGCTATCATCTCCAATGAGTTCTTTATTCCTAATTTAAAGACGAAGATAGAAAATTTCATACGATGCTGCGTTCCATGCATTCTGGTAAAGAATAAAAAAGGGAAACAGGAAGGTGCATTACACCCGATTGCCAAAGGCGATACCCCGCTAAACACATACCACATCGACCACCAAGGACCCATGACGACTACTGGAAAAGGGTATAATTATATTTTAGTCATCATGGACGGATTTTCCAAGTTCTGTTGGATTTACCCCACAAAATCTACAGGTGTGCGCGAAGTTATCGATAAACTGGAACTACAAGCGAAAGTATTTGGAGACCCTCATCGAATTATCACGGACAAAGGTTCGGCTTTTACATCAAAAGAATTTGAAGAATATTGCGTAGATAGAGGAATCGAACATCATGCCATTACCACCGGCGTACCTAGAGGCAACGGTCAGGTCGAACGGCAAAATCAAACTGTCACGAACGTATTGGCCAAACTCACTATTGAGAATCCTTCCAACTGGTATCGACATCTGGATCGTGTACAACGCTGCATCAACTCTGCATATCACCGTAGTATCGACTTATCTCCCTGTGAAGTTCTACTAGGAGTTAAAATGAAGAACACGGAAGATTTGCGGGTAATGGAACTACTACAAATTGAATGGGCAAACAATTTTGGGCAAACGCGTGAGTACTTGCGAGACCATGCCAGAAGTAAGATCCTGGATATCCAAGAAGAACAAAAGCGTCAGTTCAATCGAAGAAGGAAGCCAGCCAATAATTATAAGGAGGGTGATTTAGTAGCGATCAAACGAACTCAATTCGGAACTGGACTTAAACTACGAGGAAAGTACTTAGGACCTTATGTAATAACCAAAACCATACGAAACGAACGTTACGATCTGGAAAGAAGGGGATTCCACGACGGACCAATGCGAACTTCTTCGTCAGCCGACCAGATGAAACCTTGGTTATACGACTCAGAGACTGAGTCTGAGTAGGATGGCCGTGTGGAAGAGAGATAGATGTACGATATCGTCCCCAGAGGAGAGTTCAAAGGAAGTCTTCAATCGGACAGGACGCGAGTTCGCCCAAAACCTAATTAATCAAATGAACTGTGAAGAGACTTTCGTTTTGTTATAAATTGTCGGTACGCTGACACTATTCTTATTGCCATCAAACTCTTTACGTCTGATGTAATTATTGTGTTCGGATTTTACATAATTATCTTGGTCGGATTCTACATATATATATATATATATATATATATATATATATATATATATATATATATATATATATATATATATATATATAACTATGCAGTAGAACTCCAATTATCCGAATCAATTGGGACCGGACCCCATTCGGATAACCGAAAATTCGGATAAAAAAGGGTATATTGTAAAGAAAAAGAGCATGTTTTCGATACCGTTGGATTATAATTAATTACTCTAGTGTACCTACACTAACAACGTATAGAATATATTATGAACGCTACAGTACACAAAATGTTAAATGATAAGTGTTACATACATACCTTAATATGTAATTCTCTTGAAAATATACTGTTGTCACAGGATTTTATTTTTTGAACATTTCGTGGAGAGTACGTTGCCTTGACGTAGTAGAACGTTTCCGAGCGGCGAGGTCCCGCAGGCGCTTGATGGCTTAAAGTTGTACTGTATCACATTCCGGTTGCCGCTCCATCCACTTTAAGGCGTTTTCAAAACAAATAAACGCTTCTCCGTGCGTGGGAACATTTTCATCCTTAGTTTCTTCCCCGGTTTCATCGTTGTCGTTGGTATCATCTTACCGTTCGTTAATAACACTGCAATTTCATCATCTATCATAATAGGAAATCCTTGGTCGTCTTTATTACATTGAAGCCACTTCCCCACATCATCAACATCGCATTCTTAACAGCCCGTCATTTCCTTGGCAATGTCAACAAATCCTACCATGGACAGACCGTGTTCCTGTTCATCAACGGCAGCTGTTGTTTGCTGTTGTTAGTGTTTACTTTGGTTTTCGGCTTCCAGTTGTTCCTTTGTTGATGTGCCGTTTATTCTATTCCAAGTCCATTAATGCACTTTTTTGGTTTGTATAGGTCACTGGCAAGTTGTTAACATTTTTAAAAGCTCTTGGCTTCCTTGCTTTGCCAATCATTAGCAAAGGTAGCCGATGGTTGCCTGTAGAGCTAGCACAAACGAGAATGTTGACGCGTTCCTTACTAACCTTATGCCCTGGAGCACTTACCTCTCTTTTAGATGTCAATGGTTACCTAGGCAACGCCTGTTAATTTAAACTAGTTTCATCGGCATTGTAAAAAAGATCCAGATCGTAGTCTTGTTTGCTTTTCAAAAGTTTCCAGAAAGCTATTGGCAGCTTCACGATCGGCAGACAGTTTTTCTCCCGCTACATCTAACTCCCAAATGCCATGCCTAGATTTAAAATTGTGGAGCCAACCTTGGCTTGCTTTAAACTCAACCATGCCCTTTTTTCACTAAATATCAGTGCTCCTTCATATGAAATTTGACCTGAAATCGTTTCTCCAATTGAACGTTGCCGTAGGAACCACGTGAAAACCGCGATTTCAAGCTGTCCATTTTTAGCTTTTTTCACCATTTTCCTAGATGAACATCCATCTTTACCACCTAATGCACTTACAAAACTTGAAACTTTAGCGCTGTTAGGGCCCGATAGTGTAGCTGCTCCGATGCCAAATCTCTCTAAAAGTTGTTTTCCAGGCACATCTTTATTTAATTGATTGACAATTTCCACTTTATCACTCAGTGAAAGCGCAACACGTTTACGTTTTGTACTCATTTCGGACACTAAATCCAGCAGTAGACGCTAAACGCAATGTCAACACGAACAGAACAGAAATTGACAATTTCCACTTTATCACTCAGTGAAAGCGGAACACGTTTACGTTTTGTACTCATTTCGGACACTAAATCCAGCAGAAGACGCTAAACGTAATGTCAACACGTGCAGCAGTCGAATGCTCGGATGCGGATAGATACTCTGGTGCGCAGGTGCGGGTGAACTTAACCAACAAAGATGAGAACAGCAAAGCAGATAAGGCAGACTGGTGGGAATGCAGCGAGCGCATGTTAGAGGAATGGTGGATAGTGAAAGCGTCGTTGCTACAGTAATGACACATAGGCATTGCCTGTACACTATCCTATTGCACGCGCCTGCGCTGTATTTTTCAATATTTATGTCGCCGAAAATCGCGATTCGGATAATTGGGGTTCGGATAATTGAAATTCCACTATATATATATATATATATATATATATATATATATATATATATATATATATATATACTCGTATATATATATATATATATATATATATATATATATATATATATATATATATATATATACAGTCTTCCACAAAAGTCAAGGTACAGAGAATCGGTAACTGAAAATTGTATTACTGAATCAATATTTTTATTTGAAAACCAAAAGTTATGAAACGGTAATAATACGAGTTCTGTTGAATTTATGTTTTCATAAATTTAAAGGGATTCGGCAATAATGATCATTGAAGACAATAATTTTTTGTTGGCAATGTCTCTTTTCTACTCCACAAAAGTCTTGGTACAGTTGCAGAAAATGCCCTGTTATTTGTAAAAAGGGGAATCCCCCAAGTTCATATTATCAGAGTGAGTTAACAACCGTAGGCCGCTGTCTTTAATATCGCGTCCGTATTCGTGGTGTATCTTTTATTTAATAAAATTTTTAAAAAATGAGTCGAAAGGAGTTGAGTATTAAGAAGCGTGAAATAATTATTAATCTGCATTCAAATCAGAGCAAATCATATTCTGAAATAGCTGAACTAGTGTTGCGAAGTCGGTCAACCATTCAAAAAGTGATAAATCGATTTAAGAAGGAAAATAGAGTGGAAAATGTGCCCCGAACAGGTCGTCCATCTAAACTAAGTGCAAAGGACAAGAGAAAAATTTCGCGAATGGTAAAACAAGATCCATTTCTAAGCTGTAGAAAAATCTGCGATGTTCTTGGAATTAATGATAAGAAGGAGATTAGCGCAGAAACTGTGCGTAGAGCTGTCGTAGAAGCTGGATTTTCATCTCGTACGCCTAGAAGAAAACCTCTTGTAAGTTCCATAAACAAACAAAAAAGAATAACATTTGCAAAAGCATAACCAATAACGTTTTGGGATAATGTTTTATTTTCGGATGAGTCTAAATTTTGTATATTTGGTGTAATTGGGCATAAGAGAGTCTGGCGAAAAGTAGGAGAAGCATTTAATCCCAAGAACACTACTAAAACAGTAAAACATGGAGGCGGTGGTGTTATGGTTTGGGGTTGCATGGCTGCTGCTGGAGTTGGAAATCTGACATTCATCGAAAATACTATGGATCAGAACTCTTATTTAGAGATTCTACGAAACAACATGAAACAAAGTGCAGCCAAATTAGGTATGCGAGAAGATTTCTTGTTTCAACAGGACAATGACCCTAAGCACCCTGCGCATAAAGTTCGAATGTGGCTATTGTACAATACTCGCATGCTTGCTACACCGCCTCATAGCCCTGATTTGAACCCTATAGAGCATCTTTGGATTGAGCTTGAGACAAAAATCCGAAAAAGAGTGATATCAAGCAAGGCGCAGCTTAAGGATGCTATATTGGAGGAGTGGGCCAGAATCAGCAGCGAATTTACTAAAAAATTGGTATATTCTATGCCTAAAAGACTGAAGTCAGTAATTCAGATGAAAGGATATCCGACAAAATATTAAGAAAAGTATAATTCAAATAACTATGCAAGACTATAATTACAATTTGTATCATTTTTCTTTAGGTGTACCATGACTTTTGTGGACTTCTTTCATTGACTTTCCAACACATCATATGTAATAATATATTAATACGACAGAATTTTCGTTTTGTTTTACATGAATTTAAAGTGTAATGATTATAGTTGAAGTAATACCAAAAAAATTTTATCACTATAGGTTTTTTAAATAAAAATATCAAACAATTTTCATGATATTTATCACTGTACCTTGACTTGTGGAAGACTGTATATATATATATATATATATATATATATATATATATATATATATATATATATATATATATATATATATATATATATATATATATGTATATATATGTGTGTGTGTACTTATATATATATATATATATATATATATATATATATATATATATATATATATATATATATATATATATATATATATTTATGTACTTATATATATATATATATATATATATATATATATATATATATATATATATATATATATATATATGGCCAAAAGTGATCGGACAATACAAGAAACAAGCAATAAAATACTTTTACGAGCATAAGCTTTGAAATGAAATAAAAATTTTTCCCTTATATAAAAGTTACTTGTATTCTCAATTAATTGCACAAAAAAAATAAAACAGAAATAAAAAGATTTTCACAAGAAAATTAACAACTAATTCAAATTCACATTGCATCAAGTGGACAAAAGTAATCGGACATTTTGAAAAGTGTGAAATTAGTCATTGAAGTTTGGAGCAATTCTTTTCTTTTCATTTCCGAGTTTAAAAGGGAATTCCCCTTATTATATGTTGATATGTGTTTTTCTGATATCAGTCATTTACTTGTCAGTTTTAAGTGAAGAAAGTTAAACATGGCTAAGAATCGCAAAGAAACCTGTATACATGAAAGAAAAGTTATAATAAAGTTGTATAAAGAGAATAAATCCTTTTCTGAAATATCAAAAATAATTGGAAGAAGTCGTTCGACAGTTTTCGATATCGTGAAACGGTTCAGAAAAAAAAATCAGGTGGAAAACGAAATTAGGAGTGGTCGACCATGTAAACTAACAGAGACAGACGCACGAAAAATCTTAAGAATTGTTAAAAAGAATCCGACTACAACGTCCAGAAGTATTAGGGATCAATTAGCAGATGTAAATGGTACCAATGTTAGTGCCCGGACTATTCGTAGAGCTCTCAGCCGTGCTGGTTATCAAGCGAGAGTACCTCGAAAGAAACCACTAATTAGCAAAGTTAATAAGAAGAAAAGATTATGCTTTGCAAAAGAATTTAAAAACAAGCCGCTCGACTTTTGGACTCGTATAATATTCTCTGATGAGAGTAAGTTTAATATCTACCACTCCGACGGCAGGTTGTTGGTGTGGAGAACTCAAAATAGTGAGCTTCATCCCAAAAACATTCAACATACAGTAAAACACGGAGGTGGCTGTGTAATGGTCTGGGGTTGCATGGCTGCCAACGGTGTAGGAGAACTTGTTTTCATTGATCCCTAATACTTCTGGACGTTGTAGTCGGATTCTTTTTAACAATTCTTAAGATTTTTCGTGCGTCTGTCTCTGTTAGTTTACATGGTCGACCACTCCTAATTTCGTTTTCCACCTGATTTTTTTTTCTGAACCGTTTCACGATATCGAAAACTGTCGAACGACTTCTTCCAATTATTTTTGATATTTCAGAAAAGGATTTATTCTCTTTATACAACTTTATTATAACTTTTCTTTCATGTATACCGGTTTCTTTGCGATTCTTAGCCATGTTTAACTTTCTTCACTTAAAACTGACAAGTAAATGACTGATATCATAAAAACACATATCAACATATAATTAGGGGAATTCCCTTTTAAACTCGGAAATGAAAAGAAAAGAATTGCTCCAAACTTCAATGACTAATTTCACACTTTTCAAAATGTCCGATTACTTTTGTCCACTTGATGCAATGTGAATTTGAATTAGTTGTTAATTTTCTTGTGAAAATCTTTTTATTTCTGTTTTATTTTTTTGTGCAATTAATTGAGAATACAAGTAGCTTTTATATAAGGGAAAAATTTTTATTTCATTTCAAAGCTTATGCTCGTAAAAGTATTTTATTGCTTGTTTCTTGTATTGTCCGATCACTTTTGGCCACCTCTGTATATATATATATATATATATATATATATATATATATATATATATATATATATATATATATATATATATATATATATATATATATATATATATATATATGTTTGCATATAAACCTATATATATATATATACATATATATATATATATATATATATATATATATATATATATATATGTTTGCATATAAACCTATATATATATATATATATATATATATATATATATATATATATATATATATATATATATATATATATATATATATATATATATATATATACAGTCTTCCACAAAAGTCAAGGTACAGAGAATCGGTAACTGAAAATTGTATTACTGAATCAATATTTTTATTTGAAAACCAAAAGTTATGAAATGGTAATAATACGAGTTCTGTTGAATTTAAGTTTTCATAAATTTAAAGGGATTCGGCAATAATGATCATTGAAGACAATAATTTTTTGTTGGCAATGTCTCTTTTCTACTCCACAAAAGTCTTGGTACAGTTGCAGAAAATGCCCTGTTATTTGTAAAAAGGGGAATCCCCCAAGTTCATATTATCAGAGTGAGTTAACAACCGTAGGCCGCTGTCTTTAATATTGCGTCCGTATTCGTGGTGTATCTTTTATTTAATAAAATTTTTAAAAAATGAGTCGAAAGGAGTTGAGTATTAAGGAGCGTGAAATAATTATTAATCTGCATTCAAATCAGAGCAAATTATATTCTGAAATAGCTGAACTAGTGTTGCGAAGTCGGTCAACCATTCAAAAAGTGATAAATCGATTTAAGAAGGAAAATAGAGTGGAAAATGTGCCCCTAACAGGTCGTCCATCTAAACTAAGTGCAAAGGACAAGAGAAAAATTTCGCGAATGGTAAAACAAGATCCATTTCTAAGCTGTAGAAAAATCTGCGATGTTCTTGGAATTAATGATAAGAAGGAGGTTAGCGCAGAAACTGTGCGTAGAGCTGTCGTAGAAGCTGGATTTTCATCTCGTACGCCTAGAAGAAAACCTCTTGTAAGTTCCATAAACAAACAAAAAAGAATAACATTTGCAAAAGCATATATTGACAAACCAATAACGTTTTGGGATAATGTTTTATTTTCGGATGAGTCTAAATTTTGTATATTTGGTGTAAATGGGCATAAGAGGGTCTGGCGAAAAGTAGGAGAAGCATTTAATCCCAAGAACACTATTAAAACAGTAAAACATGGAGGCGGTGGTGTTATGGTTTGGGGTTGCATGGCTGCTGCTGGAGTTGGAAATCTGACATTCATCGAAAATACTATGGATCAGAACTCTTATTTAGAGATTCTACGAAACAACATGAAACAAAGTGCAGCCAAATTAGGTATGCGAGAAGATTTCTTGTTTCAACAGGACAATGACCCTAAGCACACTACGCATAAAGTTCGAATGTGGCTATTGTACAATACTCGCATGCTTGCTACACCGCCTCAAAGCCCTGATTTGAACCCTATAGAGCATCTTTGGAATGAGCTTGAGACAAAAATCCGAAAAAGAGTGATATCAAGCAAGGCGCAGCTTAAGGATGTTATATTGGAGGAGTGGGCCAGTATCAGCAGCGAATTTACTAAAAAATTGGTAAATTCTATGCCTAAAAGACTGAAGTCAGTAATTCAGATGAAAGAATATCCGACAAAATATTAAGAAAAGTATAATTCAAATAACTATGCAAGACTATAATTACAATTTGTATCATTTTTCTTTAGGTGTACCATGACTTTTGTGGACTTCATTCATTGACTTTCCAACACATCATATGTAATAATGTATCAATACGACAGAATTTTCGTTTTGTTTTACATGAATTTAAAGTGTAATGATTATAGTTGAAGTAATACCAAAAAAATTTTATCACTATAGGTTTTTTAAATAAAGATATCAAACAATTTTGATGATATTTATCACTGTACCTTGACTTTTGTGGAAGACTGTATATATATATATATGTTTGCATATAAACCTATATATATATATATATATATATATATATATATATATATATATATTCACTTAATTTCGGAGATAATAGCGCCTAGAATGACAAATTTAAATGAAAAAAATTCAAATTAAAAAAAATCCTTTTAAAAAACGCTATTTCGTTTATTGTATAACAATACTTCCCATATACATGTATTTCGAAAACAAGTTGTTTTCTTCAGCAGTGGTAAGGGTGTAAAAACCTCAATGAAGAAGGGCTGCTATTCATACTCAAAAGGATAAAGAACAAAAGGATTGAGTTTTTCATACCCTTCCCACTGATGAAGAAAACAACTTGTTTTCGAAATACATGTATATGGGAAGTATTGTTATACAATAAACTAAATAGCGTTTTTAAAAAGAATTTTTTTAATTTGAATTTTTTTCATTTAATTTTGTTATATTATTTATTTATCGTAAATCTGAAATAAATATCAGTTTTTGAATTTTTTTCCTAAAAAAAATACAGAAAATAATCCAAAATTAATTAATATACATATTTTCAACCCCCTCAAGATAATGTTTTTTTTGATGCCACCATTCATTTAGAGGGCCAAGATATTATGTCACTCAATATTGTTTGACATTTTATTCCGAAACGTAAACAAAAATTAGCGCCATCAATTTCAAACCGTAACCATTAAGTGAGGGGCTTATTTAAATTAACAAAATTCACGGCACGAGAAAAGAAACAAGTTAATCAATTAATTTGGTTATTAGTTTCATCTAAAATATGAGCTTTCACTAACGCGCGGTTAATATTTTTTCGCACTTCTTCACGAACCACTTTATTTTCCACGATTTCTTTTTCACTTTCAATTAAAAGCACCGATATTTGAATCGATTTGAAACGAACACCACGCTTTACCACTTTCGAATGTTTCCCGAATTCACGATGCGTTAATCAAACGAAATTCACCAAATTAACGTAAGCTTTGATTCGATTTCGCGATTTGTTTACATTGTTACCTGACACTTATCACAGTAGAACAGCCAACATGACATTAGTAGCCCATGCTGTGTCTCTTTTCTTCCTATGTACGCTATCCTTGTCATACAACTTCTCCTCCGTTTGATTTTACTTCACTCATGCACACTGTATATGTGCTATATCGGGCTTCCTGTAGTACTTGTTCTTAGTATCTCACCTATCAAATCCTTTTGTATAGATAATTTTCGTAAATTACTCCTTGCTCATTAGTTCATTCATTTTATAAATTTATTATTATTGTTAAATATCTTATCGTATTATGTAAGCTCAAAGTGTCATATTCATGTAAATTTCTTTCTTGTTATTTTTTTGCAAATAATTCTTAATTGTGTTTTTAAATTTATAAGCCTTTGAGTCTTGGGTGTAATACTATTTTTATAAATCTTTCAATTACATTGAACTGATAACGACAGAATTTTGTTATAATTGCTGTTTGACTGTAGTGCCGTTGTCAAGCTATGTACCTTCTTATCATTTTAAAAATATATGTGCGTAAAGACAATAAAATATCTATCTTTCTCCTATATTATAAAATGTATTAAATACATTTATTTTTATGTTGTTTTTTTCAATAATCGCTATTGTAATCAATTTTTTCAGTGAAAGATTGGCTTCAGCTTATTCCACCTACTGCATTCATTGCTGGATTGGGTTATATGTCCTATTTAGCATTTTGCCCTCAAGCTCGTCCTGCTTCTAGTGGTCGATGCAATAAACGCGTCCGTCTTCATGAAGCAAAAGTTGTTGATATGGTCGATGTAGAAGACATTGCCGAAAAAGCTGCTTTCTGTCGATGTTGGAAGAGTAAAAATGTATTATGATGATCGCATTTGCGACGGTTTGTTTACATTTATTTCTTTTTCAGTGGCCATACTGCGATGGATCACATGGTGAGCACAATAAGATTACCGGTGATAATGTTGGTCCGGTAGTAGTTAAAAAGAAAACTGCTTAACAGAAGTTACTAGTATGTATCAAGAAATCAACCAGATACCTTGAAAAGCGTTTGAACAATTTCCCGTTGAATTTAAAATAAATAAATAAATCCATTCTGCGTTTTGGTTTTTACTTTAGATACGTTATTTAAAAGCAGTTTATTACTACTTTGATGTGATATTTTAATTTAATCATCAACAGCCAAAATTGGGCCTTGGTCATTAGAAGTAACAGTGAGCCGGCGAATTAGTTTACTGGTTTACTTGCATGGTATAATGAGCAAGGTATGCTCGCTCACGAAAGCTCGATCGCTATTTAAAGTTCCGGACACGTTCTCGAACCGAAAAAACGACTAAATTCCGAATCGTATCTCACGCGCCAAGTAAATTTCGCGTCCATGTTTAGTCGTCAAATTGACAATCTGGCTCTCGAGAGGAGAAATTGTGGAAATTATTGGAAATGAAATGACAATCATGCTCAGAAGGTGGTCGTATCCTTTGAGGAACGGAACAAGTCGAGAGGCTATGCTCATATAAGCTCCATAGAAAATGATACGACCACCTTCTGAGCATGATTGTCATTTCATTTCCAATAATTTCCACAATTTCTCCTCTCGAGAGCCAGATTGTCAATTTGACAACTAAACATGGACGCGAAATTTACCTGGTGCGTGAGATACGATTCGGAATTTAGTCGTTTTTTCGGTTCGAGAACGTGTCCGGAGGTACATATTGACTGTAGTGAAAGTAATATTACACCTGGTTTAGGGATAACAACATTTTACGGAGTGACATTGTAAATCGGAGCGAGGAACTCAATTAAAAGTGCAATGTACGTTATTGCTAGAAAACGATGGGTTATCGATACGAAAGTGTTTTCTATTCTAAGTAGCCATAATGCTTTATTTATATTCAATGCTATTTTCTTGTTCAGTGAAGTGTTATTCGCAATGAAACCATATTTACGAGTGCATAAGCGTTTGTTTACTTTCTTGTGACAACCCATTGGGTTCCTCTTAACTAGCTTTAGAATCACGGTCGCAGGGGCAGGTGCAAAAAGACACGTAATTAGGCAGGCGGTCGCAGGGGTAGTTGCGACAACGTGTACACATGGATGTCCACTCCGGTTTTATCTTGTTCCTCAAAGGTCGTATCATTTTCTATAGAGCTTATATGAGCATAGCCTCTCCATTTGTTCCGTTCCTCAAAGTCTTAACCACTGCAGTAAAATTGCAGAGCATCATTCGTAGCATCGTTCTTTAGACGATCCATTCCTTGTATTGCTCGCATTATCTGGGTTAATTTTCGATACTTCAATTAATTTGAACTTGTATTGGAACCGACGTAAGATAGAAGCGTTACCTTTGTAATATAATGGCCTTATTGGGCTTTTTCAGACGCAGCGTTAAAAGTGAGCGTTAAACAGGTTATATGGGCAAGAAGAGTGAGAGGCATTGAGGGGACCTGATGGTAAAAACATGCCAACATTTTTTAGGGTGCACGAGCGTGACGCACATATACAAACGCATTTTGTTGATCATTTGGTGGGGGAAATTTTATACAGTCTTCCACAAAAGTCAAGGTACAGTGATAAATATCATGAAAATTGTTTGATATTTTTATTTAAAAAACCTATAGTGATAAAATTTTTTTGGTATTACTTCAACTATAATCATTACACTTTAAATTCATGTAAAACAAAACGAAAATTCTGTCGTATTAATATATTATTACATATGATGTGTTGGAAAGTCAATGAATGAAGTCCACAAAAGTCATGGTACACCTAAAGAAAAATGATACAAATTGTAATTATAGTCTTGCATAGTTATTTGAACTATACTTTTCTTAATATTTTGTCGGATATCCTTTCATCTGAATTACTGACTTCAGTCTTTTAGGCATAGAATATACCAATTTTTCAGTAAATTCGCTGCTGATTCTGGCCCACTCCTCCAATATAACATCCTTAAGCTGCGCCTTGCTTGATATCACTCTTTTTCGGATTTTTGTCTCAAGCTTATTCCAAAGATGCTCTATAGGGTTCAAATCAGGGCTTTGAGGCGGTGTAGCAAGCATGCGAGTATTGTACAATAGCCACATTCGAACTTTATGCGCAGTGTGCTTAGGGTCATTGTCCTGTTGAAACAAGAAATCTTCTCGCATACCTAATTTGGCTGCACTTTGTTTCATGTTGTTTCGTAGAATCTCTAAATAAGAGTTCTGATCCATAGTATTTTCGATGAATGTCAGATTTCCAACTCCAGCAGCAGCCATGCAACCCCAAACCATAACACCACCGCCTCCATGTTTTACTGTTTTAATAGTGTTCTTGGGATTAAATGCTTCTCCTACTTTTCGCCAGACCCTCTTATGCCCATTTACACCAAATATACAAAATTTAGACTCATCCGAAAATAAAACATTATCCCAAAACGTTATTGGTTTGTCAATATATGCTTTTGCAAATGTTATTCTTTTTTGTTTGTTTATGGAACTTACAAGAGGTTTTCTTCTAGGCGTACGAGATGAAAATCCAGCTTCTGACAGCTCTACGCACCGTTTCTGCGCTAACCTCCTTCTTATCATTAATTCCAAGAACATCGCAGATTTTTCTACAGCTTAGAAATGGATCTTGTTTTACCATTCGCGAAATTTTTCTCTTGTCCTTTGCACTTAGTTTAGATGGACGACCTGTTAGGGGCACATTTTCCACTCTATTTTCCTTCTTAAATCGATTTATCACTTTTTGAATGGTTGACCGACTTCGCAACACTAGTTCAGCTATTTCAGAATATAATTTGCTCTGATTTGAATGCAGATTAATAATTATTTCACGCTCCTTAATACTCAACTCCTTTCGACTCATTTTTTAAAAATTTTATTAAATAAAAGATACACCACGAATACGGACGCAATATTAAAGACAGCGGCCTACGGTTGTTAACTCACTCTGATAATATGAACTTGGGGGATTCCCCTTTTTACAAATAACAGGGCATTTTCTGCAACTGTACCAAGACTTTTGTGGAGTAGAAAAGAGACATTGCCAACAAAAAATTATTGTCTTCAATGATCATTATTGCCGAATCCCTTTAAATTTATGAAAACTTAAATTCAACAGAACTCGTATTATTACCATTTCATAACTTTTGGTTTTCAAATAAAAATATTGATTCAGTAATACAATTTTCAGTTACCGATTCTCTGTACCTTGACTTTTGTGGAAGACTGTATATATATATATATATATATATATATATATATATATATATATATATATATATATATATATATATAGGTTTATATGCAAACATATATATATATATATATATATATATATATATATATGTATATATATATATATATAGGTTTATATGCAAACATATATATATATATATATATATATATATATATATACAGAGGTGGCCAAAAGTGATCGGACAATACAAGAAACAAGCAATAAAATACTTTTACGAGCATAAGCTTTGAAATGAAATAAAAATTTTTCCCTTATATAAAAGCTACTTGTATTCTCAATTAATTGCACAAAAAAATAAAACAGAAATAAAAAGATTTTCACAAGAAAATTAACAACTAATTCAAATTCACATTGCATCAAGTGGACAAAAGTAATCGGACATTTTGAAAAGTGTGAAATTAGTCATTGAAGTTTGGAGCAATTCTTTTCTTTTCATTTCCGAGTTTAAAAGGGAATTCCCCTAATTATATGTTGATATGTGTTTTTATGATATCAGTCATTTACTTGTCAGTTTTAAGTGAAGAAAGTTAAACATGGCTAAGAATCGCAAAGAAACCGGTATACATGAAAGAAAAGTTATAATAAAGTTGTATAAAGAGAATAAATCCTTTTCTGAAATATCAAAAATAATTGGAAGAAGTCGTTCGACAGTTTTCGATATCGTGAAACGGTTCAGAAAAAAAAATCAGGTGGAAAACGAAATTAGGAGTGGTCGACCATGTAAACTAACAGAGACAGACGCACGAAAAATCTTAAGAATTGTTAAAAAGAATCCGACTACAACGTCCAGAAGTATTAGGGATCAATGAAAACAAGTTCTCCTACACCGTTGGCAGCCATGCAACCCCAGACCATTACACAGCCACCTCCGTGTTTTACTGTATGTTGAATGTTTTTGGGATGAAGCTCACTATTTTGAGTTCTCCACACCAACAACCTGCCGTCGGAGTGGTAGATATTAAACTTACTCTCATCAGAGAATATTATACGAGTCCAAAAGTCGAGCGGCTTGTTTTTAAATTCTTTTGCAAAGCATAATCTTTTCTTCTTATTAACTTTGCTAATTAGTGGTTTCTTTCGAGGTACTCTCGCTTGATAACCAGCACGGCTGAGAGCTCTACGAATAGTCCGGGCACTAACATTGGTACCATTTACATCTGCTAATTGATCCCTAATACTTCTGGACGTTGTAGTCGGATTCTTTTTAACAATTCTTAAGATTTTTCGTGCGTCTGTCTCTGTTAGTTTACATGGTCGACCACTCCTAATTTCGTTTTCCACCTGATTTTTTTTTCTGAACCGTTTCACGATATCGAAAACTGTCGAACGACTTCTTCCAATTATTTTTGATATTTCAGAAAAGGATTTATTCTCTTTATACAACTTTATTATAACTTTTCTTTCATGTATACAGGTTTCTTTGCGATTCTTAGCCATGTTTAACTTTCTTCACTTAAAACTGACAAGTAAATGACTGATATCAGAAAAACACATATCAACATATAATTAGGGGAATTCCCTTTTAAACTCGGAAATGAAAAGAAAAGAATTGCTCCAAACTTCAATGACTAATTTCACACTTTTCAAAATGTCCGATTACTTTTGTCCACTTGATGCAATGTGAATTTGAATTAGTTGTTAATTTTCTTGTGAAAATCTTTTTATTTCTGTTTTATTTTTTTTGTGCAATTAATTGAGAATACAAGTAACTTTTATATAAGGGAAAAATTTTTATTTCATTTCAAAGCTTATGCTCGTAAAAGTATTTTATTGCTTGTTTCTTGTATTGTCCGATCACTTTTGGCCATATATATATATATATATATATATATATATATATATATATATATATATATATATATATATAAGTACATAAATATATATATATATATATATATATATATATATATATATATATATATATATATATATATATATAAGTACACACACACATATATATACATATATATATATATATATATATATATATATATATATATATATATATATATATATATATATATATATATATATATATATATATATATATACAGTCTTCCACAAAAGTCAAGGTACAGTGATAAATATCATGAAAATTGTTTGATATTTTTATTTAAAAAACCTATAGTGATAAAATTTTTTTGGTATTACTTCAACTATAATCATTACACTTTAAATTCATGTAAAACAAAACGAAAATTCTGTCGTATTAATATATTATTACATATGATGTGTTGGAAAGTCAATGAAAGAAGTCCACAAAAGTCATGGTACACCTAAAGAAAAATGATACAAATTGTAATTATAGTCTTGCATAGTTATTTGAATTATACTTTTCTTAATATTTTGTCGGATATCCTTTCATCTGAATTACTGACTTCAGTCTTTTAGGCATAGAATATACCAATTTTTTAGTAAATTCGCTGCTGATTCTGGCCCACTCCTCCAATATAGCATCCTTAAGCTGCGCCTTGCTTGATATCACTCTTTTTCGGATTTTT
Source organism: Odontomyia ornata (assembly GCA_963969285.1). Lineage (NCBI taxonomy): Eukaryota > Metazoa > Arthropoda > Insecta > Diptera > Stratiomyidae > Odontomyia > Odontomyia ornata. Next base: position 217,087,281 of record OZ017739.1, read on the forward strand.
GTCTCAAGCTCAATCCAAAGATGCTCTATAGGGTTCAAATCAGGGCTATGAGGCGGTGTAGCAAGCATGCGAGTATTGTACAATAGCCACATTCGAACTTTATGCGCAGGGTGCTTAGGGTCATTGTCCTGTTGAAACAAGAAATCTTCTCGCATACCTAATTTGGCTGCACTTTGTTTCATGTTGTTTCGTAGAATCTCTAAATAAGAGTTCTGATCCATAGTATTTTCGATGAATGTCAGATTTCCAACTCCAGCAGCAGCCATGCAACCCCAAACCATAACACCACCGCCTCCATGTTTTACTGTTTTAATAGTGTTCTTGGGATTAAATGCTTCTCCTACTTTTCGCCAGACTCTCTTATGCCCAATTACACCAAATATACAAAATTTAGACTCATCCGAAAATAAAACATTATCCCAAAACGTTATTGGTTATGCTTTTGCAAATGTTATTCTTTTTTGTTTGTTTATGGAACTTACAAGAGGTTTTCTTCTAGGCGTACGAGATGAAAATCCAGCTTCTACGACAGCTCTACGCACAGTTTCTGCGCTAATCTCCTTCTTATCATTAATTCCAAGAACATCGCAGATTTTTCTACAGCTTAGAAATGGATCTTGTTTTACCATTCGCGAAATTTTTCTCTTGTCCTTTGCACTTAGTTTAGATGGACGACCTGTTCGGGGCACATTTTCCACTCTATTTTCCTTCTTAAATCGATTTATCACTTTTTGAATGGTTGACCGACTTCGCAACACTAGTTCAGCTATTTCAGAATATGATTTGCTCTGATTTGAATGCAGATTAATAATTATTTCACGCTTCTTAATACTCAACTCCTTTCGACTCATTTTTTAAAAATTTTATTAAATAAAAGATACACCACGAATACGGACGCGATATCAAAGACAGCGGCCTACGTTTGTTAACTCACTCTGATAATATGAACTTGATGGATTCCCCTTTTTACAAATAACAGGGCATTTTCTGCAACTGTACCAAGACTTTTGTGGAGTAGAAAAGAGACATTGCCAACAAAAAATTATTGTCTTCAATGATCATTATTGCCGAATCCCTTTAATTTTATGAAAACTTAAATTCAACAGAACTCGTATTATTACCATTTCATAACTTTTGGTTTTCAAATAAAAATATTGATTCAGTAATACAATTTTCAGTTACCGATTCTCTGTACCTTGACTTTTGTGGAAGACTGTACAAACGCCGGTAATCATTCCGAATTGAACATTCGGTGAAGAAGGTAGTCGTCATGAAACGATTGCCTTTCTTTATTTTGCGTGAATGCGTGGATGCGAGAAGCTACGCGTTATTTAATAAATTTATAAAAGCGGAGGCCATGTTCAGTTTCAGGAAATAACACGACGAATATCACGATTTCAATAAAGTTAAATTGCCTATTGTGAATCCATAGACAATTAACAGTACGCATAATCTTCATAGAATCACATTATGATAAGCAAGTTATGCGACTAAAAAAGGAATTCAAATTTGGAATATATTTTCAGAAAGCGGAAAAACACGGAGGATCCAAATAAATGCAAGAGATAAATTTGAATCGAAAAACTTTAACAATCATAAAATACATTTTTCATTCCAGTTTTTATTACCTCGTGCACAATTCAACGCTAAAACAAATTCTCAATCGCTTATCTCTCTGTCTTCGCTCTCATGTTGTCCGCGCGATGTTTAACGATCAAATGACCATTTCGACACATACACTCACAAGACGTGTATCGTATACAAAAATAGGTTGGCTGAACTATGCAACGTGTAAACATAAGGGCGTAAGCGCGAAACCTGTTTGGATATAGGTTTTTACCATTTCCGTGTGAAAGAGCCCATTTACAGCTGATCAAAATCTCGCCCGGTTCCACTCAACAATGTCGTCGAGTTTTGCTTTCTTTTGATCAGCTGAATGTTGTGACATTTATTTCGATCGCTAACTTTTCGACTTGTGTCTTGCCGAATAACAATAGTTTCTCAGTAGAGGTTGCGTTTTTTATGTATGGAAACGTCGGGGAGCAAAGTTCTAAGTGTTTCGTTAGTGGTAGCAATTGGTTTCATAAACCAACATTTCGTGGCACTACATTTTTCAACTTTTAAGCTTATGGCGTCAACTAGCAAATTATATCGCATGATTTGGTGGATGTAGGATAGTGAACACAATTTTTTTTAAGCTATGCTCACCTAAATTTAACGATTTAAATCACACGGTTTCCACCTTTAAAACTATTTTGAAAAATTCTGGACTAATATCGTAGGGTTGTTCGGTCGAACACATGTCACTTCTTGACAAGAGCAAAAGTGTACAGCTGATGTTAGCCCATATCGAATACGTCACCGATTTCACGAAACCGGTCATTATATTACGAAGGCAACGATAAAAGCCATATGGCAGCAGCGCTTAACTTTTTCGCAAATTTATATGGCGATTTATTGTGGATGTGTCAACGAAAACTCGAGGTTTTATATGGTTACGAAGTGGATTTCAACACTGAAATCCAGATGGTCTGTGGTGAACACAATTGCATTCCTTGTGAAATGAATTTTCGTTTCATTTCTTACCCGCGTTCAATTTTTCTTGCCTCCCAAAGTGAATGAATAGGAGATTTACTTCTCAAAGCAAAGCTGTCAGTAGAAGATGAAAATCATGTGCTCTACTTACCCGTCTCAAGAAGTGTGGGAGTACAGTGGACGGTGCAAGGAATGAGTTTTGCACTAATTTCATGTAAAACAGTACATATTATCGTCTCCTGCGTAATATAATGGCCGTATTCACAGCTGATCAAAATCTCAACTGCTTACACTAAACAATGACGTCGTCAGGTTTTCGCTTTCTTTTGATCAGCTGATTGTAGTGACATTTCTTTTAATCGCTAACTTTTCGACTTGGTATCTCGCCGCTTAAAAATATTTTCGCGGTGGAGGTTGCGCGTTTTTTGTATCGAAACTTCGGGGAGCAAAGTTCGTATTTCATTAGCGATACCAATTGGTTTCAGAAATCTATATTTCGCGCCACTACATTTTCCAACTTATAGCACAAACTTTACCGAATGGTTTCTCATATTTTAATGCATGTAGGTTAGTGAACACAATTGTTTTCACTACAGCAATCCTTAAAGCTATGCTCACCGAAATTCAACGATTCAAATTGCACGATTTCTACTTATGAACCTTTTTTTTTAAAACACCTGCTCTAAATTCGTAGTGAAGGTGAGTCGAAGAAATGTCACTTATTGACAAGAGCAAAAGTGCACTTAGCACATACAGAGGTGGCCAAAAGTGGTCGGACAATACAAGAAACAAGCAATAAAATACTTTTACGAGCATAAGCTTTGAAATGAAATAAAAATTTTTCCCTTATATAAAAGTTACTTGTATTCTCAATTAATTGCACAAAAAATCAAACAGAAATAAAAAGATTTTCACAAGAAAATTAACAACTAATTCAAATTCATATTGCATCAAGTGGACAAAAGTAATCGGACGCTCAATTGTAATACTTTTCTTTCTGATGATTCCATTAGAACATAGGCTTTTAATATCTAGTTGCGTATCCTTTTTGTTTTATAACTTCTGTTAACCTATTGGGCATAGACTGTACCAACTTACGGGTAACGTCCGGAGTAATGTTGTCCCATTCTTCTAATAACACCGTCTTCAGTTGACTTTTATTAGTAATGTGATGGTTCCTTATTTTTTTATCCAGATGATCCCAAAGATGTTCGATGGGATTTAGGTCTGGGGATTGCGGTGGTGTTTTTAATTGACCAGGAGTGTTGAAAAGGAGCCACATACGAACATCATGAGCTGTATGCTTTGGGTCATTATCTTTTTTTTTTTTTTTTTTTTGTGGTAGGGAGGTGAAGGCATTTATGCCCGCCGAGTCTGGCAGTGTGGGACTCGCATGGAGGATACCTTTGGACTACCCACTAAACACCTCCCCTGTCAATCTGAGAACCTAGCCTGGAACCGTTGTCAATCTGAGAACCTAGCCTGGAACCTGGGTCATTATCTTGCTGGAACAGATAATGACCATCAAGACCCAATTTTTGTGCACTTTTTTTCAAATTTTCTTTCAAAATCGACAAGTAACCTAGTTTGTCCATAGGTTCGTCAATGAAAACAAGTTCTCCTACACCGTTGGCAGCCATGCAACCCCAAACCGTTACACAGCCACCTCCGTGTTTTACTGTATGTTGAATGTTTTTGGGATGAAGCTCACTATTTTGAGTTCTCCACACCAACAACCTGCCGTCGGAGTGGTAGATATTAAACTTACTCTCATCAGAGAATATTATACGAGTCCAAAAGTCGAGCGGCTTGTTTTTAAATTCTTTTGCAAAGCATAATCTTTTCTTCTTATTAACTTTGCTAATTAGTGGTTTCTTTCGAGGTACTCTCGCTTGATAACCAGCACGGCTGAGAGCTCTACGAATAGTCCGGGCACTAACATTGGTACCATTTACATCTGCTAATTGATCCCTAATACTTCTGGACGTTGTAGTCGGATTCTTTTTAACAATTCTTAAGATTTTTCGTGCGTCTGTCTCTGTTAGTTTACATGGTCGACCACTCCTAATTTCGTTTTCCACCTGATTTTTTTTTCTGAACCGTTTCACGATATCGAAAACTGTCGAACGACTTCTTCCAATTATTTTTGATATTTCAGAAAAGGATTTATTCTCTTTATACAACTTTATTATAACTTTTCTTTCATGTATACAGGTTTCTTTGCGATTCTTAGCCATGTTTAACTTTCTTCACTTAAAACTGACAAGTAAATGACTGATATCAGAAAAACACATATCAACATATAATTAGGGGAATTCCCTTTTAAACTCGGAAATGAAAAGAAAAGAATTGCTCCAAACTTCAATGACTAATTTCACACTTTTCAAAATGTCCGATTACTTTTGTCCACTTGATGCAATGTGAATTTGAATTAGTTGTTAATTTTCTTGTGAAAATCTTTTTATTTCTGTTTTATTTTTTTTGTGCAATTAATTGAGAATACAAGTAACTTTTATATAAGGGAAAAATTTTTATTTCATTTCAAAGCTTATGCTCGTAAAAGTATTTTATTGCTTGTTTCTTGTATTGTCCGATCACTTTTGGCCATATATATATATATATATATATATATATATATATATATATATATATATATATATATATAAGTACATAAATATATATATATATATATATATATATATATATATATATATATATATATATATATATATATATATAAGTACACACACATATATATACATATATATATATATATATATATATATATATATATATATATATATATATATATATATATATATATATATATATATATATATATATATATATATATACAGTCTTCCACAAAAGTCAAGGTACAGTGATAAATATCATGAAAATTGTTTGATATTTTTATTTAAAAAACCTATAGTGATAAAATTTTTTTGGTATTACTTCAACTATAATCATTACACTTTAAATTCATGTAAAACAAAACGAAAATTCTGTCGTATTAATATATTATTACATATGATGTGTTGGAAAGTCAATGAAAGAAGTCCACAAAAGTCATGGTACACCTAAAGAAAAATGATACAAATTGTAATTATAGTCTTGCATAGTTATTTGAATTATACTTTTCTTAATATTTTGTCGGATATCCTTTCATCTGAATTACTGACTTCAGTCTTTTAGGCATAGAATATACCAATTTTTTAGTAAATTCGCTGCTGATTCTGGCCCACTCCTCCAATATAGCATCCTTAAGCTGCGCCTTGCTTGATATCACTCTTTTTCGGATTTTTGTCTCAAGCTTATTCCAAAGATGCTCTATAGGGTTCAAATCAGGGCTTTGAGGCGGTGTAGCAAGCATGCGAGTATTGTACAATAGCCACATTCGAACTTTATGCGCAGTGTGCTTAGGGTCATTGTCCTGTTGAAACAAGAAATCTTCTCGCATACCTAATTTGGCTGCACTTTGTTTCATGTTGTTTCGTAGAATCTCTAAATAAGAGTTCTGATCCATAGTATTTTCGATGAATGTCAGATTTCCAACTCCAGCAGCAGCCATGCAACCCCAAACCATAACACCACCGCCTCCATGTTTTACTGTTTTAATAGTGTTCTTGGGATTAAATGCTTCTCCTACTTTTCGCCAGACCCTCTTATGCCCATTTACACCAAATATACAAAATTTAGACTCATCCGAAAATAAAACATTATCCCAAAACGTTATTGGTTTGTCAATATATGCTTTTGCAAATGTTATTCTTTTTTGTTTGTTTATGGAACTTACAAGAGGTTTTCTTCTAGGCGTACGAGATGAAAATCCAGCTTCTGACAGCTCTACGCACCGTTTCTGCGCTAACCTCCTTCTTATCATTAATTCCAAGAACATCGCAGATTTTTCTACAGCTTAGAAATGGATCTTGTTTTACCATTCGCGAAATTTTTCTCTTGTCCTTTGCACTTAGTTTAGATGGACGACCTGTTAGGGGCACATTTTCCACTCTATTTTCCTTCTTAAATCGATTTATCACTTTTTGAATGGTTGACCGACTTCGCAACACTAGTTCAGCTATTTCAGAATATAATTTGCTCTGATTTGAATGCAGATTAATAATTATTTCACGCTCCTTAATACTCAACTCCTTTCGACTCATTTTTTAAAAATTTTATTAAATAAAAGATACACCACGAATACGGACGCAATATTAAAGACAGCGGCCTACGGTTGTTAACTCACTCTGATAATATGAACTTGGGGGATTCCCCTTTTTACAAATAACAGGGCATTTTCTGCAACTGTACCAAGACTTTTGTGGAGTAGAAAAGAGACATTGCCAACAAAAAATTATTGTCTTCAATGATCATTATTGCCGAATCCCTTTAAATTTATGAAAACTTAAATTCAACAGAACTCGTATTATTACCATTTCATAACTTTTGGTTTTCAAATAAAAATATTGATTCAGTAATACAATTTTCAGTTACCGATTCTCTGTACCTTGACTTTTGTGGAAGACTGTATATATATATATATATATATATATATATATATATATATATATATATATATATATATATATATAGGTTTATATGCAAACATATATATATATATATATATATATATATATATATATGTATATATATATATATATAGGTTTATATGCAAACATATATATATATATATATATATATATATATATATACAGAGGTGGCCAAAAGTGATCGGACAATACAAGAAACAAGCAATAAAATACTTTTACGAGCATAAGCTTTGAAATGAAATAAAAATTTTTCCCTTATATAAAAGCTACTTGTATTCTCAATTAATTGCACAAAAAAATAAAACAGAAATAAAAAGATTTTCACAAGAAAATTAACAACTAATTCAAATTCACATTGCATCAAGTGGACAAAAGTAATCGGACATTTTGAAAAGTGTGAAATTAGTCATTGAAGTTTGGAGCAATTCTTTTCTTTTCATTTCCGAGTTTAAAAGGGAATTCCCCTAATTATATGTTGATATGTGTTTTTATGATATCAGTCATTTACTTGTCAGTTTTAAGTGAAGAAAGTTAAACATGGCTAAGAATCGCAAAGAAACCGGTATACATGAAAGAAAAGTTATAATAAAGTTGTATAAAGAGAATAAATCCTTTTCTGAAATATCAAAAATAATTGGAAGAAGTCGTTCGACAGTTTTCGATATCGTGAAACGGTTCAGAAAAAAAAATCAGGTGGAAAACGAAATTAGGAGTGGTCGACCATGTAAACTAACAGAGACAGACGCACGAAAAATCTTAAGAATTGTTAAAAAGAATCCGACTACAACGTCCAGAAGTATTAGGGATCAATGAAAACAAGTTCTCCTACACCGTTGGCAGCCATGCAACCCCAGACCATTACACAGCCACCTCCGTGTTTTACTGTATGTTGAATGTTTTTGGGATGAAGCTCACTATTTTGAGTTCTCCACACCAACAACCTGCCGTCGGAGTGGTAGATATTAAACTTACTCTCATCAGAGAATATTATACGAGTCCAAAAGTCGAGCGGCTTGTTTTTAAATTCTTTTGCAAAGCATAATCTTTTCTTCTTATTAACTTTGCTAATTAGTGGTTTCTTTCGAGGTACTCTCGCTTGATAACCAGCACGGCTGAGAGCTCTACGAATAGTCCGGGCACTAACATTGGTACCATTTACATCTGCTAATTGATCCCTAATACTTCTGGACGTTGTAGTCGGATTCTTTTTAACAATTCTTAAGATTTTTCGTGCGTCTGTCTCTGTTAGTTTACATGGTCGACCACTCCTAATTTCGTTTTCCACCTGATTTTTTTTTCTGAACCGTTTCACGATATCGAAAACTGTCGAACGACTTCTTCCAATTATTTTTGATATTTCAGAAAAGGATTTATTCTCTTTATACAACTTTATTATAACTTTTCTTTCATGTATACAGGTTTCTTTGCGATTCTTAGCCATGTTTAACTTTCTTCACTTAAAACTGACAAGTAAATGACTGATATCAGAAAAACACATATCAACATATAATTAGGGGAATTCCCTTTTAAACTCGGAAATGAAAAGAAAAGAACTGCTCCAAACTTCAATGACTAATTTCACACTTTTCAAAATGTCCGATTACTTTTGTCCACTTGATGCAATGTGAATTTGAATTAGTTGTTAATTTTCTTGTGAAAATCTTTTTATTTCTGTTTTATTTTTTTTGTGCAATTAATTGAGAATACAAGTAACTTTTATATAAGGGAAAAATTTTTATTTCATTTCAAAGCTTATGCTCGTAAAAGTATTTTATTGCTTGTTTCTTGTATTGTCCGATCACTTTTGGCCACCTCTGTATTTAATCGTTCAACGATTTTACAAAGGCGACGATATTATTCCATGCGAGCACTTGCTTTTCCTGAAGTAGGTTGACAGCTCACGGGAACTTATCTAAAGCTTTGGGGAGCACACCAAATGGACAGCCTATACTCATATAAACTCCATACAAAATGACATGACCCCGCTCCTGAGGCTGATTGATTCATTTTCAATTTCTCGAACAAGAACGCGAAATTTTACTACCGCGAGATATGATTCAAAATTGAGTAGGTTTTTTCGGGTGGACAGCGTATCCAAAGCAACACGTTGACTATAGTGAACGTAAGATTACACCTGGTCTATGGATATCAACATTTTAAGCAGTAACATTGCAGATCGGAGCAAGGAACTCAATAAAAAGTGTAATGTGCGTTAGCGCTGGAATACGATGGGTTATCGATATGAGAGTCTTTTCTTTCCGAAGAAGCCATAAAGTTTTACTCGAATTCGATACAATCTTCTAGTTTTGTGGTGTTTTTTGCAATAAAGACATATTTTAATTGCATATACGTTTGTTTACTTTCTTGTGGCAACCCATAGGATTCCCTTTACCAAGCTTTCGAATGATGGTCGCAGGGGTTGTTATGACATGGGCAGAGCATATATACTAACTAGCACCTGCAATCGAGGAGCTGTCAAAATGAAAAGAGAGGCAAATAAACGTGTAAAAGATGGATTAAAGTTTACCATGTGTTGGTTCAATTGCTTGCAAATTCAAGTTTTTGTTTACCATACATATGCACTTTTAATCTAATTCTCTCTACTCCATAAGTACCGTAAGAAATAAAATTTGTTCTAGTTGCAGCTGCTATTTAGTAGATATGCTCTGACATGGGGACATACGGATGTCCACTCCGGTCTTTGAGAATGGAACACTGGAGTGGAACATCAACTCAAATTTTGTCATCAATTCCCGATGCGCCACGCACGTTACTCCTTTGATTTAATTTTCGAAGGGTGTACTTTAAGAAAGGAGCTACAATTTAGAAATATTTGAATATGTAAAAGTTAACTGCTATTGCATAATTGATCGATAATGTTCCTATTTCAGACTTGAATAGTTTGCAGAACTTTATTTAGATAAAAAGAAACTCGCAGTGACATTTAATAAGCAAAAACTAAATCTGTTCCTTAGATAATTACAAATTCAACTATTACTAAAATTATTATTATTCATTCTTTTATACTTTTTCATCTCCATTTCCCTTTCATAACCAGGCTTTGGATCGTCTTCAGTGGAATCAAGGTGAAATGTATAATCGTTGAGCTTGACCTTCGCTTTATGTGAGAGAACTACATATCTTTAAGGTGTAATAATTTGTTGAGATATCGGCTAACAGAAATATATTCTGATTTTAACTTCGCAATCAAATAGTATTTCGTGTTAATGTATTTTACTGCTATAAGCTCAACTAACAAACTGAAGTGTCGTTTGTTGTTCATGTGCTCACCATATACAATAAAGAGTAGCTTTCCGATGCATGTCACTTGAACATTTTTAAGTATACTATTTGGAGTCATTTAAAGTTTCTAGTAGCTGGTAGTAAAATGCCTTACAGTTTGTGTATTATATTGCTATGGCCGAGACTTGATTGAATGGATAAAAAATAACTTTGTGATCTTGAACTAATTTGTACGAGGGAACAAATTTAAGAGTACTATTGTTTATAAATATGTCATTTACTACTATTGAATTTCTTAAACCAGTGATTAGTCCTAAAAATCCAACGCTTTTCTTTAAATGAATTATCCTGCTCCCCAATAATAAATTTATCTCTTTGATATAGGCTATAAAATTGATCAAAAGCTTTAATACAAAATTTGAATTATTTGTTCAAAGTATCTTTTTCAAGAGTTCATATATCTTTCTGCTTGTTAATATAAAGACTAATTATTTCAAAATTACTTTTATTCATTTGAAAATTCAATAATATAATAAATGAAATTCATTCGATATATGCCTACAGTTAAAGGAATCTGCTTTCCACTTTCGAGGATGAAATAGCTTCCACATCCAGAAAGGCACTTGAAATCAATACTGTCGCTAAGCTCGTTGCATTTGCCTGCAAAAATAAAAATATGTCTGAGATCCAGATGAGATTTATAAAAGTAAACAGTTTACCGATTGTTGTCCATTAATTAGTTTTTCATCCCCATATATTCGCATGTCCAGTATAATTTAACAGACACCTGGAAAAAGAAATAAAATTGATTTCATGAATAAAATTATTCAAGCAATATGCTAGCAAAACTTGCCCCCAAAATGCAGGCGCTACTACGCGAAAACTAATCGAATAAAATGGTCGCCATCGAAATGTAAACATAATCATGCATGAATTGAAAGCAGTTATTTTGAATGAAAAAACACTTCCAAATTTTGTATTTTCTTTTCTACGTTTTATGTTGCTACTAACCTAGGAAATGCTACTCCTGTGGGCTGGCGGGTCGTTCTATTATTACATATTTTCACAATGCTCTATATTTCAGAAACTTCCTTGCATTTTCTTAATTTTTCGTCGAAATATAACGTTTTCTCACTTGCAATCTAACCGATAGATGGTCTCTTATTGTCTTGTTGATGCACAACAGATAAATCACGAATTTTCACTGATCTTAACATCCAAATTACACAGCAAACGAGTTTGTTTACTCGTTTTCACAACCGAATTTGACAGCGAATGCAAAAAAATCATATGATAATATGAAGATTTCTCCTTATCGACAGCGAGAATTGATGACAAGAATATTCAGTGTTCCATTAGCATCGGGCCGTTCCTGTTAGCTACCTGTTCCAATACTCCGGCAGAGCACTTTGAGGAACGGAACAAATGGAGTGGCTATGCTCATATAAGCTCCATAGAAAATGATGCGACCACCTTCTGAGCATGATTGTCATTTCATTTCCAATAATTTCCACAATTTCTCCTCTCGAGAGCCAGATTGTCAATTTGACGACTAAACATGGACGCGAAATTTACCAGGCGCGTGAGATACGATTCGGAATTTAGTCGTTTTTTCGGTTCGAGAACGTGTCCGGAGGTACATATTGGCTGTAGTGAAAATAATATTACACCCGGCTTAGGGATAACAACATTTTAAGGAGTGACATTGTAAATCGGAGCGAGGAACTCAATTAAAAGTGTAATGTGCGTTATTGCTAGAAAACGATGGGTTATCGATACGAAAGTGTTTTCTATCCTAAGTGGCCATAATGCTTTATTTGTATTTAATGCTATTTTCTTGTTCTGTGAAGTGTTATTTGCAATAAAACCATATTTACGAGTGCATAAGCGTTTGTTTACTTTCTTGTGACAATCCATTGGGTTCCCCTTAACTAGCTTTAGAATCACGGTCGCAGGGGTAGGTGCAAAAAGACACGTAATTAGGCAGGCGGTCGCAGGGGTAGTTGCTACAACGTGTACACATGGATGTCCACTCCGGTTTTATCTTGTTCCTCAAAGGCAGAGCATATATACTAACTAGCCATTGAGTAATTAAATAATACTGGAGTGGACAAACACGTGACAATATGGTTGCAACAACCCCTGCGACCACTTTTCCTACTGCTACGCTCTTGTTTACAACCTTAGAGAGAGCCAAATTGCACAAGCAAACATGGCTGCTGCTCAATGTAAACAAATTTTCATACAATGCCAAAAATTTGCTTTCTATTTGAAAAACCTTCAGCATTGTATGAAAAACATGCAAAACATTAATATAATAACTACTCACTTGTGAAAGGAAACACGTACAGATCCTTTTCCACTATGATTTTTTCAACGAAGGCACTGCACATTTCATTTTGAAATTCTAACTTAATTACACAGTGTCACACATTAAAGTACCTTGAATCACAAACTCCAATCAAATGTTTAAACACTTGGAACGAATTTAGATCGCGAACACTTTCCATAGTTTTAATATCGGATAAAATTCGCGACGAAACTTGCAAACTGGCCAATTTGGCGTCCAATTTGCATCAGTCAACTTGACAGTCTGTTCACACCTAGTCAGCTTTTGGAACAAGAAAGTGACCAGCAAGAGGCAGACGGGGAGGAAATGACAGACTGTTCACTTGGAAGAGAACAGAAACCGGTCGCATGCTCTCTCATGCATTTTATATGAGCTTAGCCCATCCAGTTCTTATTAATCTTAGTAACTAGCACCTGCAATCGAGGAGCTGTCAAAATGAAAAGAGAGGCAAATAAACGTGTAAAAGATGGATTAAAGTTTACCATGTGTTGGTTCAATTGCTTGCAAATTCAAGTTTTTGTTTACCATACATACACACTTTTAGTCTAATTCTCTCTACTCCATAAGTACCGTAGGAAATAAAATTTGTTCTAATTGCAGCTGCTATTTAGTATATATGCTCTGACTCCGGTTATATTATGTTTCTCCTTTGAGAATGGAACACTGGAGTGGAACATCAACTCAAATTTTGTCATCATTCCCCGATGCGCCACGAACGCTGCTTTTTCGATTTAATTTTGGAAGGGTGTAGTCGAAGAAGGGAGCTACAGTTTAGAAATATTTGAAAATGTAAAAGTTAACTGCCATTGCATAATTGATTGATAATGTTCCTATTTCAGACTTGAATAGTTTGTAGAACTTCTTTCTCATAGCTGGCAGTAAATTGCCTTACAGTCAGTATATCGCTATAGGCGAGACTTGATCGAATGAATCAAAAATAGCTTAATGATATCTTGATTCATCTTATATGAGGGAACAAATTTGAGCATAGGTCGTCTATTACTGTTGAATTTCTCAAACCAGTGATTATTCCCAAAATGAATTATTCTGCGCCCCGATAGTAAATTTATCTCTTTAATTTAGGCTATGAAATTGATCAAAAGTTTTAATACAAAATTCGAATTATTTTTCCAATGCATCTTTTTGAAGAGTTCATATATCCTTCTGCTTGTTAATATAAAGATTAATTTTTCGAAATTACTTATATTCATTTGAAAATTCAATATAATAAATGGAACTCATTCTATATATGCCTACAGTCAAAAGAATAATATTAACAACTCCGGGATTCTTTTTTCCGCTTTCGAGGATGAAATAGCTTCCACATCCAGAGGCGCTTGAGATCAATACTGTCGCTAAGCTCGTTGCATTTGCCTGCAAAAACAAAAATATTTCTGAGATCCAGATGAGATTTATAAAAGTAAACAGTTTACCGATAGTTGTCCATTAATAATTTTTTCGTCTCCATATATTCGTATGTCCAGTATCATTTAACACACTCCTGGAAAAAGAAATAAAATTGATTTCATGAATAAAATTATTCAAGCAATATGCTAGCAAAACTTGCCCCCAAAATGCAGGCGCTACTACGCGAAAACTAATCGAATAAAATGGTCGCCATCGAAATGTAAACATAATCATGCATGAATCGGAAGCAGTGATTTTGAGTGAAAAAACACTTCTAAATGTTGTATTGTTCTTTCTACATTTGATATTCTTATTTACCTATGAAATGATACTCCTGTTGGCTGACGGTGCGCTCTATTATTGCATATTTTCACAATGCACATGATTTTAGAAATTTTATTTGCATTTTCCTACTTTTCCGTTGAAATATATAGTTTTCTCACTTGCAATCTAACCGATAGATTGTCTCTTATTGTCTTGTTCATGAATAGCGCACAAATCACAATTTTTCACTAATTTTAACTAAAGATCCCACAGCAAACGAGTTTGTTTACGCGTTTTCACAGCTGAGTTTGACAGCGAATGCAAAAAAATCATATGATAATATGAAGATTTCTCCTTATCGACAGCGAGAATTGATGACAAGAAAAATCAGGGTTCCATTAGCATCGGGCCGTTCCTGTTAGCTACCTGTTCGAATTGTTTCTCAAAGGTCCAAAGCTCAGATGAATAAGAGCTGGATGGGCTAAGCTCAAAACTGACGTAAGATAGGAAGCCATATGGTTGCAATTCGCATATTTATTTGTCGGCCTACTATGGACAAGCTTCCGTGAGCTGTCAGCCAAGTGCGGCATAAGCAAATGCTTATATCGCGTATTATGTACTATTTTCCCTAATGAAAACCTACGAAATGCATTCCGTGCATGCTTAAAATTCACCTTGCCCTGCCCACTGCACTCCTAAACTTTTCAAGACGAGCAAATGAAGCACATGTTTTGCACCTTCCACTGATAGCTCAGCGTTGAGAAGTAAACAAACTCATATTTATTCATTTTGGAAGGTGATAAAAATCAAACGGGTATAAGAATTGAAATAATTTTCACTTCACTAGAAGCGCTATTGTGTTCTCCGGGGACCATCTGGATTTCACTGTAGAAATCATCTCTAAGTCGTACAAAACATCGATTTTTCGTTGGTGCCTCCACAATGCTTCATATACCGCCATGTAAGTTATCCAGCAAAGTCGGCCTACTAATGGTCGTGTGTGGCGTAGTAAGCGTTGCTGCCATATGGCTTCCTATCTAACGTCAGTTTTGGCTAAGCTCATATAAAATGCATGAGAGTGCATGCGACCGGTTTCTGCTCTCCTCCAAGCGATCTGTCTGTCATTTCCACTCCGTCTGCCTCTTGCTGGTCACTTTCTTGTTCCAGAAGTTGACTAGATGCGTACTGTCTGTCAAGTTGACTGATGCAAATTGGACGCCAAATTGGCCAATTTGCAAGTCTCGTCGCGAATTTTATCCGATATTATAACTGTGGAAAGTGTTCGAGATCTAAATTCTTTCCAAGTGTTTAAACATTTGATTGCGATTTGTGATTCAAGTAACTTTAACGTGTGACATTGTGAAATTAATTTACAATTTCTAAATGAAATGTGTAGTGCCTTCGTGTAAAAATCATAGTCGAAAAGGATCTGTAGATGCTTCCTTTCACAGATAAGTTATGTATATGTTAATATTTTGCCTGTTTTCCTCCTAATGGTAAAGGTTTTTCAAATAGAAAACAAATGTTTAAAATAGCATGAAAATTTGTTTACATTGAGCAGCAGCCATATTTGCTTGTGCAATTGGGCTCTCTCTAACGTTGTAAACAATGGCGTAGCAGTAGGAAAAGTGGTCGCAGGGGTTGTTCCGACCATATTGTCACGTATTATTTAATTACTCAATGGCTCTCTCCGTTGGAGGGGGTGTTTTTAAGAAGTTATCTTGCATGTAGCCCCTCCATTGCTTATTGCTCTGAGATATATACTAACTAGCACCAGCAACCGAGGGCTGCCAAAATGAAAAGAGAGGCAAATAAACGTTTAAAAGATGGATTAAAGTTTACCATGTGTAGGTTCAATTGCTTGCAAATTCAAGTTTTTGTTTCACATACATATGCACCTTTAGTCCAATTCTTTCTACGCCATAAGTACTGTAAGAAATGAAATTTGTTCTAATTGCAGCTGCCATTTAGTAGATATGCTCTGTCATAGTTATACAGAGTACTGTGTCTGCAACCGGTCGTGAGAGCCGAAGCAATTAGCAATCTTAGCTAAAGTTGTGTGAAGTTAATGTTTGAAGTGATATTTGCATGTTTTTGCACTTAAATTCACTCCGAAACACGTTCACGTTTATAAAATTGTTGGTTTTGAGGACCACGTTTGCGAAATCATCATCTTAGTTCTCTTTTTTTATTAAAAATTTACGAATTTTCCATCAGCTTTGACACATGAGTTTTCTAGCCTCTGCGAATTTTCATCTGCTCTGACGTACAAGTTTCCTGTGAAATAACGTTTGTTGTGTTGTACTCAACTGTTCAACGTATGATAACGAAGGCGCGATCACGTGTATGTGAAACGAAATTTTTTGTGAGGGAAGTGAGGGAAGTGATTCTTCTGAAGCCAGGAGGGAAGTGATTCTTCTGAAGCCAGGAAAGAAAAGGCTCTCGGGAAACAAAGAGGAAGGAGAAGCAGAAGGAATCATATAGTTTCAAGAGTGTAAGATATTTATGTTACACAATTGCTTCCCACATGAACGAGCACACAGATTCTCGTTGCTCGTCCATATATTTACTTATTTGCAAAAGCCTTAGGGAGGGAAAAAATAGGAATAAATGATAGCTCAAAAAATTTCCGAATGTCAACTATGTATTTGTAAGACTTCTTTGATTGCAGTGGTAGTGGCTCAAAGCATGGGTATTCTCAGCAGAAGAGGGGCAAACCATTGCTTTCTTCGAACAGGCACAAATGCTCTTTGAATTTTGCACCATAATACAATATCTAACAAGTATGGTCACTCATGGACAGAGCATATCTACTAAATAGCAGCTGCAATTAGAACAAATTTTATTTCCTACGGTACTTATGGAGTAGAGAGAATTAGACTAAAAGTGTGTATGTATGGTAAACAAAAACTTGAATTTGCTTGCAATTTTACCAACACAAGGTAAACTTTAATCCATCTTTTACACGTTTATTTGCCTCTCTTTTCATTTTGACAGCTCCTCGATTGCAGGTGCTAGTTAGTATATATGCTCTGTCATGGATGTCAATAATTACAACAACAAATTTTTATAGGAAGGCAAAATGAAGACAAGAAAGGAATGAAAATAAATGGCTTTCGAACTTAAGCGGAAGAGAGTTAGATATAGCTGCGGCCCATATGTGAAATTGTATTAGTAAGTTTGCCCGCGCTTCCGTTTGTATGGGTTTATACGTGAAGCGGGAAATTACGGTTGTGTGCGATGAATTTAGCCATTTTCGTGTTACTAGATTAGCAAAGTTTGTTACTTAACGAAAGATATTATTGCCAGATCGATAACACAGCTGATTTTTTGGCGGGAACGTTCTCCATGGGAGTTTTGTCTCGTCGTGAATAAAGTAGAAAATGTGTGATATCCCGTCAGTCCACATGTATTTAGATGATTTGTGCATAGCAAGAATAACGTTGGGCCAAGTATTGAGCCTTGGGGAACTCCTGTTTTCGCAGGTGCTCGATTGCTCAGGACATTGTTGATTAAAGTTTTCAGTGATCTTTCCTCCAAATAACTCTTAAACAACTGCTTAGGACTACCTTGAATACCATACGATTCAAGTTTATAAAGCAAGAGGCCATGATCAACTGTATCAAATGCTTTCTCAAATCCACAAAATTGCGATGACATAATCACCTCTGTCAAGTCCTAGATTGATGAAACGTGTGACAGAATGTAGGGCATCCAAAGTTCTCTTGTTCTTTTGAAGACCAAACTGATGTTGGCTAACGATAGAGTTTTCAACTAAGAATGATGTCAATCGATTGGTTAGTATTTTTTCAAATATCTTACTAAATCCCGTTAGCAGCGTAATCGGGCGATAGAAGTTTGGGTCAAGATGATCACCAGCCTTAAATATAGGAACTATTTTTGCAAGTTTACTTGTTGAATTGGTTAATTAATTGCTCATTTAATTATTTGCAGTCTGAGGGTCCTGCTGTCAGAACATTCCAAGAACTTTTCGTTAAGCAATCAGCTTTTCCGATGCAGAGGAAATGCTCAATTACAAGGATGAATCATTGGAAATTGAGTAGGTGCTTGCCGATTGGAAAACAAAACAATGATATTCATCATATTGAGAACAAATTAAGCCGCTAGACTGTCCTAGTGGGCTCTTTGACGGGAATCGGACTCACTTCAGAGTTTGATAATCAAATGTTTTCGTAGTGTGAATATTGTAGTTTACATATATGTTGCATTGGTTAATTAATTACTAATTGAATTATTTACAGTCCGAGAATCCTGCTGACGAAACATTCCAAAAAATTCTCGCTAAGCAAGCTTTTCCGATGCAGAGGAAATACTGGATTGAATGAAGCATTGGTAATTGAGTAGGCGCTTGCCGATCGGAAACCAAAATAATGAGACATAGAAGTCGAACTAAACATTAACGGCGAAAAATTGTAAAGAGTGCAAGAAATGAAATATCTGGGTTTCATCATAGACCATCGCATGACCTAGTTGTCACACATAAATAGCTTAAGGAGGCAATTAGTCCCAATAATAGGCTTGTTAAGAAGATAATAGTCTTTTCCAATGCACATCAAGAAACTTGTTCTAAATGCGTTCGTCCTATCGAAATTACATTATGGAGTACTTATTTGGAGTCAATCAGCAAAGCAATATTTGGATAGTATATCCAGGCTGCTGACCAAATCGAAGCTAGCAATGTTGAATTAGTTGTTTTTTTCATATGTTCATTTAATATGCAAAATCTTGATTTTTGCATTTCATACTATTTTAAAATTCATAAATTATTTATTCATCATTGACGGAAATTTAATCACGATTAGCAATATTTCAAACTATTATTCCAAAGAAAAAAGACTGTCTAAACAAAATTAACAATATTGAATTCGATTTTTATTCGCATTTTAATTTATGATACAAATTGTTGAGTGTTTTTTAATTCATAGCATTTGGAAGTATTGAATTTATGTATTCATAATTAACTGCAAAATTTTTTATAATTAATTTAATCAAGGCTTAAAGCAATACTTTTCATTCAAAAGAAATTGGCAATATTGTGATAATTTATTCTACATAAAATATTTATTTTTGTAAGATTGATTGATTTTCTTTATTTTTGAGATAAAAAATTTATTAGTCTACATAAGTGTGAAATTCATGTTTTTCAATTTCTTTCTAGCGCTACAGCCCCTCTCCTGCCTTCGCTTCCTGCAAATAGTGCCTCGGTCCATGAATCGCATCCTCTAATTTTGAAATCCGAGCAGCGATGAACTGCCTTTGTCAATCGAGTCAGACCGGTGTTTCCTCGATTTTCCCACTAGTCGCCGCCCTTCAGTTCTCCCAATGAATACCTTTTTGGGTATCCATTGTTCATCCATACGATTCACGTGGCCAGCCCATTGCAGCTTCCGCAGTCTTACAATCGTTGAGACCTCTATCCCGTCAAACATATCATGCAGCTCATGGTTGCGTTGAATTCGCCATTGGTCCCCGTCTAGCTCTGCTCCAATCATTCGCCTCAGGACCCGTCCCTCAAAGGCGTTGAATATGTTTGCGGATGCTTGAATTAGGGCCCATGTTTTTCAAATCCATAGCATAGCACAGGTCTTATCACAGATTTGTATACTTGGAGCTTTGTTTTCCTGTGTATGCAGCTGGTTTTCAAGATCGTCAAAACTGAATACAATATTTTATTTGCGAGCTGTATTCTTCGGCGTATTTCTTCTCTTTCGTTAGCGTTCACATTATTTTGGTGCCTAGATACACAAGTCCGCCCACATTTTCGGTAGTGTATTCGCCAAGTGCAATATTTTGTGTACTTGAGGTATTTTACCTCGACTGCGTGATGAGCTTTGTTTTATTTGCATTGATTTGAAGCCCTACTAGTTTTGCTTCGCTATCGAGTTTAGGGAAAAGTTTCTTGGCAGTTGTTAGCGACCGTGACAAAATGTTGCTATCATCTGCATAGGCTACCACTTGGCTTAACTATTATAATAGCGTACCTCTTGTATGGACAGGTAGCTTTCTTACCCAGAGCCAAATTGAATAGCAATGGGTCCAGCCCGTCTCCCTGCTTAAGTCCGCTTATGGTGTCATAGGCGTCGGTGAGTTGGTTATTAATGCAGACTTGGGAGGTTGTCCACGTCATTTTGATAAGACGTACTAATTTCGCTAGGAAGCATTATTTGGTACAGTACGTTACGATCAAAATCGTCGTATGCTTGCTTTTTAATCTAGCTAGATTCAAAAAGAGAGCAAGTTTAATAGGAGTTTTTAACATGAAGTTATCCAGGACAGAAATGCACGCGATAAAATATTTAGCTTTTATAGATAAAGATAATGATCGCAGGCTGTTTACCCACCTAGAAACTCTTAAGTAACTTCATTAGTTGAATAAAAATAGGAGTTGTCTGTTAACCTACCGAAAACTTAAAATGCAAATGACTTTCAATAAGATAATATTTCTTATCTGCTTCCCTCACTAGCTTAGATGCATACCCTTTTTCCTCTAAATCCACAGAAATCCTCAATCCCTTCCTAAATTAGTTTGAAATAATATTTAACAGTTCATAATACTTGCTATAACTTTATAAATTTTTTAAAATCATTACAGCATCCGTGGTAAAGAAAACAGACGTTTTATAATCAGGATACAAGAATATTTAATGAGATTGATTCATTGTCAGCAGTGCGACACACCAAATCGGGATCTAGCATCCACTAGCCATCTCGAATCACCACGGTTCTACGTTGATACTCATTGTTACTGCATTAACATCAATAAAACTTTTTTTAATTGATGTCATCAGCCTTGATAAATTAGAAAATATATTGAAACATTTGGTTCAATAATTTTATTTAAAATTTATTTAATTTTCATCACGGTACTCTCCTCCTTAAACCTGGCTGTCGTGCTCTGCAATTTTTGTGACATGACCTCATACAATCGTAAAACTTACAACTCCTGACAGTTAATGCAGTTCCAAACAATTAGATGTGAAAATTCCTGTCAAACAGCAAGTCGATTTGCAAATTAAGTTGATATTTGCACCCACAAATTGCGAAAAATGTGTAATGTTGGCCACTATACGCAACATAGGAAGAAGAGTTGCTGGCAATATTAAGAGTGTGAGTATTGTACTTCACATATATGTTTAATTGCTTAATTAATTGTTAATATAATTATTTGCAGTCCGAGAAGATTGGAGCACTTCTTCATCGAATAGTTACCGATGGACCAATTAGACTGAATTTTTATATACCGTAGTACTTTTTGATAATAAAACGGATGAGGTGAGGAAAAATTAGATGTAAGCATTTTTTCAATTAAATTTAATGCATTTTTCCTACAAAATAAGAGGGTGCTCGTCTAAAGAAAAATTTTAACATCGAATGTCTCGTCAATTTATCTGTACTAACAGAAACCCGATGGCGCTGAATCAGTTTAAGTGGCTAATATGTGAAGGTGAGGAGGCATTCGATGTTAGCTTTTCTTCTTTAGAAGGACACCCGTCAATTCTTTAGGACATCCTTCTTTAATTTAGAAGAACACCTGTCTGAAAGCAAAGCAACACTTGTTTAAAGCAAAGCAACATTGAAACAGTATATCCAGGCTGCTGACCAAAGCGTATAAAATATTCTGAAGCTGCCAATGCTTACTCAAACTAGTTTGGTTTACCAATTGGCAAAATCACTAACCTTTAGTCAAATCATTATAATGGAGAAAGTTAATTTATCTACAAAAATTTAGAACCTAATCAGTATCTCGCCGATAGTGTCAAAAACGCCTTAAGATACTGGCCTCATAAAAGCAGAATTACAGGTTCACACTTCAATCAGTGCTCATTAAATGCTCCCTTAGTCTTTTCTTAAATACCAAAAGTGAGTTTGCTTTCTTAACCATTTCTGGTAGATTGTTATATATACGCAGAGCATCATTCGTTGCATCGTTCTTAAGACGATCCGTTCTGGCAAAAGGTATTACGAATTGATCCGCATTCCTAGCGTTGTATGGGTTGATGTGTGATACCTTAATTAATGGTGTTCGTTCCAATTCATTATTTTTTAAATTTTTGTAGATAAACTTAGCTTTCTCCATTATAATTATTTGACTTAAGGTTAATGATTTTTATAATTGGTAAACCAAACTAGTTTGAGTAAGCATTGGCAGATTCAGAATGTTTTTATACGCTTTGGTCAGCAGCCTGGATATGCTATTTAAGTGTTGCTTTGCTGATTGACTCCAAATAAGTACTCCATAATATAATTTCGTCAGGACAAACGCATTTAGAACAAGATTCTTGATGTGCATTGGAAAAGACTCATATTTTCTTAACAAGCCTATTATTTGGGCTAATTCCCTCCTTAAGCTATTTATGTGTGGCAACCAGGTCATACGATGGTCTATGATAAGACCAAGATATTTCATTTCTAGCACTCTTTACAATTTTTCACCGTCAAAATTAAGTTCGACATCTATGTCTCCTTTGTTCTTTTCTTAAAAGCAGTATATTTTGTCTTTGCAGTGTTCAATACTAGTTTGTTTTCAATTAACCGCTGATCGAATATTCCTAGATCCTCGTTGATAGTGTTCTCCATGGCAGTTTTGTCTCGTCCTGAATAAAGTAGAACTGTGTCATCAGCATATAATGTGTGATATCCCGTCAGTCTACATGTATTTAGATGATTTGTGCATAGCAAGAATAACGTTGGGCCAAGTATTGAGCCTTGGGGAACTCCTGTTTTCGTAGGTGCTCGATCGCTCAGGACATTGTTGATTAAAGTTCTTAGTGATCTTTCCTCCAAATAGCTCTTAAACAACTGCTTAGGACTACCTTGAATACCAAACGAAGCAAGAGGTCATGATCAACTCTATCAAATGCTTTCTCAAATCCACAAAATTGCGATGACATAATCACCTCTGTCCAGTCCTAGATTGATGAAACGTGTGACAGAATGTAGGGCATCCAAAGTACTCTTGTTCTTTTGAAGACCAAACTGATGTTGGCTAACGATAGAGTTTTCAACTAAGAATGATGTCAATCGATTGGTTAGTATTTTTTCAAATATCTTACTAAATCCCGTTAGCAGCGTAATCGGGCGATAGAAGTTCGGGTCGAGACGATCACCACCCTTAAATATAGGAACTATTTTTGCAAGTGTATATGTTGAATTGGTTGATTATTTGTAGCCCGAGAATCTTGCTGACGAAACATTCCAAGAACTTCTCGTTAAGCAATCAGCTTTTCCGATGCAGAGGATCGAATAAAGCATTGAAAATTGAGTAGGCACTTGTTGATCGGAAACCAAAATACTGAGACACAGATGGCGAACAAAATATTATTAGCGAAGAATTGTAAAGAGTGCTAGAAATGAAATATCTGGGTCTTATCATAGACCATCGTATGACCTGGTAGCCACACTTTAAAAGCTTATGGAGGCAATTAGCCCCAACAATAGGCTTGTTAAGAAGATAACAATCGAAATAACATTATGGAGTACTTATTTGGAGTCAATGAGCAAAGCAATATTTGAATAGTATATCCAGGCTGCTGATCAAATCGTAGCTAGCAATGTTGAATTAGTTGTTTTTTTCATATGTTCATTTAATATGCTATATATTGATTTTTTTTTGCATTTCATACTATTATAAAATACATAAATTATTTATTCATCATTGACGGAAATTTAATCACGATTAGCAATATTTTAAAATATTATTCCAAAGAAAAGAAGACTGTCTAAACAAAATTAACAATATTGAATTCGATTTTTATTCGCATTTTAATTTATGATACAAATGTTGAGTGTTTTTTAATTCAAAGCATTTGGAAGTATTGAATTTATTTATTCATAACTAATTGCAACATTTTTTATAATTAATTTAATCAAGGCTTAAAGCAATACTTTTCATTCAAAAGAAATTGGCAATATTGTGATAATTTATTCTACATAAAATATTTA
This sequence comes from Odontomyia ornata, assembly GCA_963969285.1. Lineage (NCBI taxonomy): Eukaryota > Metazoa > Arthropoda > Insecta > Diptera > Stratiomyidae > Odontomyia > Odontomyia ornata. Next base: position 217,111,593 of record OZ017739.1, read on the forward strand.
TTTTTGTAAGATTGATTGATTTTCTTTGTTTTTGAGATAAAAAATTTATTAGTCTACATAAGTGTGAAATTCACTTTTTTCAAATTCTTTCTAGCGCTACAGCCCCTCTCCTGCCTTCGCTTCCCGCAAATAGTGCCTCAGTCCATGAATCGCATCCTCTAATTTTGAAATCCGAGCAGCGATGAACTGCCTTAATCAATCTAGTCAGACCGGTGTTTCCTTGATTTTCCCACTAGTCGCCGCCCTTCAGTTCTCTCAATGAATACCTTTTTGGGTATCCATTGTTCATCCATACGATTCATGTGGCGGGCCCATTGCAGCTTCCGCAGTCTTACAATCGTTGAGACCTCTATCCCGTCAAACATATCATGCAGCTCATGGTTGCGTTGAATTCGCCATTGGTCCCCGTCTAGCTTTGCTTCAATCATCCGCCTCAGGACCCGTCCCTCAAAGGCGTTGAATATGTTTGCGGATACTTGAATTAGGGCTCATGTTTTTCAAATCCATAGCATAGCACAGGTCTTATCACAGATTTGTATACTTGGAGCTTTGTTTTCCTGTGTTTGCAGCTGGTCCACCCATATTTTCGGTAGTTGTAGTGAATAGGTAAATTCAAAGTTCATGAAGGACTGCAGCGATGGTCGGCTGCCTCGGCAGAGGAAGGTGAAGATATCCGCTGAGAATGTCCTTTTCTGGGGACGCATGAATGCGCTGGCAGGCTAGCATTGCGGTGTCATGGGGTGGGTTCATTCCCCCAGCACAAGGACCCACTACAAAAGTATTTCACATTCACGAATTTCTGGGGTCAATAAAAAAAGAAAGGCGACCGAAGTCGCAAAAATCGTAGGCAACCATACCGAGAGAAAATGACTTGTTCAGAGAACAAGTGAAACAAGTAAAAATGGGTGGACTTAGGGTAACTTCGTCTTTACTCGAAGAGGCTCATGGCCCACAAAGAAGAGAGGGGCAACCGGGTGGTGATAGAGCCCCGCGCATCCGCCCAACCGGATTAAAATCCATAAATGTTGTAGTGGCCAGGTATTTCTCTTCTGAGGTGAAAACTCATACAACATAACTTGCATGAGCCTTCCCATCAAAGGAGAAGTACCCCAATGACCAATTTATGCTATAGAACAATGCAATTCGATTACATAACCCTACCCATAAAGAAGCACCTTGCTCGGGCCACTCAACCCGCTAAGTCACCTGGAAAAAAAAGAGGTTAGTTGGTGCCCGATGGCTGGCTCATTTCTGGCGTGGAGAGCCTACCATCGTACCGGGTCCTATACCCAGTCAGAGGGGAAGGACAGGAAAGACCGAAGGGTGTACTCTAACAATTCATTTTATTATGCAGAGTAGTTAATTCATGGCAACTAAACAAAATGACCGAACGGTAATTGAACAGATTTGTATGTGTGGCTTAAAGAGCAGTTAACTTCAAAAATAATAGCACTTTTCGCTGAAATTGACTATGAAAATTAAATAAATTATTTGTAGCTGTAATTGCTATTAGCATGTTACCAATACAGAATAAAACAAATTTATGAAAAGAACATATTCAAAGAAAAGAAATGAACTTAAAGGATACTTACCCACATGGTCCGTCCAGCGTTCGAGAACGATGTGGTGGTAGACGACAATCGATTCTGTCAAAAAAATTCATCTGAGATTCATTCTTTTAAACTACTACTTTTATTATTGTTCCTTTTTATTTCGCTATTTAATTTTAAATATTTTTTTTTGTGTTATATTAAATTATGTTTAAATTAAATCTTTAAAATTGAGCGACAGACATTTTTTTATTGTAGTTGATTGGACCAATAGTCGAGACCTTCATATAAACTTTCACCACTTGTTGCGTATATCGCTGGTATATGCGAGTTGCGATTTCGTAGTGAGTGCGAACCTAGCCTGTCGTTTACTTCTGCTGCATTCATTGCATTTGCCAAATCTTGTTTGTTTGCGAAAACAAGTAAACCTGCATCTCCCCGTTCATCTTCTGCTAGCATTCGTATCAATTCTTCTTTGGCGACACTAAGGTAATTCAAGCACTCACGCTTTGCAATCCCCTCTTAATTTCGCCCATGCCATTGTGGTGCAAGTGCAAATCAGGTTTTTGGAATTGTTGCTGTGGTTTCAGGCCTTGAGCGCACATGACTTGTGCGACGCGCCTGAATGTAAATGTGCATCCACTGATGGGATGCATGGAATACGAAGTTGCGTTGAGTAGATTGTTCACTGATAAGATTTGTTACCAACAATTCTATGAGTGTAAATGTATATTTTGTATGTCTAGGATTACGATGAGCTGAGTGAGAAAATGTCTGTTTTAAATACTTTCAAGTCATAATAGGATTTTCTAGATGGAAATGATTTGCTGGTTGTGTAGTGAATTAGTAGATCTGGTCTATAGTATGCATGAATTTTCTTTAACCCTTTGCCTGCGCCGAATCTGAATCGAGCATTTTTATTTATAGCCACATTTTTGGTTGTTGAAAAATTGAATTTATATTAATGTTTTTATGTCTCACGTATATTAATCAATAGAATTTTAAATTAAGTTAAATTTTTTTTTTGTTGGAATATCACGTTGATTTGAAACAAAATTGATATGCAAGGTGTTTGTTAGTTATTGATTATTTTAAAGAAGACTTTGGATATTTAAAAAAAATGCTAAGCTACATAATCATTAATGTCTACTTGATTACCATGCTGTAGGGATGAAGGAGATAGGAAAGTTTTAGAGCAGTTTGATAGTGTAACTGCTCTATTACTACAGGGCAGCCAATTTTCTCGCGATCCCAAGGCCACGAGGATTTCGAAAAAGGGGCTGAAGGATCTTTCATTATAGCATGGGTTGTCTTTGGCGTCGGAATATGGAGTGACAATTAATAAGAGAAAACACAATTGACAGACGGACAGACTGATACGTATGTTTGTGTTTTGCCGTAAGTATATAAGCCTTGCGCGTGCTTGAAACTGTGTGCGGGCGGACAGAACAGACGTGGCTAAGTATCTATCGGCGCAGGTCTTTTGCGTGGTATATCCCAACTTCTCTTCCCGATGGGTCCGTTATCAGATAACGATTGGGTCCTACTACCTTCTGCATACGGTTTTTTAAGAAGCGCTGGTCCAGCTTGGCATTGTAATGCCCAGCGGCGTCACTTTGGCAGAAATTTCGCCGGGAAACCTCATCTCCTTTTTTAAAATTGGAAGGTTATGACCTGAGGTTGTACTGCGCCTCATTTGCACGTCCCGCGGCCTTAATCTTCCGTCCGATTTGTTGGCGGAGGTCTCTCAAGCGCTCGTGGGGCTCCAGCGCAACGACGGGGTCTCCCAAACACTTTAATTGCCGTAACAGCCGGTATGATTTACCATGGCAAATCATGTGCTGTCTGAAGGCGGCAAAGTAAGGTGCGATACCGGTGACGGAATGATAAGATGGTCGCAGAGCGCATGTGATGGCGGACAATCTGCGGTCCCAATCTTTCTGAGATGGGTGGACGTAAGAACGGATCGCGGCCAACAGTGTGCGATTCAACCGTTCAGAGGCTTTAGACTGAGGAGAGTATATGGGCGTCAGTTGGTGTTCGACGCCATACTGTTCGAGTAGGCCCTTAAACTGCTGAGACCTGAAATGTACTCCGTTGTCCAAGTACACACTCTCTGCAACCCCAAACACGTGGAATACCCGGCTCTCTAGAAATTTCACGATGAATGGAGTCGTGAACTTAGGAATAGGTTCCACCAGTGGGAATTTCGAGAGCTGGTCTAGAACAACTATAGCTCCGATGTGTCCCATGGATGATCGAGGATATGGACCGAGTAGATCTATGTATAGACGTTGGAATATGCGTTCTGGGACGTTGAGTTGACCCATAGGAGGTCGAAGGGGCTGGTTGTGCGCTTTAGTGCCTTTGCAGGTCTCACAGGCGCTCACGTAGTCTTTGACCTGGGATGCCATTTTAGGCCAAAAGAAGTATTTTTTGAGTCACCGTAGCGTCCGACCGTAACCTCCGTGGGCACTTAAAGGATGGTCATGTGCGCGGAGGATCAGATGTTGTGACATTTCGTCCGGTACCCAGAGTTTCCAGGACTCTTCTTCCTGCCATGGGTCACCAGTGGCGTATTCATTCCGTCTATACACGTAGCCGTCTATCACTTTCAAATCAGGCAGCTGTGATTGTTGGGTCACGATAGTTTGCCTCAACTCTTTGTAGCTGTCTGATTCGAAATGTGGGCTGTCCAAATCTATCTCCTCGTCATTTATTGTCAATTTGGCTCCCTCTAGTGAAAACATACGCGAGAGATTGTCAGGTACGATGTTCTGGGTCCCTTTCCGATGTTTGATGGAAAACTTGAACCCTTGCAGTTTAAGAGCCCATCTGGCTAGGCGTCCATGTAAATCTGCTTGGTTCATCAACCATTGTAGCGAAGCGTGGTCCGTGATGATCTCGAATTGGTGGCCCTCGATATAAGCTCGGAATTTCTTCACAGCCATCATCGCTGCCAAACGTTCCTGCTCGGACACAGTATAGTTCCTTTGGGCCGAGTTCAGCTTCTTCTCCCTCATCGGTCAATTGCACCAGCACGGCTCCAATTCCATGTTGACTTGCATCACAATGAATGGAGAAGGGCTTAGTGAAGTCGGGGCTGTGCAAGACCGGAGCTGTGAACTTCCCTTTCCGCAGCATGTCCGACAGGGGCACTGAAACTGTTGCATAGTTCCGAACAAACCTTCGGTACCAACCGCACACACCAAGGAAACGTCGTAGCTGCTAAACTTTTTTTGGTAAAGGGAACTCCTCAATCGCACGAATTTTGTCTGGATCCGTTTTGATAGTGCCATGTCCGATGACATGTCCTAGGTATCGGACTTCTTTCATGACAAACTTACTTTTTTGTACGTTGATGGTGAGTCCCGCCTTACTGATGTGCAGAGCTACTTCTTGCAGGAGTAGGAGGTGTTGGTCAAACGTTTCCATGATGAGTAAAAGATCATCCACGTACACGAAAACTTGGTGTTTCAGGTGAGGTGGGAAGACTTAGTCCATCAGCTGGGTCATCGTTTGTCGTGCGTTACACAGGCCAAAGGGCATTGTGACGAACTGATATAATGGTCGTCCAGGCACTGTGAAGGCGGTCTTATCCCTCGACCACTCATCGAGTGGAATTTGCCAGAAGGCGTCTTTTAGGTCGAGACTGGTGATATAATTGGCTTTCGGCAGTCTCCCTAATATTCCATCGGTGAGCGGAAGAGGGTGAGCGTCGTTGATGGTCACCGCGTTTACCTTACGGGCATCTAGACAAAGACGGACTTTACCTGGCTTCACCACCAAGGTTACCGGTGATGACCTGGCACGTTGGGATTCCTCTATAACCCCCAAATCGAGCATCCTATCCAGTTCCGCATATACCAATTTCTCCATGGCCGGTGAGATGGCATAGTGTCTCTGCTTAATTGGCTTACTATTGCCAACGTCGATGACGTTTGAGACTAGGGTGGTGCGGCCAAGGCCTTGGGTAGCGTAAGATGGAAAAGCAGCGATGGATGCTTCCAGGCGTTGCCGTTGGTTGGGCGTCACTTCATGCCTATCGGGTGTAGAAGCGAGTTTATTGACCTATCTGGTATTTAAAGACAAATCTGTGAATAAATCGGAGGCCAATCCAAAATGAAGGACGAAATTGACGCCAAGGTACACATTCTGAGTCAGGGACGGGATAATGTAGAAAGTAATATCCTTCGTCTGACCTCTGAACGTCACGGGTGTGGTCAGTCTACCTTGTATAGGGTGTTTGGTGCCATCAGTTGTACTGATTTCAGTGCGCCAGGGCTTAATCAAGGTAGGATGTTCAATGAAAATTCAGATAGAATTGCGCGCATCAACAAAATCTAATTTCCACGCGCGATTAACGTTTAACATACTCTGGACTGCACCTGAGCTGACTTAATATGCAATTTGCACATTCCAAACATTTTTTATTTCCGCGCGTGATCAATGCCCAAATTACAAATAAATTAATTCGTGTAATATGCTTACTCCGAAAATTTCATTTCCACGGAGATCATGAACTTTTTGCTGACCACGACATCAAACATGTGACAAGCTGCAATGAACTCTAGGAATTCTCAACGACTCAGCACTAAGGCAATGACCGCGCTACGAACTTTGCGATACTTAAAAATTGAATACTTGTAAAAATTGTACTATAAAAGACTTTAATAATAAAATTATGTTATCAGTTGTTCATCAGGTCTTTTTTGAGAAGCCAGACAAAACGCCGTCTGACTAAAGGGCAACTATTATGTATAAACTAAGCCCACACGATTGACTTACTAAAATCAAGGGTCTCAAGGCAGGCCACAGTGTAAGTAACTGTTCATCAAGAAGCTGCTCTAAGTGTCAAGGCAGACACAATACATTGCTCCACCATGAGAAGACAATTAACAAGACAAAGAGATCAGCCATGACAACCAGCAGCTCCCAAACGGTTACTCCTAGCGAAACCACTTTAGCAGCCCTTACCAAGAAGACATCTGGTAGCAAGTACGTTTTATTGGGCACAACATCAGTCAACATCACTAATTATGCTGGTGCAACCGAAGTTTGTACAGCCGTTTTAGATTCCAGATCTCAGCTCAACTTCATTAATGCTCGAATGCTAAAGAGGTTGAAAATATCCGGATCAAATTCCAACATCAACATCTGTGGAATAGGGAAAACAGAAACACATGTCTCGAAGAGAGCGAGCATCACCATTTCCTCAAGACACTCTAGATATTCAATCCGATTGGAGGCATACGTCATACCAACGATTGCATCTACTCAACCGCCGTCATTCATCGATGTTTCTTCATGGCCAATCCCATCGAACATTCACCTTGCTGATTCAACACTCCGAAACGAACCGACCTACTGTTGGGAGCAGAGTTTTACTGTGAGCTCCTTTCCATTGGACAGATAAGGTTAGGACGAAACCTACCAACCTTGCAGAACACCGTGCTTGGATGAATTGTGCTTGGCCGTGTCGCAACAGGCGATACATCTGAATACTTCTGTGGAATCGGTATCAATAATCTTGAAGAACACATGGAAAGATTCTGGGCCATAGAAGAAGCACCGTTGGCAGCGACCTCTAGTACTGAAGAGCCTGCGATCAATCTTCAACGAGACGGTGACGGACGCTTTGAAGTGAAACTTTCTCTGTGTCAGAACCCATCCGTGCTTGGCCAATCGAAAGACATAGCAATTAGACACCCAGATGTCAAAAGGGAGTACATGAATTTCATCAAGGAATACGCCACTTTGGGTCACATGGAAGAAGTTAAGTCACCGATACCAGAGCTTAACTGTTTCTTGCCTCACCATTGTGTACTCAAGCCATCCAGCAGCACCACTAAGTTAAGAGTCGTAGTCGACGCTTCAGCAAAGGCATCAAACGGCATCTCACTCAACGATATCATGTTGACAGGCCCGGTAATACAAGATGACTTATTCTCAATCCTTCTACGTTTCAGGAAACACAAATTTGCCTTCTCAGCGGATATTGAGAAAACGTACCGCCAAGTGAATGTAAAAACGGAAGACAGCCATTTACAGCTCATCGTCTGGAGAGACAACCCTTCCGATGACCTAAGGTATTATCGTTTAAAGACAGTGACGTACGGGACCACTGCCGCACCATACTTAGCGATTCGATGCCTGATGGAATTGGCCAATACATCGAAGAAGTCACATCCACTAGCGTCCAGGGCTATCAAAGAAAGCAACAGCCTCAAAGAAACCGTAAAGATTCAGCACGAGGTGAAAACGCTTTTGAAGTCTGCGTAAATGGTGTGCGAATCACGAGCAACTCCTTGCATCAATGCCAAGCGAAGATAGAGAAATAGAGCTCTCGGTCGATGGAGATACAGGGAACACCGTGAAAACATTAGGATTAACATGAAATCCCAAGCTAGACCATTTCCGGATAACTACCATTTGGAACGAGCCAACTAAGGTGACAAAACGGACGATTTTGAGTGACGTATCACGGTTGTTCGATCCATTGGGATTCGTGAATCCAGCAATAACATTGGCCAAGATCTTTTTACAGGAGTTATGGTCACTAAAACCCGACTGGGATGAAGCCATACCAATGGAACTCCAAACTCGATAGCTTCAATTTCGCAAGGAGCTTACAGACCTGAACAGAATTCGGATATCCAGATACTTGGAAACAAAAGATGCCACACTCAGTTTGCATGCCTTTTCCGATGCAAGTGAAAGGGCTTACGGTGCAGTAATATATCTACGTAGCGCAAACAGCCGGAGAGACATAAAGACGATATTTCTCTGTTCCAAATCTAGGGTTGCCCCAGTGAAAACCATCAGCTTACCAAGACTGGAACTGTGTGCTGCAACTCTCATGGCCCACTTAACGAATCGTGTTAAGAAAATCCTAAACATAGACATAAATACTACACATTACTGGACAGATTCACAGATCGTATTGGCCTGGATCCGATCCAGACCGTCATCCTTCCACACCTTTGTGGCCAACAGGGTCTCATCAATACAAGGACTAACAAACATATCTGACTGGCGGCATGTGAGTTCTAAACTCAATCCTGCAGACTTGGTACTCATCAATTCTACGTTCTGGTACCATGGACCTGAATTCCTGCGAAAACCCGAGACTCATTGGCCATGCGAAGTTATCGGAGATCCGGGAGAGCTTCCAGAGCGAAAGACAATTCACACCGTTCTCACAACCAGCATTATCCTGGAGCATTTTATTGACAGAATCGATCATCGAAACTCCTTCACACATCTTAAGCTAATCGTAGCAACAGTTTTGCGGGCAACTCAACGCTTCAAGGCAACGAAAGATTCATGGGAAGGAAGATTCCTTACAGTCGCAGAATTAGAAAAAGCTCTGGCACTTATTATTAAATTCATGCAGGCCGGGGAATCTGGAATCGAGATAAAAAGATTACAACAAAAAAAAAAACCAATAGACTCAAAGAGCAAACTCCCCACACTCACACCGTTTCTGGATGATGACTCCATTCTTAGAGTCGGAGGGAGATTACAAAACGCCAATATACCACACACCGCAAAACATCCCGCAATTTTACCTGCTTCACATCCATTCACTAAACTGCTACTCACTGATCTTCATCGAAAGAACTTACACATGGCGACTCAAGCTCTGCGAGCAACAGCACGACAGTAGTTCTGGATCCCTCAACAAGCGTTTAGCATCTGCAGTGGTGCATGAATGCGTTCAATGTTCCAGACTAAACCCACAAAGCTTCAAACAAATCATGGGAGTCCTTCCTGATACACGCGTTCAACCAGCCCGTCCCTTTGTCAACGTCGGCATCGACTTCTGTGGGCTGGTCTACATCCATTACAGAATTCGAATAAAGAAGCCAACGAAAACATACATCTGCGTGTTTTGCTGTTTCACAACAAAGGCTTGTCACTTAGAGGTGGTTTCAGACCTATCCACCGACGGATTCATTGCTGCTCTGAAGCGGTTTATCGCTAGACGTGGCTGCTGCCAAAACGTGTACTGTGACAATGCTACCAACTTTGTTGGGGCTCGTAACCAATTAGAGGAGCTAGAAAATTTACTGTAAAATGAGCGTTCTCAAGAGAAGATTCACGCAGCCGCAATTCAGAAAGGGATCCAATTTCACTTTATACCACCGCGCAGTCCACACTTCGGGGGTATTTGGGAGGCGGCAGTCAAATCGGCAAAGAAATTATTACAAAAGACTATCTCATCTGCATCTCTAACTTACGAGGAGCTATGCACCGTCACTACGGAGGCCGAGGCTGTGCTCAACTCACGTCCGATATAGCCATTATCAGACGACCCTAACGACATGGTAGTACTAACACTGGGACATTTTCTTATTGGGGAACCACTCACTACAACAATACATAGTCGTGCATGTGACACTAATCCAAACCTACTCACCAGGTGGAAACTCGTGCAGCACATCCGACACGAATTTTGGCGCAGATGGTCAATCGAATACCTTTCCGAACTACAACAGAGAGATAAGTGGACCCTAGGTTGTGACAACGTCAAACCAGACATGCTAGTTCTCATCAAGGATGATAATGCCCCTCCCTTGAAGTGGCAACTGGGACGGATAGTGCAAAAAATTGAAGGAAGTGACGGGCGTTGCCGAGTTGCAGATGTCAAAACTAAAAGTGGCATCTTTCGAAGAGCAATACACAAACTCTGCCCTCTTGTAAAGGCATGCGAAGATTTCAACGAAGCCACGTCAGCCACAACTAAGGTATCCGCAGAAACCTCCAAGCCTAAACAACTCAAAAAACGGCATCCTAACCAAGGTAGATTCCTTCCAATCAACTCAAATTGGGGTGAAAATCGAAAGAAGAACCATCCAGAATTAACAAATAGCGAAGTCGCTGTAAAGCGTTCTCGCCCTGCATCCATGCTAGCAGCAACCAATCTCCCCCTGTAACTGTTGATCCATTCACGAAGGACCCTGGAATTGACTTCGAAGCAATCAGACAAGCAAAACTAGTAACTAACGAATGGAACGTAATTACCTTCTATGATTTAAAACACTACTGGGAAGAATTAGATGGGATTCGCAAGCGTATACTCAACATGAAAAAGCTGTGTGCATCAATCACTATTCAAGGTCAAGTATGCACTCAAACCTTACAGCAGTTCACACACCAACTATCTCATATTGAGCAGCTAAACAAAATCATTCACAAGGGAGGAGACGGCAGAAGATACCCTACCAGAAGAAGAAGAGCACAACTGGACATCGTGGGCAACGTCGCTAATAAAATTTTCGGTATTCTAGATTCAGACTACGCAACATACCTTGAAGATGAAATTGAAAAATCACGAGCCAACGAACATTATCTAGACTCGCTCATGGAGAATCAAACCTCACTTCTCGAGACCACCACAAACCTTTTTAGAAAAGAGACGTACCATATCCAAGAACAATTTAAGGCAATAGACGATTACTTAAAACAACTGTCAGACGGTATAAGCAGTGTATCTCAGCAACAAACTTTCATCACATTTTGCTTCCGCACCATGATGGCACTACATAGTTACCAAGAAACACAAAGGGCATTATGGGATATACTGCTTGATCTACAGCACGGCATCATCAATCCATTACTTCTCACTCCGCGACAATTTCAAGATCAAGTAACGCTCATACGAAAGGCACTTCCTCCAAGTCTTAATATCCCGATCAGTCGAACAGTTGGAGATCTATCATTGTACAAGATGTTTTCGGTACATGCCAAGATGACAAATCCTTTGTAATTATTCAGCTGAAGTTGCCACTAATCAATTCCGAAGAATTTCAACTGTTCAACCTGATACCTGTTCCCATTAGACGAGCTCAAGAGTCATATCTCATCCAACCATCTACACAATATCTGCTAGTAAATCTCCAGAGAAACCAACACTACCCGATCAACCAACACGAATTGGATAAATGTACACTCACCAAGAACAACACATTCCTGTGTGTTCAACATCATCCATTGTACAATCGGCGACCCAGCATCAACCAATGCAAAATCACTCTCTTAAACCACGAGGAACCATCTTCTCGGCAATGTATCTGGCTACCTATCAACAACACGAACTTTTGGACCCAAGCCCACCAACAAAACACGTGGATCTATGTGCTACAAGGGACAAGAGTATTTGACACAATATGTGGACTGGAAGTCACCACACAAACACTACAAGGAAGTGGTGTTCTACATCTAGAACCTCAGTGTGAAATCAGACACGATACCATGACGATTAGGGGTTTAAACACATTCACGTCAGTTATGAACTACAAGTTTACACCATCAGCCAATTTCACACAGATAACCTTCAACAAAACCGACTTCATAAAATCATCATCCACCGACTTCCTTATGAACACAAAAGCTGCTGACTGGAACGAAATCGTAAAGCAACTCTCAACGCAACATTCTCCACAGTTACTACCTTCTGATAGAATAAACAATCATCACATCCACCACTATACACTCGGCTACATCCTAACAACCGGAACAATTATTCTGATCATCTGGACTGCGTTGAAGAAATTCAGACGAACGGAAATAAAACCTATTCCTGCGCAGCGCAAGGTCATCAAAGACGACTCATTTTCATTTGAACTGGGACAGTTCAAGAACGGGGAGAATGTTCAATGAAAATTCACATAGAATTGCGCGCATCAACAAAATCTAATTTCCACGCGCGATTAACGTTCAACGTACTCTGGATTGCACCTGAGCCGACTTAATATGCAATTTGCACATTCCAAACATTTTTTATTTCCGCGCGCGATCAATGCCCCAATTACAAATAAATTAATTCGTGTAATATGCTTACTCCGAAAATTTCATTTCCACGGAGATCATGAACTTTTTGCTGACCACGACATCAAACACGTGACAAGCTGCAATGAACTCTAGGAATTCTCAACGACTCAGCACTGAGGCAATGACCGCGCTACGGACTTTGCGATACTAAAAATTGAATACTTGTAAAAATTGTACTATAAAAGACTTTAATAATAAAATTATGTTATCAGTTGTTCATCAGGTCTTTTTTGAGAAGCCAGACGAAACGCCGTCTGACTAAAGGGCAACTATTATATATTTGCTTTTTTGAACATAGGATATTCATGGAGCACCTTCGAGCCAAGGCTCGAGGCAAGACAACTGATACTGGCACCCGTGTCAATCAATGCAAACGTGATTTCGCCCAACACCTTAATTGGGTGGTAAGGTCTGATATCATTCTCAGCAACCTCCGAGATGTTACAAAAGTTTAGTGTTTGACGGCAGGTGCGCACTCTCTTGCGGAAATTCCGCCAACGACGGGTTGACCAATTTGTCTTGCGCGGGCAAGAAGTGACTTCTTCGGAAGCAAATATTCGCTCTCGAGCCACCCGATATTCTGGCAGTCGAACATGATATGGTTTAAGTATGCGTATTTGAGGCTGCCGGGGTTCTTCAGGCAGTGACTGCGGTGGACGCTTCAATACTGTCGTTGGCGAGGCCTCCGGAAGAGAGTGAACATCCGCAGTCATAGTGGTCATGGCTGGTGGGTTATCGTCAGGATTGTTAGGTTGAGCAACTGGCTGGGGAACTACTGCGGAGGTGGAACTGTCAGTAGACGGGACGGCGTGCCGTTCCGTTACTGAGTCTGTCGCAAGTGCTGCGGGCTGTCGTGCGTACTCGTTTGCGAGTTTTTTTCACTTCTTGCAATAAGTGCATTGAGGCGCATAGGTATCTGGCTTCCCACACCGAAAGCAGAAAATGCTAGCCTCTGCCGGGCATGCAGTGAAACGGTGTTCCGTCTGCCAGCAGTCCCAGCACGTGGTAGTTCGGGCCCTTGGAGCCAGTTCATGTACCTCCGACGGAGGTTCTGGATCTAAATCGGTGGATAATGGAGAGAGAGTCTCCGGAGTGCTGACGCTGGTGGGTGGAATGAGGACAGCTGGCGCGGGTAGGGCTGGTATATGGCTCTCAAGCTCAGCAATCGTGCGTCGTTCTGGCTGATCTCGTCGGCCAAAGGGTTTACTATGTGACACGGAGCGCTGGGAATACTGCACAGCTTCCAATTGCTTCGCTGATGCGCGAAGCGCATGCACACTCTGGTGCGGGGCGAACACCAGTCGCTCTCGCAGCTCCGGTCTGATCCCCTCCCAGAAGAGGCTGAGAAACTCCGACTCTGGTATGGGGATCATTAGACGATCCAACAGACAGCATAGGACTTCATAATACTCGTCCACGGTCTCCTGTGCCTGTTGGCGTCTGTTTCGGATGCGCTGCTTCAGCGTGTCGTCTTCCTTGACTGGGGTGAATTCCCGCAAAGCCGCCCGTTTCAAGGTTTCCCAATAAAAGGTGGGATCCGTGTCGACGAAACGCCAGAACCACCGAAGAGCTCTCCCACTAAAAAGCATCTGCGCACAGCGGGTAACGGCTCGCATGTTCCCTCCTAGGTTCAGCGAGGCCATGTTTTCGACCCTCCTTAAGAAGGCACCGATAGTCGTAGGGTCATTGTCCTGCCCAGTAAGCATAACTTTCCAACTTGCCACTATATGGGCTATCTTAGAGGGTGGAATAGCACCTAGCGAACGATTACGTTCATAACTAGGCTGCCTGGGTGGGACATCTTCGTGGAGAGCAGGCCGGCCCGTGCAGCCAGCTCCTGGCTGGTCTGAAGATGCTAAGCCCCAATTGTACCAGGTCCTGAGCTGCCTGTTCGAACTGTTCTCGCTCTGGGCTCCACGCACTCGCATGATTCCGCCGTTGCAATCGCGAAATCTGGACCTCTCCCCTGGGTCTGTATTCTGGGGCCATGGGGTTCATGGCTCCGCTGAGCCTAGGAGGTACTGTATCCCCCATCACTACCACTGGTGGCTCGATATAGTCTGCTCTGGCCGTGGATGTGGAGGGCTGCATGGTTGGCTGCGGAACCGACAGATTTTGTAGCTTTTGCCTCATTTCTTCCATGCTGGTGGCCATAACTTGCATTACCGCCAGTAGCTGTGACATCTCCGGCGACGCTGCTGATGATGGTTCGATACCGGGCCGACTGGTCGGTAAGGCTCCGGCTCCGTTGTCTTCACCTCGTGCACCCATTGTCGTTGATGGGGGGAGTCCGCCTTTGGGCATTGCTCCACTTGCGCTGGAGGACTGAGGCCTTTCGGTTACTATCGGGGATGGCTCCAGAGGCTGACGACATAGTGGGCACGTTGACGCGGTTTGCCTTAGCTGGCTTAAGCACAGCTGGTGTAACCGGTGGCCACACGGCAGAGTGTGGCTTGCTGACTCGTCCAGGTCCTCGCGACAAATGGCACACACGAGCGTCTGTCCAGCATTAGACCGCAACTTCCTCCTCTCGGGCGTGCGTTTGGTGGGCATTGCCAAACAAAATTTATTTTTTCAAAGAACACTTAAACTCTAAATATATAAAGATAAATATATATATATATATATATATATATATATATATATATATATATATATATATAAATAATAGAAATATATATATATATATATATATATATATATATATATATATATATAAATAATAGAAAAATGTGGAAAAAAATAGTGTAAAATATATAATTTTTCAAAGGGCCGTCAGTGGCGAACTAAAACGCAATTTATAAAAAAAACTTTTGGATCTATATGTCATGATAGTTCGGTCTTTCCATTCCGTTCCTTCTTCCCCAGCAAGGACACCAATGGCACACTCCTCCTGAGGCTTAACAGGGACTACTCTCTTGCGGCACCATGAGAATCAGGGTTCAGAAGTGCTCCCCCATCCGCAAGTTTTTCAAGTTACAACTTGTCAGCCCAGGGTTGAATTCTGACCCACAAGCAGCGCGTGTCTTGTCATGGATAGTCATGGATTAGCTACTCAGCCAATTACATGAAATCAAAATCCATGTAATTTAAGACACTCAGGCACCGCTTGGTTTGGGGTGCAGATCAGAATCCTCCGCATATATGGTGTGGGAATAATAACCTCCGAATACGAATAGGGACGCTAATATCATTTGGCTTTACTAATCATACAATGGTGGTAAACCACCAAAGTATAAGTCAGAAGCAGGACCAAACGATATTGATCTCCAAAGACAACACACGTCTGAAAGTTATTAAGTTGCTGGGGCACGATTAGTGCAAAAGCCCTCAGTAGTTACCTACGCGCCAATAGTCTTGATATCTTGTAAGGACACCTAGAGACGATGGACTGTCTCGTGCTCACGACTGATGATACAGCTGGGCATTTCGGGCCCCACTTTGGCGCCACATTTGTAAAGAATAGGTAAATTCAAAGTCCGTGAAAAACTGCAGCGATGGTCTGCTGCCTCGGCAGAGGAAGGTGAAGATATCCGTCGAGAATGCCCTTGTCTGGGGACGCGTGAATGCGCTGGCAGGCTGGCATTGCGGTGTCTTGGGGTGGGTTCATTCCCCCAGCACAAGGACCCACTACAAAAGAATTTCGCATTCACGAATTTCTGGGGTCAATAAAAAAAGAAAGGCGACCGAAGCCGCAATAATTGTAGGCAACCATACCGAGAGAAAATGACTTGTTCAGAGAACAAGTGAAACAAGTAAAAATGGGTGGACTTAGGGTAACTTCGTCTTTACCCGAAGAGGCTCATGGCCCACAAATAAGAGAGGGGCAACCGGGTGGTGATGGAGCCCCCACGCACCCGCCCAACCGGATCAAAATCCATAAATGTTGTAGCGGCCAGGTATTTTTCTTCTGAGGTGAAAACTCATACAACATAACTTGCATGAGCCTTCCCATCGAAGGAGAAGTACCCCGATGACCAATTTATGCTATAGAACAATGCAATTCGATTACATAACCCTACCCATAAAGAGGCACCTTGCTCGGGCCACTCAACCTGCTAAGTCACCTGAAACAAAAGGAGGTTAGTTGGTGCCCGATGGCTGGCTCATTTCTGGCGTGGAGAGTCCTACACCCGGTCAGAGGGGAAGGACAGGAAAGACCGAAGGGTGTACTCTAACAATTCATTTTATTATGCTGAGTAGTAAATTCATGGCTACTAAACAAAATGACCGAACGGTGATTGAACAGATTTGTATGTGTGATTTAAAGAGCAGTTAACATTAATAATAATAGCACTTTTCGCTGAAATTGACTATGAAAATTAAATAAATTATTTGTAGCTGTAATTGCTATTAGCATGTTACCAATATAGAATAAAACAAATTTATGAAAAGAACATATTCAAAGAAAAGAAATGAACTTAAAAGGATACTTATCCACATGGTCCGTCGAGCGTTCGAGAACAATGTGGTGGTAGACGACAATCGATTCTGTCAAAAAAATTCATCTGAGATTCATTCTTTTAAACTACTACTTTTATTATTGTTCCTTTTTATTTCGCTATTTAATTTTAAATATTTTTTTTTGTGTTATATTAAATTATGTTTAAATTAAATCTTTAAAATTGAGCGATAGACATTTTTTTATTGTAGTTGATTGGACCAATAGTCGAGACCTTCATATAAACTTTCACCACTTGTTGCGTATGTCACTGGTATATGCGAGTTGCGATTTCGTAGTGAGTGTGAACCTAGCCTGTCGTTTACTTCTGCTGCATTCATTGCATTTGCCAAATCTTGTTTGTTTGCGAAAACAAGTAAACCTGCATCTCCCCGTTCATCTTCTGCTTGCATTCGTATCAATTCTTCTCTGGCGACACTAAGATAATTCGTGAGTCCGGTGAGGTTAATTCCATTCACTTCCAATAGGACACCGCCAGGTAGCAGCTGTCCCGTTGACCTTGCAATTCGAGCTTCAACAAAAGCTTCGTTCATAAACGCATTCCTGGTAGTATAGTTACAGCAACAAAATTTTACAAACTTCTTGTATAAAGTATGTAGTTTTATTTATTCCATCCACTGCACTGTTCATACTTGTTGGGATTCAAATCACCTTCGTGTATTAGTGAATCACCCGCCATACATCATTCTCTTATCATCAATGACAGACAGTTTTGAATCAAACTACGCTAGCATAATTATACTTATATTTGTATTTACGAAATTCCGTCACCAATTGTGAATCGGGTCAGAAAAAAACTTCTATAGGTTTCAGTTCATATGCTTCTCAAGACAAGTTTATGTTCATATTTTTAACTTTCCAATTGTTCCATTCTAAAATCATCTTTGGCTAAATTGAAAACCGCTTCGAAAATACCAATACACAACTCAGGTGTATGCTTTGTTCCATAGGCTAACACCAAAACCAAATCATGAATATCTATACATCGTTGACAACCTTGATGAAGTGTACATGCGTTGAAATGTAACTGTGATTCGCTCTTTACTTTATGAAATGTATCTAGAACCTTTTCACTGTTCTATGCACTTGTTTTGTCTGTTCTGTCCTCGAAGTATATAGTGACTTCGAGATCTGTGTAGTTTCAAAAATCAGGAATACAGGTGTTCCATTAAGTGCTCCTGAATGGGTCGGATCTCGATCAGGGGGAAGCACTAAGGGCAAATCTGGACACGGAAAAATGACAAAAACTTACAGCATCAATTACCGAGCACTGTACACTAATTGAGTTTTAATCTGAAAATTTAACTTCCAATTCTGCATGCAATGAATATTTTCCTTTCAGCAAAACAAAGCACAATCGCAAACGATTAAATTTTTTCATGCGCGAACACTAGGTCATATTACGTTGCGCTGCTTTTTTACTTTTTAAATCTTAGAATTGAAACATATTCCGGTGTACGAAATAACATTTTTGTGTAGAATTACCGCTGAAAATTTCAAAGCGTCCAGATTAACGACAGCGCGTCTAAGCCCGCCACGACCAACAACCTCACTAGACTCCTCATCTCGAGCACTCACGCTTTGCAATCCCCTCTTAATTTCGCCCAAGCCATTGTGGCGCAAGTGCAAATCAGGTTTTTGGAATTGTTGCTGTGGTTTCAGGTCTTGAGCGCACATGACTTGTGCGACGCGCCCTTTGAGGAACGGAACAAATGGAGAGGCTATGCTCCTATAAGCTCCATAGAAAATGATACGACCACCTTCTGAGCATGATTGTCATTTCATTTCCAATAATTTCCACAATTTCTCCTCTCGAGAGCCAGATTGTAAATTTGACGACTAAACATGGACGCGAAATTTACCTGGCGCGTGAGATACGATTCGGAATTCACTCGTTTTTTCGGTTCGAGAACGTGTCCGGAGATACATATTGGCTGTAGTGAAAGTAATATTACACCTGGTTTAGGGATAACAACATTTTAAGGAGTGACATTGTAAATCGGAGCGAGGAACTCAATTAAAAGTGTAATGTGCGTTATTGCTAGAAAACGATGGGTTATCGATGCGAAAGTGTTTTCTATCCTAAGTGGCCATAATGCTTTATTTGTATTTAATGCTATTTTCTTGTTCTGTGAAGTGTTATTTGCAATGAAACCATATTTACGAGTGCATAAGCGTTTGTTTACTTTCTTGTGACAACCCATTGGGTTCCCCTTAACTAGCTTTAGAATCACGGTCGCAGGGGTAGGTGCCAAAAGACACGTAGTTAGGCAGGCGGTCGCAGGGGTAGTTGCGACAACGTGTACACATGGATGTCCACTCCGGTTTTATCTTGTTCCTCAAAGGACGCGCCTGAATGTAAATGTGCATCCACTGATGGGATGCATGGAATACGAATTTGCGTTGAGTAGATTGTTCACTGAAAAGATTTGTTACCAACAATTCTATGAGTGTAAATGTATATTTTGTATGTCTAGGATTACGATGAGCTGAGTGAGAAAATGTCTGTTTTAAATACTTTCAAGTCATAATAGGATTTCCTAGATGGAAATGATTTGCTTGTTTTTATGTCTCACGTATTTTAATTAATAGAATTTTAAATTAAGTTAAAAATTTTTTTGTTGGAATATCACGTTGATTTGAAACAAAATTGATATGCAAGGTGTTTGTTAGTTATTGATTATTTTAAAGAAGACTTTGGATATTTAAAAAAAATGCTAAGCTGCATAATCATTAATGTCTACTTGATTACCATGCTGTAGGGATGAAGGAGATAGGAAAGTTTTAGAGCAGTTTGATAGTGTAACTGCTCTTTTACTACATAGTGCATTCGCCAAGTGCAATATTTTGTGTACTTGAGGTATTTTTCCTCACTTGCGTGATGAGCTTTTTTCAATTCGCATTGATTTGTAGCCCTACTAGTTTTGCTTCGCTATCGAGTTTCGGGAAAACTTCCTTGGCAGTTGCTAGCGACCGTGACAAAATGTTACTATCATCTGCATGGGCTACCACTTGGCTTAACTTGTATAAAAGCGTACCTCTTGTAAGGACAGGTAGCTTTTTTACCCTGTGCCAAATTGAATAGCAATGGGTCCAGCCCATCTCCCTGCTTAAGTCCGCTTATGGTGTCAAAGGCGTCGGTGAGTTGGTTATTAATGTAGACTTGGGAGGTTGTCCACGTCATTTTGATAAGACGGACGGATTTGGCTAGGATGCCAAAGCAAAGCATTATTTGGTACAGCACGTTACGATCAATACTGTCGTATGCTTGCTTTTCAATCTAACTACATACACAAAGACAGCAAGTTTAATAGAAGTTTTTAACATGAAGTTATCTAGACCAGAAATACACGCGATAACAGATTTAGCTTTTATAGACAAAGATAAGTATCGCAGACTCTTTATCCACCTAGAAACTCTTAAGTAACCACAATAGTTAAATTAAGATAAAGTTGTCTGTTAACCTAGCGAAAACTTAAAATCTAAATGACTTTCAAAAAGGTAATATTTCTTATCTGCTTCCCTCACTAGCTTAGATGCATACCCTTTTTCCTCTAAATCCACAGAAATCCTCAATCCCTTCCTAAATTAGTTTGAAATAATATTTAACAGTTCATAATACTTGCTATAACTTTATAAATTTTTTAACATCATTACAGCATCCGTGGTAAAAAAACAGACATTTTATAATCAGGATACAAGAATATTCAATGAGATTGATTCATTGTCAGCAGCGCGACACACCAAATCGGGATCTAGCATCCACTAGTCATCTCGACGTAGAACCGTCGATACTCATTGTTACTGCATTAACACCTATAAAAAAATTTTAATTGATGTCATCAGCCTTGATAATTATAAAATATATTGAAACATTTAGTTCAATGATTTTATTTAAAATTTAGTTAATTTTCAATTAAGCTATAATGAAAAGTAGATCAAGCTGCAAAGGTATTTTTAAAATAATGGCGAGGAAAGCGTGCACTTTCTGTTCTTGTTGAGCCACGATCGTATTCATTCCATTACCCTCATCATCGGACATATTTTTATGATGTCCATTCCATGGTTCTGTCAACTTAATTTCAGTGGTTCATCCTCTGAATCGTCTTCAGGCAAAACTCTGCCATTACGATTCGTTCGTACTTGGCGTAGTTGAGGCAGATTTCCTCTGTCGTTAGTTCAGGAGTTATCGCTTCCTCGATATTTTGTTCCGATTCTAACGACTTTTTTCGTCGTATCAGCTTCTGATTAGGTTTTTGAAAAAAACGATTGAAAACTTAGAAAATAAGACAAACTATTTAAATGTCGTAAGGTGGAATTACTCGGCGTTTGACGATTGCGCGTTGGTTGTCTTAATCTACAAACTGCGCTAGCATTGCCATTGCAGTGTATAGATCAACACAACCAATGCGCAATCGTCAAACGCCTAGTAGTTCCACACTTGGTGGCTCAGTAACACCATAGCATGCAAATTCAGCAACCAGTAATGATGCTTTAGCATCATCCTCATCTTCAGCAGTTGAAAGTCAAATTGTATACAAATTAGAATTGAATGACGATAATGTACAAGTATTTACCTATACTGCGAACTGGTCTGGCTCATTGTACAGTCAATGGTCGATTTTGTCGACAATGTCCGCGGTTCATCGACTGAATCGTCTTCAGGTTAAACTCTACTGTTGCGGGTCGTTCCTACTTGGCGTATTTGGGGCGGATTTCTTCTGTTTGTAACGATTTCAGTAGTTATCGTTTCCCCGACAGCAGACTCCAATTCTGACGACTTTTTTCGTCGTATCAGCTTTTGATTTGGTTTCTGAAAAAATTGATCGAAAATTGAAAAAATAAGGCAAAATTTTATCAATGTCGAGATTACATACCTTTGTCCCTCATCTTCATGTTGTTCATCAGCAGTGTGGCTCTAGATGCTTCTAGTTGGGCGCTCTTTCGACTTGGACCTGGTGCCGGCTCGCGTGGTAAGAGAATTGTCGATAAAATGCCGATCAAGGCATTATTCTTGAGAGGAAAACATGCAATTCGAGCCTTGTTGAGCCACGATTATTTATGACGTATAGTCAATTTTCCGGGTGCTGCGCTGCCATTCGAGGGTTTACTTCTTGGTATTGGCTTTATTGCTTTGTCCATTGAGTAATTAAATAATACTGGAGTGGACAACCACGTGACAATATGGTTGCAACAACCCCTGCGACCACTTTTCCTACTGCTGCGCTCTTGTTCACAACCTTAGAGAGAGCCAAATTGCACAAGCAAACATGGCTGCTGCTCAATGTAAACAAATTTTCATACAATACCAAAAATTTGCTTTCTATTTGAAGAACCTTTAGCATTGTATGAAAAACATGCAAAACATTAACATATTAACTACTCACTTGTGAAATGAAACACCTTCAGATCCTTTCCGCTATGATTTTCACACGAAGGCACTACACATTTCATTTTGAAATTGTAAATTAATTTCACAGTGTCACACGTTAAAGTTACTTGAATTATAAACCACAATCGAATCTTTAAACACTTGGAACGAATTTAGATCACGAACACTTTCCACAGTTTTAACATCGGACAAAATTCGCGACGAAACTTGCAAATTGGCCAATTTGGCGCCTAATTTGCATCAGTCAACTTGACAGTCAGTTCACATCTAGTCAGCTTTTGGAACAAGAAAGTGACCAGCCAGAAGCAGACGGGGAGGAAATGACAGACAGTTCACTTGGAAGAGAGTAGAAACCTAAGATTAATAAGAGCTGGATGGGCTAAGCTCATATAAACTGCATGAGAGAGCATGCGACCGGTTTCTGTTCTCTTCCAAGTGAACAGTCTGTCATTTCCTCCCCGTCTGCCTCTTGCTGGTCACTTTCTTGTTCCAAAAGCTGACTAGGTGTGAACTGACTGTCAAGTTGACTGATGCAAATTGGACGCTAAATTGGCCAATTTGCAAGTTTCGTCGCGAATTTTATCCGATATTAAAACTATGGAAAGTGTTCGCGATCTAAATTCGTTCCAAGTGTTTAAACATTCGATTGGAGTTTGTGATTCAAGTTACTTTAACGTGTGACACTGTGTAATTAAGTTAGAATTTCAAAATGAAATGTGTAGTGCCTTTGTGAAAAAATCATAGTGGAAAAGGATCTGTAGGTGTTTCCTTTCACAAGTGAGTAGTTATTATATTAATGTTTTGCATGTTTTTCATACAATGCTGAAGGTTTTTCAAATAGAAAGCAAATTTTTGGTATTGTATGAAAATTTGTTTACATTGAGCAGCAGCCATGTTTGTAAACAAGAGCGTAGCAGTAGGAAAAGTGGTCGCAGGGGTTGTTGCAACCATGTTGTCACGTGGTTGTCCACTCCAGTATTATTTAATTACTCAATGGTAGAAACCGGTCGCATGCTCTCTCATGAATTTTATATGAGCTTAGCCCATCCAGTTCTTGTTCATCTTAGGCTTTGTCTACGAACCGATTTGTAATTCTATAGAATCCTTTGAGAATGGAACACTGGAGTGGAACATCAACTCAAATTTTGTCATCATTTCCCGATGCGCCACGAACGTTGCTCTTGCGATTTAATTTTGGAAAGGTGTAGTCTATAAAGGGAGCTACAGTTTAAAAATATTTGAAAATGTAAAAGTTAACTGCCATTGCATAATTGATTGATAATGTTCCTATTTCAGACTTGAATAGTTTGTAAAACTTTATTTAGATATAGAAACTCACAGCGACATTTAATAAGCAAAAACTAAATCTGTTCCTTAGGTAATTACAAATTCAACTACTACTAATATTATAATCGTTCATTCTTTTATACTTTTTCACCTCCCTTTTCCTTTCATAATCGTCTTCAGTGGAATTAAGGTGAAATGTATAATCGTTGAGCTTGACCTTCGCTCTGTGTGAGATAACTACATGCCTTTAAGGTATACTAATTTGTTAAGATATCGCCTGACAGAAATTTATTCTGATTTTAATTTCGCAATAAAATAGTATTTTGTGTTGATGTATTTTACTGCTACAAATTTAACTAACAAGCTGTAGTTTCGTTTGTTGTTCACGTGCTCACCATATGTAACAAAGAGTTGCTTTCCGATGCATGCCACTTGAACATTTTTAAGTATACTATTTAGAGTAAATAAAAGTTTCTCGTGGCTGGCAGTAAATTGCCTTACAGTCAGTATATCGCTATAGGCGAGACGTGATCGAATGGATCAAAAATAGCTTAATGATATCTTGATTCAATTTATGAGGGAACGAATTTGAGCATATATTGGTTATAAATACGTCGTCTATTACCGTTAAATTTCTCAAACCAGTGATTAGTCCCAAAATAAATTATCCTGCGCCCCGATATTAAATTTATCTCTTTGATATAGGGTAATCAAAAGTTTTAATACGAAATTCGAATTATTTGTCCAAAGCATCTTTTTGAAGAGTTCATATATCCTTCTGCTTGTTAATATAAAGATCAATTATTTCGAAATTACTTTTATTCACTTGAAAATTCAATAATATAATAAATGGAATTCATTCTATATATGCCTACAGTTAAAAGAATAATACTAACAACTCCGGTATTCTGCTTTCCGCTTTCGAGGATGAAATAGCTTCTACATCCAGAGAGGCGCTTGAAATCAATACTGTCGCTAAGCTCGTTGCGTTTGCCTGCAAAAACAAAAATATGTGTGAGATCCAGATGAGATTTATAAAAGTAAACAGTTTACCGATAGTTGCCCATTAATAATTTTTCCATCTCCATATATTCGTATGTCCAGTGTCATTTCACAGACTCCTGGAAAAAGAAATAAAATTGATTTCATGAATAAAATTATTCAAGCAATATGCTAGCAAACTTGCCCCCCAAAATGCAGGCGCTACTACGCGAAAACTAATCGAATAAAATGGTCGCCACCGAAATGTAAACATAATCATGCATGAATTGGAAGCAGTGATTTTGAGTGAAAAAACACTTCTAAATATTGTATTGTGCTTTCTACATTTTATGTTGTTACTTACCTATGAAATGATATTCCTGTGGGCTGACGGTGCGTTCTATTATTGCATATTTTCACAGTGCACATGATTTTAGAAACTTTATTTGCATTTTCCTTCCTTTCCGTCGAGATATATAGTTTTCTCACTTGCAATCTAACCGATAGATTGTCTCCTGTTTTGTTCATGAATAGCGCACAAATCACAAATTTTCACTGATTTTAACTAAAAATCCCACAGCAAACGAGTTTGTTTACGCGTTTTCACAGCCGAATTTGACAGCGAATGCAAAAAAATCATATGATAATATGAAGATTTCTCCTTATCGACAGCGAGAATTGATGACAAGAAAAATTAGTGTTCCATTAGCATCGGGCCGTTCCTGTTAGCTACCTGTTCCAATATAGAATCGGTTTGGTATGACTTTTGAACAATGCTCATAAACAAAGTTTCATCGATCTAAAATTGAATCAAGTTGAGGTTAATGTTGATTAAAATATGTAAAGAACAAAGCAAATTATATCAATGTCGTGATAACATACCTTTGTCCCTCATGTTCATTTTGTTCATCAGCATTGTTTTATCTCTAGCGACGATTGGTGCATTTCGTTTCGCTACTTGACTCCTCTTAACTATTGGCTCTAGATACTTCTAGGTGGGCACTCCGACTTGGACCTGGTGCTGGCTCGGGTGGTAACAGAGTTGCGATGAAGCGCCGTCCAAGGCATTATTCCGACGAGGAAAACATGCACCTCAAGTCCTCGTTGAGCCAGTCAATTTTCCGGGTGCTGCGCTTCCATTCGAGGGTTTACTTCTTGGTATTGGCTTTATTGCTTCGTCTACGAACCGATTTGTAATTCTATAGAATCGGCTTGATATGACTTTCGAACAGTATTTTGAAACGAAGTTTCATCGATCTGAAATTGAATGAAGTTGAAGTTAATGTTGATTAAAGTATGTAGATATCTAACATTTTTA
The DNA here is from genome assembly GCA_963969285.1 of Odontomyia ornata. Classification (NCBI taxonomy): domain Eukaryota; kingdom Metazoa; phylum Arthropoda; class Insecta; order Diptera; family Stratiomyidae; genus Odontomyia; species Odontomyia ornata. The sequence continues at coordinate 217,137,419 of OZ017739.1, forward strand.
GCTTTTTTGCAATTGTAGCATGTTTCAAATGAGTGCTGCGGCTTTGCATCATGTGATAATCGTAGCCTTTCATTCAAATAAATTATGTCGTCACACTTGGAATGATCTTCGCAAATTAGCAAACGTTTCAATTCCGAGAATTTGGTACCATTCCATTTTAGTATTAATGTTATTCGGAATTCTAAAATGATAAAGAATTACAATGAATTATAACCCCCAAAACAAAACACAATTTTGTGCCGCTTCTGCTTTAAGCCATGGAATTTGCGGCAAAATATGAAGCAATCAAAACAAGACATTGCAAATATTTTTGAGCAGTTTCCTTTTGATTCACAACTCAAAACGATTAAAACTAAACTTTCTCACGATTTTAAATGCACGAAACTATCAATTTTTACCTAAAGTAGGACTTTCTGCTCGAGCCACTGCTAAAATTTGGGCAACATGGTATCGAACAGCGCATTGTCGTTTTCTAAAGTTTAAGTCACTTGATTTAATAAATTTCACTATATTACGTGTGAAACTAACCGAAACAGTATTTATTACGTTCACCGCTTAAATATTCACTACCGTTTTCAAGAAAATCACGAGAAAATGAAATTTTCCGCACATTAACCACAATGAATACGCGAAGACGTAAACAAAATTTTGACGCTTGGAATGCCTTCCCCTTTCCTCGTAATAACCGCCTTCAGAAGCAAAATATCGGAATTCACATACAGGGTTTTACACGGATAGACTTACTCCTCTTCTCTCTCTCTTAGACTAATTGCCTAAGAGAAAGAGAGAAGAGGAGTTAGTCTATTCGGGGAAAACCCTGTATATGAATTCCGATATTTTACTTTTAGAGGCGGCTTCTACGAGGAGAAGGAAAATCATTCGAAAAGTCAAAGTTTTGTTAACGTCTTCATGTATTCATCGTGGCCAATGTTCAGAAAGTTCTATTTTCTCCCGATTTTCTCGAAAACTGTAGTGAATTTTTAAGTGGTGAACACAATACTTACCGTTTCGGCTAGGTTCACTCGATATATGATAAAACTTTATTAAAACAAGTGATTTAAATGTTAGCAAATGGTCTCGCGTTGTTCGGTGCTGTGCTGCTCAATTTTCGATAGTGGTTCTAGTGGGAAGTCGTACTATAGGAAAAGTTTTATGGATTTGAAATTGCGAGAAAGTTTTCTTCTGGTATTTTCAAGTTATGAACTGGAAGAAAACTGTTCGAAAATATATGGAATGTTTTGTTTTGATTACTTCATATTTTACCCTAAACCCAGAGGCTTAAATCAGAAGCGGCACGAGATTGAAGAGGCTTTTTATAGGGAGTTATATTTTATCGTAATTTTTTATCGCTTCAGAATTGCGAATGATATTAATATAAAAACGGAATCGTATCAAATTCTCGAAATAAATAGAATTAAAACGTTCCCAAGTGCGTAAAGATCTTTTCTAAGAGGACGAAATCATTCATCTCGAATACATTCATAAGATGCCACACCTGCAAAAACTGTTTGATTTCTATTTTTAATTTAACATTCGCACAAAAGAAAAGTATGTTTTTAGACTCGATATGGAGTTGAAGATATTAACATCTCTATAGCTGCTTTTGAACATGTAAGTCTATTTCATGATTGATTCAAATGCGTATTTGTTTATTTTTTTTATTTCAAAATTCTAATTCAGAAGCTATGATAAGTTTCTAATTTTAGTGTGGTTATAAAATTCGGTTTCGGCGAGTAAGTCAATTGTTCTGAATAATGTAAGTGTCATTTAAATGCCTGCAATTTACATTTAACACCCTCGAAATCAGGACTCTCTGACTGAAAATTACGAAATCACCAATAATGGTCATCCGAATATTTTAATGGGATCCAAACGGAATTTGGAGAGCGCAGGAATTTCTTATAATAAATTTCACGGAAATTTTAATCCCCTCTATTTTAGTACATGCTTTTGCCGAAGCCCATGATACCTTTTAATCTTTTATATAATGTTGTCACGATAATTTTCCAGTTATCGATTAATGTTGATTCAAGCCCTTCAGAGCAACGATGTCTATGGGAGGCCTTGAAAGTGTCAGATTTAATATATGGGACGTAGCATCAATTATAACATTTTTTATTCAGGCTTCAAAACGAGAAAAATCAACGGGAGTTGGTTCATACGGCTTGTAGTATTAATAAAAATTTGAATATATCACCTAAAATTTGAACACAATAAACAATCATAGAGAAGTAAAAGGTGCCATTTTGCATTTCATTATTATATTGCAGGCTTATATAATATAAGCAATTTAATCAAAACGATGGAAGATTGATTTTATCTGTGTATAGGATTCACTTTCCAGCTGAAACAAATACAATAAAATTTTTTTACAGGATTTCTTCTTATAGGATAAAGAATTTTTTCGCTTGTTTAATACGAACAATAGGGATTTACTAAAGTATGCCACGTGAACAACGTGTGTGATTTCTTCTTTTCAAATAGGATGATAATTCAATACTACATTTTCCCCATAGAGGCGAATAACAAATCGATCAGTAGCGAGGCAAATCGCAAGATTCTACGTCTTGTAATAATCGAGCAGTCATACAAGCAAACTGTTCGGAAACCTGTCTATCTCCTACCCAAAATTGTAGTGGCAGCAGCAGCCATAGCCACAAGTAATCAACTCATCAGTCTCAAATGTAACAACAACACCATCAACATCACCAACCACCCGTTAGAGTTAAATCCGAGCCGATTCAGCATAACTCATCACACATTTCAACGACATTTTTAATTTCATCATCGACGACTACGAACAATCATCTTATTTCACCTGATACTTCTGTAAATACAACAACGTTTTCAATCAACGATGCTAATACTTCTTCGGCGACGAAAGAGAAGTGAATGAAACGTTGGGGTATTTTAAGTCGAAGTCAAAACACCGATAAACAAAAGAGTGCAACGTTAGGCCGTGAAAAGACGGAAAATAAGGAGAAAGTTGAATTATCCAAGCAAGATGTGAATTAAAGGCATCGTTGGTCAGCGGGAGTGTCGAGACTGCAACCCCTTTCGGCCACGTTTAGTAAGGATAAATTGTATCAAATCCTTGATTCGAAACTAAATGATGCACAACTGTTTATGGAATTTGAACGACTACCGAAAAGAAGACGAGGTGCACGCTACGATTGTGCACTACTCGATGAAAAAAAATCGAAAAATTCAGACCCAAATTTTCTACCGTATGATGATAATGGAGTACGATTAACACCAACAACGGACAATCAAATTGGATACGTTATTGCATCGCATATAACTGCCACCGTGGGAACAACACAAAGATTTAATATAATTGATCAAAGTCCGCACGATAATTTAACAACAAATATATTTTGGCAGTACGTGTGGGAGGCAGACGTTTATCTTGAAGCTCAGCTATCAGAAGAAATAACATACATTCCACCGTCACCGAATCGATATTTTGAGGTTGGACAGTTTCAAGTCGATCAGAAACTCTCCCAAACAACTGATCGATGTGTTAATAGCAAATTAAGAGTGTACCATGTACCATCACGTCGTTATCGGTCCGGTTTGCATTTAAATTATTCATAGTGGAAAGAACAGAATTGTCCACAAGATGTTGGACACTTTCTTGATTTCCTAGAAGAATTAAGTTCGGTACGGTTGGAATCAGTAAATGAAGTGCCACCTGGTCATAATACAAATCCGCCAGTGTCGGTGCATTGTAGCGAAGGTAGTGGACGATCGGGCTTTACGTTATTAGCAGATTTATTATTGTATGCATTGGATCATAATGAAGACTTGGACATACCACGCGTTACTGGACAACTGAGACATCAGCGTGATAATATTGTCCCATCGATAGCACAGTACAAATTCCTTAACACCCTGTTAATAACATATTTGAAACGAATCCGTCTCATTTAATAACATCGTAAACTAAATGTCCATGAAAATCGTCAGATAGAAAAAGGGAAAAATAAGAATGTCGTGTCTTGTATTATTCGAGAGAAATGTGGTCATAGTAGAAAAATGTAGACTTGAATACGTTTCCCAATCGCAAAATCATCCAAGTGAAGTAATGTACTTTAATAAAAGTTTTTGGAAAGTATTAGAAGGTGAACAACGGGATTGTTGTTGGATAGGTGGGAATCGAATCGGGTGTGGCAGTAATTATTTTTTTGGATACGTCAATTTCGACCTTGCCTCGTTTCCCATCTCAAAACTACCGAATTGTCTCCAACGAGCCGCGTGTGTGGAGTAAAGTGACCGCGATTTGCTTTAATGTGGTATTAGTAAAAAAAAAATGGAATGTCAGTTTATCATATTTTCCATGTGGAAAGCTCTAAAAAATATAATTGCACCTTGCATTAACCGGGCCGTGGATTACGGTTTTTGCGAGGATAACAGGGTGTAGCGAATATGCGCTTGAAATGCAGGACGTGTGTACATGAAGGGAATTCGAACGAGAATGATGTGAAAGCATTCGGGAAGTGAACTGTGGATAATCCAATTGAGTAAAACTATTCAGAGATTGTCGTGCTGGTGATTTTATGGATGATACTGTTATGATGATACGTATGTGGATGACACAGCGGGAGTTCTTGTCATTTTGACTTGTGATAAACGAAATTAGATCCACTTTAATATAAACCAAATATAGCTAATTTAATAGACTGGTTTCTCAACATAGTAAAGGGTGGAAGATACGCTAATTAGAAGTTTACTCATCTCGGGTGTTTCCCTGTCATAAGATTCTGAGTTGTGTGTGCGCTTGTTAGTAAACAGCTAACTTTGCAACTATTGAAAGTGGTTTTTGTGATTAAGAATGGGAAATATTTATACAACTGCACCTAACGAAGCCTTAATAGTATCAGATCAAGAAAGAAATCATCAGACCTCGAAAAGAGAATCATGAACTAAGGCTACGGCTACAGTCTCTCAAAGATCTATTCAAGAAAGAGACGAAAATTATTATTTTTGAAAAAAAAGAGAAAAAAAATGAAAATTTGAATTCATGTTTATAGAAAATAAATCTTACACAAGACAGCGACGCAATCATTTAACAACGACGTATACTGAACACTGAAATTATTAAAGGAAAAATGGAAAAATAATGAAGAACTTGCTGATCTTCGAGTTATTTTTATAGAATTTTTGCTGATATAAAAAAATAATAATGTTTCATTAAATTTCAAAGTTCGTCTTTCCATGTCGTTCAGTCAGACAGGGTATAGGACCTGCGACGGTGGTAGGCTGTTCAAATAAAATGGGCTAGCCATCGGGTGCACTCCACCGATTTGTGGTTTTCAGAGGCTCTTGCCGCGTAGAGCGGCCTTCTGCTCACACGCTCTTTTATGATATAAGGTTATGTGATTTTATTGCATAACTCTATAACATAAATTGGTTACGTTTTTTCTTCTCATTTGTGGGGAAAAGTCATACACAGTGCTTTTGTATGAGTTTTTACTCAAACGGGAAACACATAGCAATGTCTAACATACGTTTGGATCTTGATCCGGTTGGGAGGGTGTGAGGGGATACCACATCTATTCGGACGCCCCACTCTTATTTGTGGGCCTTAAGAATCGGCGGGTAACGACGAAGTCTCCACAAGTCCGTCCGTTTTCGCTCGTCCCGACTTGTTCTCGGAACAAGCAATTCTAACCCTTAGTGGTTACCTCCTTTTTCGACTTCGGTCGAATTTTTCTGCGACTCAAGAGTCCGTGACCGCGGAATTCTTTTGCAGTGGGTCCTTGTTCTGAGGGAAAGAACCCGCACCACGACACCACAACGCTAGCCTGCCAGTGTATTCACGCGTCCCCAGACAAGGCCAATCTCGGCGGATCTTAAAATCTTCTTCCACCGAGGCTGCAGACCATCGCTGCAGTCCTTCACGGACATTTTCATACCTACTTTTGCTACAAAATGGCGCCAAACGTGCGGCCCCAAAAGCCTGGCTGTATCAACAGTCGTGAGCACTAGACAGTCCATCGTCTCTAGGTGTCCCTACAAGGTGTCCAGAATTTTGGCGGTTAGGTGACTACTTATAAATATTGCACAGATCGTGCCCCAGCAGCATCATAACGTCCAGACGTGTATTGTGTCGGACATCAATATCGTTTGGACCTGCCTTGACTCATACTTTGGTGGTTTACCACCATTGTATGACTAGTAAGGCCAAATGATATTGTAGTCTTCATGTGTATTCGGAAGTTATTATCCTAACATTTTATTTGCGGAGGATTCTGATCTGAACCCCAATCCAAGCGGTGCCTAAGTGGCTTTCACTACATGGATCTTGACTTCATGGGATATGCTACTTAGCTAGTCCATGACTATCCATGACAAGACAGGCGCTGCTTGTGGGTCAGAGTTCAACCTGGGCTGACAAGTTGTCAATTGTGGAAACTTGCGGACAAAAGAGTACTTTCGAACCCTGATCCTTATGGTGCCGCAAGAGAGTAGTCCCTGTGACGCAGCAGGAGGAGTGTCCCATTGGTGTCCTTACCTTGGGAAGAAACTGATGGAATGGAAAGACTGAGTTAGATATTGATATTATTAATCTCTTTTTTTCAAATTTCAAAATAAATTTACAACACCTTTCTTTCACTACTATTCTTAATATTTATCTATTTAATTACTTCTATTTACTATATTTTTTTTGTGACAGCTGTTATAGTTCGCCACTTTCGGCCACTGTATAAATTTTATTCTGTTAGTACTTAAGTTTTGGTTTTAGCGTCCTTTTAGTGTCTGATTAACCTCCTTTTATCGACTTAAATTGTATTTCTTTTAAATATAAAACTAGGATTTTCAGATTGTACTTGGTAATGTCACAACAAAAAAACGCCATGCAAGGATTGGCTGTCAGCATGGAGTTAATGAGGCAGCAATTACAGCAATGGTCTGGTCCGTCATGTCTGGATCCACCACCTGCTGATGCACCAACTCTGAATCCATCATCTTGACCCATGCCTGATGCCATCTGGGATCATCCACCACCCACCCAGCCAGAAGACCTTCCACCGTCTAAGGTAGCCAAGATAGTTGCTGGCTGGAAGTTGATGTTCACCGGCCGGAATAATCCTATGACACTAGGTGCCTTCCTGAGGAGGGTTGAGAACATAGCGTGATTAAATTTAGGGGGAAATGTGATAGCAGTCATACGCTGCGCTCAAATGCTGTTTAGTGGGAGCACGCTCCATTAGTTCTGCCGGTTTGTGGACTTTTCGCCAACATTTGACTGGGAAACGTTGAGACATGTAGCACTACTGGAGTTCACTCCAGTTGAGGGGGAAAATTTTATGAAGCAGTGGATCCAAAACAGATGCCAACAGGCACAGGAGACTGTAGATGAGTACTACAAGGTCCTGTGTTGGAACGTCTGATAATCCACATGCCCAAGTCTGAGTTTCTCAGCCTATTCTGGGAGGGAATCAGGCACGAGCTGCGAGAACGCCTGGTGTTCGCCCCACGCCACAACGTCCATGCGGTTTGCTCGTCCGCAAAAGCGCTAGAAGCCGCACAATAGTCCCAGTGTCCAGTCCCCAAGTTAATTTCTCCAGCTTACGAGAGCAGCCAGAACTACATGCAATAGCTGAGCTTGATCACAGATATTTTACCAGCCCGTATGTACATCAGCCAAACAGCGTTACTTGCCCTGCTCAAGGCTCTTGCTCGAGCAGTAGTTTCTCTAAGGCATTTCGTCCAGGGACGAGCAAGTTAACATGATTTTGATTCAGCGATCGTGTGGACAGCACAATTTGTGCCAAATCGCCATTGGCAACCAATTGACCAGCTCGCACCGCCAGCAGCCACCATGACCAGCAGACGTGAGCGAGACTTGATTGCCATCATCTAACCATCGGCAACCAACACGCATCGCCAGCGAACTCATCGGCACCACGCAACATCAGCATCGTGCGGACATCACAATTTGGGACAAATCGCCATCGGCAACCAATTGACCAGCTTGCACCACCAGCAATCACCACAACCGACATACGTGGGCGGCGACTGGACAACCACCACCAGCAGCCTGTGATGACATCGCAACCCCGTCCGTCGCTCGAGGAAGCAATTGCTGCGACGCCCAGAGCGGGTCCGAGGACAATCACGATTGAGAAGTACCGGACATGCTTGATCAAGCCACTCAATACGACGGTGGTCGAGCGGGAAGAGAAGCGGACAAGAGGTGGGCGCATTGTCGAGTTCCGCCGCAAGAGTAGTGACCTGCGCCGATTGGCACGTCTTGCGGTAACCAAAGTGGAGTGGGAGGCATTCAGAACCCAAGCCAAAACGTTGGAGTTAGAGTTCAAGGCAGAACAGCGCCGCAAACGGGAGGCACCCGCAGCAAACAATCGGAGTAGCAATTGTAATTTAAAGATAAAATAAATGTATTTGATGGAGGAGACGTCTGTTTCATTGAGGAAGCTATAAAGTGAAGTTGAGTGGAGTTTTCAGGTATTTCAGACCAAGCGCACCAAATAAATGCAAGTGGGTATATTGGTGCTACGTCCAACGAAACTCGTCCCAGGTTAGTTAGGCCTTTAAAATAATCCTAACAAAATTTGCGTAGCTGGTAGGATATCGGTTCTGCTGAGACTACGGTCAGAGACTAGATAGCATATTAACTGATAGGAATATCAGCCGATACCTGAACGAAACTATTGGTACCTGGAAACGAGGTTGGAAACATCCATTGCCTGGAAGATCTATTTTTTGTTGTTTTTTTTTGTTTTGCCAAATACACTTCACTCCAGAGTTGACCCAGCGTTAAACCACGCTATCTTCAATTCACGTACTAATAAACATTTAATTTACAGTGGCACGCAGATATAAACCTCAAACTAAGCGAGACAAGTAAACAAACGGAAAGTGAACTTTACAATTTTTTGTGTAGTTTCGAGTGAAAAGTGAACATTTTGAACACAAAAAAAAATTCAGTGAAAACAATAAATACCCGCGGGTCGAACAATAAGAAAGTGCTAACACCCCAGGATTCACTTATGACCGACAAACCTTTCAGTGCGGAGGACATTTTTCAGCATTCTACGCCGACAAGTAAACCCAGCGGAGTCATCTTACGGAGTGGAAGAATACTGAAAACGCAAAAGGTAAGTCCGAATCGTTAGAGGCTACTTACCAGGCTAGATTCCCAAGAACTGACGTAACATCAGACCCTGACAAACACCGTAGAGGAAATCCACACTTGACGATTGGAACTCATCAGTAAATTCCGACAGCACACAGACGATTTTAAGAAGGAAATCGAACAGTTCAAAAGAACTTCGCATAGCCAGGCACTAAGCTCAGACAGCCTATCGATATCAGTTGACCAATTAATAACGTCCAGAGACTGGAAAATCTCCCTTGAACTAGGTGATACATCATTTGTCACTAACGACTCCATGGTAGGAGGGACATCCAACGAAATGGCAGACTACATGAAAGTAGCCAAACTAATGGGGCAAATGTTCTCCTTGTTCTCAGGAGCCCCAAGCTCTACCATAGTTTACGAGTTACAAACTTTTTAGGGATGCAGCAAAAAAGTCTGGCAATGTTTGAGCAAATTGGAGCAATCAGCATTTATACATATCTTCCCAACTAAGCTGCGTGGTGAAGCTTACCAGTTGATTTCCTCTAGTTGCCCCACAGCACTCGACGCTGCTGAAGAGCTCCTAAGCCGATTGTATCTACCCCGGGAGACTTATCAGGAATTAGTTATCGGACTAGCCACAACCAAGCAGTTCCCTACTGAAACGCTTACTGCCTACACCTCACGAATGCGACAACTGTTGAAGTGTAACCAGGAAGCAGCCAATATCAAGTATCGAAACGAGGCAGTAAAGTTTTTAAGTCAGCAATTGGAGGATTTCGCTTTGACATCCCTAAAAGGTGGAGTAACGAACCCTCGCCTACGCCAGTATTTACTGCCATTGGAGAAGCTCACATTTGAGGAACTCATACTTAAGGCTCTGAACATGGAGGAAATGCAACAAGGGGCTTAGCATGTTCAGTGGACTCCCCAGAAACTTAGTTTCAGCTATCCAATGAGTCAAACCGCCTTTTCACCCAACCACCTTGCACGATCGTTCCAGACTTGGGATGGGAACAAAGAAAGCATCCAGTGCAAGTGCAAGAGCGCACGAAGCAACACAAGGTAACTTGCAACTTCTGTCGTAAAATTGGGCATACTTACTTCGAGTGTTTAAAGTGCGAAAACCCCCCTTTCTGTCCTACTTGCAAGCAGTACGGTCATGATCTCAGAGACTGTAGGGCCCAGCAAGCCACAATTAAACAAGAGGGTAATCTCCAAGGGTATCGCGCGTCAGTAATTTGTGGTTTCTGTGGTCATTAAGGCCATCAAATGGAGGACTGCCATCAAAAACGAAATGGGAAAGTACTAACTCGGAAAACCCCAAAAAGTCGAGTCAAATTAGAATTAAATTGGGCACTGATCTCGGGGGAACTAAACTGTTTTCTGCCACTCTACCTCTAGATATAGGAATACAACCTACAACTACATTGACTATAGACACTGGCGCAGAAGTAAGTTTGATCAAAAAATCAGCTTTCAAACCAAGCAACATAGATCCACGCCAAAATGTAGCACTTCAGTGTCCGTTTGGGCAGGGGAGAACTCTAGGACTTATAGTAGAAAAATTTAGACCCCCCCCACTCCCTTTTTCTGTAACTTTCAAGTGGTGGATGAAAAACCCGGAGTCACTGATGATGGATTGTGAGGCAATGATTTTCTAGCTAAGAACTGCAACGTGGAGGACCCCGCTCAAACTCTCAGATTTTCTCGCACAGAAATCAACCTCAGAGAGTCTTCCCTCCCATTATCCCTCCCTTTGAATGGGATCCATCTAGAGCGGAGATACAAGGGAGCGTCGAATAACGCAGACTTAGATCTTGGTAAGGAGCAAGCAGACGTGACGCTCGATCCACCCATTCACGGTCAACAAAGCCGAAAGTTAGGCACGACCAGTAAAGATAAGGAAGGTACATGGTTACTTTGGAAAAGGCTGTCGTCTTGTGCCCCCGTACCCAGCAGATAGTGGAAGTGCCCCTAAAATTGCCGCAGGAAATGGTCTGTCATTCGCAAGAAATTCGTGACGGAGTTTTCATAGCTAATTCCATACTGAACCCATCCCGAGCATTAATCGGAGTACTTAACACTACTAATATACCTATTATCTTGACATATGTGGATCTTACTCTGGAAGTGGCCACCCACTACACTATCAAAGAGCTAAAAGATGAAAAGTTAGCAGGCTACTCTACAGCCAACGATAGTAGTTCACAGGTTCGAATGGAACAACTAGGACTAATTTATAATCCAACTAAACTCAATTACAGCAGCCTAGAGCAACCCCTAGTAAATAAATCAGAAGAAAGAAATGCTAGACTGGAGAATGAGTTAATGTTCTACCAGCATCTGAATCCTGAAGAAAAAACGGCTATTACGCAACGATGTTAAGAATTTAAGGATGTATTCTTCTTATCAGGAGATAAGCTCACCCACACAAACGCTATCCAGCATGAAATATCATTGATCGCCGATCAAGCCCCCATAAATCCAGAAATGTACAGACTAGGACCACCATAAAAAGAAAGCATTAACGAACAAGTGAAAGAAATGCTGGGCAATGATATCATACAGCCTAGCAAAAGCGCTTGAAACTCCACTCTGATGATGAGTCGACGGGAAAAAGAAATGGCGTGTTGTCGTTGACTTTAGGAAACTAAATGACAAGACTATTGGAAACGCTTTCCCCCTGCCTCGCATCGAGATTATTTTGGATCAACTGTGACATTCACGCTATTTTAGCACATTAGTTTTAGCCAGTGGCTACCACCAGGTTCTCGTACAACCCCAAGATCGATCTAAGACAGCTTTTAGCACAAGCTATGGTCATTATGAGTTTAAACGCATACCTTTTGGATTAAAGGGGGCTCCTGCTACTTTCCAGCGACCAATGAATTACACCCTGGCAGGCCTTCAGGGTTTTGATTGTTTTGTATATCTAGATGATATAGTCGTCTATGGGAAAAACTTACGCGGAGAGGAAAATATTCTACCGACTAAGGGAGAGTAGTTTAAAGCTACAACCAGAAAAGTGCCGATTCCTGCATCCTGAGGTAGTTTATCTGGGACTATTCTGCTCCCAGGCTGGCACCCGTCCGGACCCCAGCAAAGTCTGTTGTGTCCAAGAATTTCCCCAGCCAAACATGGTAAGGAGGTTGCAGTCTTTTCTAGGCCTGGTAAACTACTATCGCAAATTCATACCCAAATTTTCAAAAGTGTTCAAACCACTAACAAACCTGCTCAGGTAGGCTGTTAAATATAATTGGACAGACAAATGCCAAGAAGCATTCCAACTTCTTAAGACTGCGTTAAGGACCCTACCTTACACCTGATTAGGTTTCACCACAAACTGTCAGAGTACGACAACAGCATAGAATATAAGCCGAGCAAATGTAACACAAACGGAGTTGAGGAGCCTGTAGTTGAAGATACGGTACATCAGTGTAATATTACTACACGATCTAAGCAGCAACAGGCAAGGATGCAACAGGATATACCTAATCCACCTTTTGGGGAACCCCCGGGATAAGAGCAACCCGACCCAGTGACCCACCCTGACCCATTAAGTACAACGAATAATGTGTTGCCCAACAAATCAAGTCAACCTCAAGAGACTCAGGTGATAACTTCAGAAATGAATAAGTACACCATGTTACATACCCCTGAGGAGATTGAGGCCGCACTCCATGAATTTTATGACTCTCCATTTGGGGTTTACCAGGGAGTTTCGAAAACATACATTTCGAGGAAATAAAACAAGATACAGAATCCCAAAACAGGTCGTTATGGACCAGGGGACGAATTTTGTGGGTAATTTGTTTAAGCAATTGTGTAAGCTACATATTCAGAAGTTACAGACAGCTGCTTATCATCTTCAGTCCAATCGGGGCTTAGAAAGAGCTTACCGACCTTTGGTTGAGTATTTATGGACCACCGCGGATGAGGATCCACAAGTTTGGGATCAGTTCTTAAGGACTGCCGCACTTGTCTATAATAACAGTGAACACGACAGTACTAAACTAACCCCAATGGATTGTTTGTTTGGTTTTACAGCAGATATTCTGTCTAACTTAAAAAGGACCTTGTTCCCTTATAAAACCACGAAAATTACTTCTATGCTTTAAAATTTAAGCTCCAGAAAATGTATATAATAGCTCGTAGAAACATACTTTCCAGTAAAACCAACTCTAAAGATAACTTCGACCAAAAAGCTAGGCCGATAATTTTCATGTAGGGGATAAGGTATTGCTCAGAAATGAAAATAGGAAACACAAGTTTGTTCAGGTATGGAAAGGCCCGTATATCGTTCAGAAAATTACTTCACCGGTCAACACCACGATTGCGATGGGGAAAAAATACATCAACATACATAACATGAGATTAAAACTTTTTCATGAATAGATTAGCGCCTTCAACTTTATAATTTCTTTCTTATTTTCCCTTTTCTTTATCAAACAGCAATGGGTTGCCTTTGGATTGTTACCCTTCTAACGTTGGCAATTCCGGAAATACGAATCGAAGCACTTCCGTTCAAGATCACACCAACAAATAATACAGGGGTACTGTTGGAAACCAGAGGGGACCTTTTATCCTACCATAGCTCTTGGAGCATCGTAATGTAATTGGACTTGGGAGAGATAAAAACTCAAATACCGCTAGCTGAACGAGCAGAGCACTTGATGCAGTTACTTTGTCCCTTCAACAACAAGGAATGCCAAGATCAGGACAGGCACATACACATTTTAGTGGAGAATTTGAAGTACCGCTCTAGTACACTTTATGAATCATGGATGCCCCGAAAATCTAAACGGTCGCTATTCGATTGGGTTGGTCGTACTATGCTCTATCTATTCAGCACAATGGACATTGAGAACGAAAATGAGCTACATAGTAGGCTGCAACATGTGGAAAAAAATGAAGAACAACTAGTTGAACTAGAAAAATAAAGAATTAGTGTATTTAAAACCTCTTTGGAAGAACTTTATATACCTTTAGCCTACGTTATGGACAGATAGCAACAATCGGCTATGCAAGTCAGGGATATCGAAAATGTTACCAATGTTTTATTGGTAAATGAACGGAAAACCCAGATAATTACGATTCTGCTTGCTCAAATAATAGAAATACGGGGTTACCCATTTCATAGTTGGGAAAGTATAACCCTACCATTTGACATCTGTCAGAATTAAATGTCATTCAAAGCATGTCTTTTTTCGATCAAAGTTTGCCATTTAGAAATATGGATCGTTTAACAGTCGAAAAACGCGTTAAAATTATGAAATTTTATTATAAAAATGGTGATTCTGCTGTATCAACATTTAGGGCCTTACGAGCCGATTACGATCGACATAATCAACCTACACAGCAAACAATTTCAAACACAGTGAGAAAATTTGAAGAGACTGGATCGGTCATTGATATTGCAAGGCCTGTGCATCATCGCAACATTCGTTCTGCTGAAAATATCGCTGTCGTTGCTCAAAGTGTGGAGGAAGACCCGAATTCGTCGATTCCTCGGCGTGCTCAACATTTGGGCTCGCCTTACGGCTCATTGTGGCGGATTTCGCATTTGAATTTGCATCTCAATCCATGCAAAATCCAACTCGTTCAAGAATTTAAGGCTCAAGACCATACACAATGCTGAATGTATGCAAATTGGGGGATTGAACAACAAGCCATTGATAATGATTTTTCCAATAAAATTTTCTTTAGTGATGAGGCTCATTTTTCACTCAGTGGTTACGGAAATAAACAGAATTGCCGCAAACGGGGCTTTTCAAAATCCAGAGGTGATCGCAAAAAGGCCTTTGCATCCGGGAAAAGAGACCGTTTAGTATGCATTATGGTCTGGTGGTGTTATTGGCCCGTATTTTTTTGAAAACGATCAAGGAAGAGCCATTACAGTCAATTCTGACCGCTATGGACGGATGTTAACCGATTATTTTTGGAAAGAAATCGAAGATTGTGATCTGAAAAACATGTGGTTCCAACAGGACGGAGCCACAAGCTACACAACATAGGCTAATCGAGCACTTTTGCATGAGAAATTTCCAAGACGCGTAATTTCGAGATTGAGTGATATCAATTGGCCCGCAAGATCCTGCGACCTAGCACCTTTGGATTTCTTTTTATGTGGCTATGCAAAAGATTGTGTTTACGCAAACAATTCTCGAAATCTTGAGCAATTGAAAACCAATATTCGTGAAGTAATGGCCGAGATATTGCCGGAAATGTGCCGAAAAGTCATTGAAAATTACCTCAAAAGGATTAAGGCCTGTAAGGGGTCCCGTGGAAGACATTTGAATGATGTTGTGTTTCAAGTATAATGGCAAGGTTCAATCTTAATACTGAATAAACAATTTTGTTTCCGTTTGAATATTTTATGTATTTTCTTTAGCTTTACTTTCCCAAGCGTAAAATGGATAACCCTATAGAGTCTAGGCAACGAACACTTATTGATCTTATAGTCTTGACTAACAGTAATAGAATACAGCGTCTCCTAATATCCATGAAAAAGCCCCAAGAAGTTTATACTAAGACTGGAAATATTTGCCCTAATTTTTGTGAACAAGTTTTACTTCAGTCGGCTAACTTGCAACATTATCGAATGAAGGACAAACTTGTATCAGTCATTGGATTATCTTTATTTCAACTACCAGAGATGCAGCTACAGCAAATTCATGCTTTTTCAATTCGTACGAACAAAACATATATATTGGTTCCCGATGTCAATATCACACACATTGTAAGCCATCTTCCTACACAGCAGTTCCCTTTATTCACCTCAGTAAATGCTCGAAGTCTTAAAAAAATCAGGCACCCCGAACCCGGAGATTTGTATGTAATGCCATTGTCTGTCCCAATAATTCGCTCTCCACCTTCTAAAAATGAAATTATCAAACTCCCACATAATTCATACCGCATAAAAATTTCCCTACCTCTTCGTATAAATATGTCTCCATGCAATGCCATCATTAAATTAAATAAGCCCAATAGTTGGCTGTATTTTCTCCTAACTACCACACTCATCCACGTGCAATGTGAAAGCAACGTAACTACGCACATTCTTAGCGATCAGGGGGTTCTGACCGTTACTTAGCCTTATAACCTGCAAATAAATGAACTTCTGATCCCGTACCAAGCAGAAAGTTCTCAAGATTTCGTAATGCAGCATCTACCTTTATTCCCGGAATTCGATGCTAACCTATTTAACCTCGGCCTCTCAGCTCTTGCAGTTAGACATGCCAATGCATTATTACATTCAGCCCCGCATATGGACGAAGATAAAATCTTCCAAAACAATACTCATTCCCTTACAGAAATCTATTCTAAGCTAGATCAGATCAAAATCAAGGAAACTAGCCAAGCCCACATCCAACTAACTAAAAACTCTCTACTTCCGTTGTAGCACTCCTTATTCTGGGGATTGGAGCATATCTGATGATTCAACTTGTATTGTATCGATGTCGTAAACCATCTAAAGTACTCAACCCACATTCAGAAGCAAGCAAAGCAGAAAAACCTCTTACTTGTCATGTTACTCTTAATCTCAATGGGCAGCCAGCAGTATAAGAAGCTAACCCAGTAGTCCAAAATAGTGAAAAAATAAAGACACCAACCCCACCAACAACACTCCCATTGTATCCAACAGTTCGTTCATTTCAATTGGTGCAAAATACTTAAAGAAACAGAAAACAAGCCTCAAAGGCAAGGTCATCACCTTCAAAACTATCCCTGATGGCAATTCAAATAGCTTCAGTATTTCGAGATTTGGAAAAAAAATAATAGTTAAGTAAAAATTAGCTCATAAACTGTCCACCCATAATCGCTCATACTTGTCCAGCCATAATTGCGAAACGTGACTGTCTCAGACAGCAGTATTCATTAAACTGAATGATAGCAAATTCCCACCCAACCCCAGATAATAACCTTACAAAAGCTCTGTAATTATCGAACAATCACGAGCTGCTCAATCCAATTCCTATCTTGATAGAAAGCTTTCTTTCGGCTCCAAGCTTATTGGCCCACGAATACGAACAATTGCGGAAGATCCTGGAAATATTGATCAACGTTACGACCAACCAGACCCTAATTCCCTATGTACAGATTAACAAAACCACTCCCAACGAAATACGAACTGAAAACATACCAATCAGAATCAAGAAAAATGTATTCCCTACTAATATGTTATTAACATATTGATTGCAAAGTACATAACCAAAAGCTTATTTAGCAAGCTTTTCTTTATAGTGTATGAAAGTTTAATAAGCAAGAAAAATAGAACGAATAAAGAAGTTTAATTTTAAAATTATAGAAAGCCTTGAAAAATGCAAAAGGAAAAATTCCGTAGAGTATAGTAAAAACATTTTTATTTTTATTTTTGGAAATATTATTGTTGATAACGAAAGTCATAAAATGAAAAACAAACGAAAATAAGTGTAAAGAAGCTAACGCAATAAAAAATGAACTTCATACAGTTTCAATCTTGAACGAAATCTGAGCAAAGGTATAGGCAATGTAACAGTACATGAAATAGAATGAAATATAGCTAAACGGAATTGTATAATATAAATAACACAAGCAATAAAATAAAAACTAAGCCCTTAATACAATATAATATAAAGATCAATAAACTCAAAGTTTTGTTAGGACTATTTCAAAGGCCTAACCAACCTGGGACGAGTTCCGTTGGACGTAGCACCAATATACCCACTTGTATTTATTCAGTGCGTACGCGTTTCCACTTGCTTGGTCTGGAATACCTGAAAACTCCACTCAACTTCACTTTATAGCTTCCTCAATAAAACAGACGTCTCCTCCATCAAATACATTTATTTTATCTTTAAATTACAATTGCTACTCCGATTGTTTGCTGCGGGTGCCTCCCGTTTGTGGCGCTGTTCTGCCTTGAACTCTAACTCCAACGTTTTGGCTTGGGTTCTGAACGCCTCCCGCTCCACTTTGGTTACCGCAAGACGTGCCAATCGGCGCAGGTCACTACTCTTGCGGCGGAACTCGACAATGCGCCCACCTCTTGTCCGCTTCTCTTCTGGCTCGACCACCGTCGTATTGAGTGGCTTAATCAAGCATGTCCGGTACTTCTTAATCGTGATTGTCCTTGGACCCGCTCTGGGCGTCGCAGCAATTGCTTCCTCGAGCGACGGACGGGGTTGCGATGTCATCACAGGCTGCTGGTGGTGGTTGTCCTGTCGCCGCCCATGTATGTCGGCTGTGGTGACTGCTGGTGGTGCGAGCTGGTCAATTGGTTGCCGATGGCGATTTGTCCCAAATTGTGATGTCCGCACGATGCTGATGTTGCGTGGTGCCGATGAGTTCGCTGGCGATGCGTGTTGGTTGCCGATGGTTAGATGATGGCAATCAAGTCTCGCTCACGTCTGCTGGTCGTGGTGGCTGCTGGCGGTGCGAGCTGGTCAATTGGTTGCCGATGGCAATTTGGCACAAATTGTGTTGTCCCCACGATCGCTGAATCAAAATTACGTTAACTTGCTCGCCCCGGGACGAAATGCCTTAGGGAAACTACTGCTCGGGCAAGAGCCTTGAGCAGGGCAAGTAACGCTGTTTGGCTGATGTACATACGGGCTGGTAAAATAGTTGGCTGATGCGCGTAGGGCTGCTTTCCATTCCATTTCTTGAAAATTGTCAGTTTCGGGCTAAATGCCTTGGGACGATTCTACTCGGGCAAAGACCTTGAGTAGGACAAGCGTAGTATCAAGAGTGTTTGGTTTGTTTATGGCCATGGATCTTTATACAAAAATTATGCTCACCTCAAGTTTACCTTTGTTGTCATTCATTTGCATTTCATATTGGGTGCATTTACCTCTTTGCTTAGTCAACTAAAATAACGATGAATATTAATAGTAAATTAGATCAGTGGATTGTTTTGGGAAATTTTCGCGTGACCATCTATCGGTGACTAGCAACAATGCTTAAGCTTTTCGAGAAGTGATTTATGTGTATTATTTCCATTTACCCCAGATTCATGGGACGGTCAATACCAAGCTAAGTGGACGAGCACGAAGTATATGGCATACTCACGCATACACTTACTTCTCAAGCTTTTGCGCATGATTCAGTATACCTTGGAGAACCAATGTGTGAAGCGTTAGTGATGCTCGGGACATTGGCCGAGCCTAATGTGTCAGGGTTGGTTTGGTTCAGCACAACACTGGTAGCCTGAATGCCTAGCATACACCATGGCTGAACGCCACCAAAAATTCCGGAGGTGTATTCCTGAAATTGTGGATAACAGAGAGACAAATTGAATACAGATGCAATCTTTATTGGTCGGAGTTCCCAACATACCCTAGGGCAAATTCATATTTGGACCTCTGCATTGGTGACGCAAGACTTGGATTCAGCTTTAATAGTCCTATACGGAAACCCCAGGTGATTCCTCATGATAGCGATCATAACGCAATCGGAATGGAAATCGATCACCAAAGGGATCATCTCTCCCTCATTCCAGTTCAACATGAAAATTATCGGGTGTATTTCAAAACAACAGACTAGGGAAAATTTAAAACGAAGTCTAATCAATACTACCAAAAGCAATGTCCTCCTTCTGATGATGTTAACGCTTGCTCAATACTTCCGAATGACAGGAATCTAACTAACGATGGAATAGATCTCTATTTGTTGAAGTTAGAGAAGCTGACGTTGGCAACGATTGAGAAAGCTGTTCGCAAGATTAAAATAGAAACAGTATGAAAGGATATGAAACACCAACCATTGCAAAGTTAAAAAAACTGAAAAACCTTTTTTTCACAGGCGTAAACAATATTTATCGGCGATTTTTGGGCTACAACCATACCTCGTTGACTTTGTTGAAATTACACCTGAAGAATGTCCGAAATTTAATCCCTTCAGACAATACTTCAGGAGTGAGGTCAGCAATCAATGGGCGGAAAGACTGAGGGTTATTAGCCCAAAGGACCCAGATAGCGTTTTCATGAAAGTAAAAAGCATATTCCGTAAGAAGTCTCGAGTGAAGGTTTCGAATCTTGAAGTCACTATTGATGAGATAAATCTTCTCGATAGGGCTGGTATCGGAATTGATAGTACGACTCCAGATAGAAATTGATACAGGATTATATGTGATGGATTGCATAAACTTGCCCTGATTGGAACTCATTTTGAATTGGTTCATCTACCAAGCCCTGAGAGAGGTAATGAAACATTTTCAGAGGTTGTTGGAGCAAAAGTTTCCAACTTCAAATCAAGCCTGAACGGTGAATAAATACTTCATTTCAATGAAAAATTAACATCTGAACTCATACCGAGCTTATTTTTTAGCTATGAAGACTTGTGTTTCATATTTCACAGGATGAATAACAAGAAATCATGTGGCACTGATGGTATTCCAAATGTAGTTCTGCCACATTTGGTTGAGGTTGCTATTAGAAATTGTTGCATATTGTTCAACAACATGTTGAGCAATTCAAATTTCCCAAATGAGTGGAAAAAGGCTAAGGTTTTTCCGATCTTGAAGAAAGGAAAAAATCTTCATGCCCTACAAGCTATCGCCCGTTCAGCTTGCTGCCGAACATCAACATGACGTTTGAAATGATACTCAACAGAGCATTAAACGCCCTTATTGAGAAATATGGGTTGATGCCGAATTACCACTTAAGAGTTCGTGCGAAGCATTCTACCATACATGCGATAGCGAAAGTAACCTCAGACATCTGTTGGAAACTAAATGATAGAGAATGTGTTGAAGCGTGTCTCATTGATATGGAGGATGCCTTCGATACAGTATGGTTAGATGGACTAGTTTTTAAATTACTTCCCCAGACACCTTGTTGCCATGATGTGCAATATGTTATATTGGAAATCGTTTGTTGTAACTGATGGAAATGTGACAACAATGCGTGATTTCAAGGTCTTGAATGGTCTACAGCAGGGAACAGTTGCTGCGCCTCTGCTTATCTCAATATTCATTCGCAAGCTATTGAACGTCTTTGATTGTAACGTCTCGCCAACGTGATCATTGGTAGCGTTTGCTAATCTGATCATCTATACGACAGACTGAAAAGCTACAATAGTTCAGAATAATCTTCAAAAATGTTCAATGGTGTGCAGCTGTACACTGACAATTGAAAAATGAGAATCAATGCGCAAACAATTTTGTTTCAGCAACACTGCAGGGGGTCAGGACCTGAAACGTCATTGGAAGGATTTCCACATCATGGGTGGCGAGGGTCGTTCAGAATGGGTTTTACATGAATCCTGTGTTCGATACCTCGGTGTTCATCTCGATCAGTATCTGTACTATTATGAACATATCAAAATCATACTCAGTAAAGCATAAACAGTAGTCATGGCCCTACAAAGACTCTTTCATTCCAGATACATTGATCAAAAGGTTAAAATTATCAGTTACAAGACCCTGGTTAGATCAGTTTTGAAATATGGATGTCAGATCTGGTAAAACAAGAGTGCTATTACTATGGAAAAATTAAGAGTTTTTGAAAGGAAATGTCTTCGTGTATGTACTGGTTTGTACAGAAAGCCTGAGATGGATTGGAAACACTAAATTTATCAAACTGCTAAAGTGACAAGAGTCGATATCTTCACATTAAAACTTCTTCGGAATCATATCGCAAGATCTAGAACTGTGAGTAAAACCCCTTGAATTTCACAGCCGTTCCACCCTACAGACGGGTATATTGTGACTTGCCTCGCTACTGGCTTCGTTGCTCCAAAAGTTTTCGCGTATTTGGACATGAATCGATATGTTTTTGATTCTGACGGTCATATATCACATATATAGACAGGCCACCGATAAGAAGATAAAATATCCTCCGGATTTGAGCTCACGAGACCAACGATTCCAATGGCGATACTCATTTGCTAGGTTCGTTGAAGCTGGTCGAGCTGAGATTGAGCAATCTAAGTATTGGTGGCTGAATGGCAATGTCTAAATTATTCGTGTTTATTTTCAGGTTTTGTGTTTTTGGTTGCTTAGTTTTTGAGTTTCAGCTCAGTATTGCTACATTTAGTGCTGTTGTTTATGCGTGTTAAAAATTAGGGATAGGTGAGGTATATGTTATGTTTATCATATTAAGTTTAGAGAGAAGGTTTAAAGCGTAGGTTAGGAATATTGTGACAGGATTTTTTAACATAAGATAAACTGTTTGATTGAATCTTATTAGAATTAGGTTATAGCATATTAGGTGTAGGATTAAAGTTCACTGTTGAGTTAAAATTATAAATAATTTGGAAAAGTCCTGGTTGGTTTTTTCACCTCTTTCCAATCAAATCATAAAAAATTGTAATAATCTTAATTAATTTGAATTTGCTATGGTTTTTTTTAAAATCAAATGTGTTTATTTGATAATACTTAAATTTAGAGAGCCATTTGGTTTAGTAAGTTAGGTATTGAATAAAACGGTTTTGACTTGCTTCAGTGAGAAACCAAGCGTTTTTTTCAAAAATAGCTATTAGTCACTGAGTACAAACAATATATGATCACAAGTGGTCACTACTGCTCCCTTTTAAGTTTGTTCATCAAAAAGTTCCTCAAAACCAGGTATTATTTTATGTCTAAAAGAAGTCAGAGAGATATTCAATTCACAAAAACTGAATAAAACAATTCAAAATATTCAACAGCAAGAATATTGCCATTAATATTATTATATCAATAAAATATCAACATTAGTTCAAAAGGCCTGGAAATAACTCAGAATAATTTACATAGCATTTTGATTTGGCTAAAGAGTTATTATCAGATTAATGTTCAATAATTAACATGCAGGTGACTCTAGTCTGTTGAAAATAAGGCTCAGAAAACTAAACAGTTGCTCTTTATTATCTTATCCGATTTTTTCAATAATCTCTAAAAATACATCTTCATTGGTTGCATTTTAGCCCAAAGTGTAATAACTTACTGCATTTATCTTTGGAAACTTATATGAGAAACTGACAAAATACATAAATTGATTTTTAAGCTAAATATTCTCCGCATAGTGCTATCAATTTGAATTTTCCCGCTATATGATCAAGTTTGCCCATTGCCTGCTCTGATCAGGCCCCACTGCTATATTTGGCGATTCATACTAGCAGGCAACTGACAGTCAACTGGGTCGTTTTGGCAGTTTCACTTGCGTAAGTCAAGTAAGAAATCAGTGCAAGTGTCACTTAAGCTAGATATTAGAAGTGCGATGTGTTTATTCGATATTAAACTTAATATTTCGATCAAATACTCGTACTATTCAATTCAAAACAAAACTCCATGTGAGTTCTAGTCTGGGAATTGATTGAGTTATGGTCTGGGCATGGATTCAACATTCGGAGAACTGGAGCAACTTCCGCTGTCACGATTGTTGATGTCGAGTTTATGAATCGAACGTAGAACACCGTGGCATATGCGGTTTTAGATGCATCGCATAAGCCGTGCAGCTCAAATTGGCAAGAAGGAGTAAATTGAATATATTCGAGCTTAGTTGTTAAAGTTGTATATCCAGTCTAGCTAATCATGGTTGAAATTTAGATTCTTAAGGGTACTTAACAGAGTGGGGACATCTGCTCTCTCCTAAGCAGTTGCTATGTCACAGATGAAAACCATAATTGATTCTGAGTTGGTAGACTTTTCAGTTAGACTAAAGACAGTATTGATGCACATATTAGCTGATTTACTACTCCTGTATGATAAGTCGTGAAAATTGAGCAAATTTTTTTGTTCACATAAATCTGCAATTTATGTTTTTGATATGGTGATTTATTAACTTTATGGAGGTATTAATAAGGGAAACAGGTGTATAGTTTTCATAGCTGTGAAGGGGTTTGTCTTTTTTGGAATAGGAATAATGCGTATGCTTCTAAGGATTATGGGAATGTCCTCGCTTATGAAACTATGGTTAAGACACTTTAGAAGTGAGGTTTTGTTGTTATAGTTCAGATAGTTGATCATATTGTAGTCTATTAAGTCTGATCCAGGAGATGTTCTTTTTCTACAATTGTTCAAGACTTGAAAGAAATCACTGATAAGAAAAGGGTCAACAGGCTTATATTTTATTGGTTGTGAACTATTCCATTTGTTTGTGAGTGGTTGGTGTTTATTGCTAATCATTTCTGAGAAATTTTTATTATTTAGTGAGCCCCACTGTGACCTGTTTACACCATAATTATTTTCCTCAATGGAATACATTTAATTCCAAAAATCCTTCATATTGCCACCTTTTAATTGCGTCTATTTTTTCGTTCCATATAATATTTTTATTCTTCTGTACCTTATCCTTCTATGTATCTTGAAGATCTCTAAATATTTTCTCATTTTTTAACCTCTTTAGCTTGCAAAAGCCTTTCCAGGCTTTTGGTTTTTTCCTCTATAGTTATTTGAGCTTTTTCTTCCACCAAGGCTTCGCGTTAAATTTGAACTTGCTTTTAATGAGATCATTTATGCTTTCAACGCTGTGTTGTAGATTCTCATTGAAGTGGGTGGTGTTAATATGTTCTAGAACTCCTTTTCTATTTGGTATTAAGTTCCTTTCTTCCATGAAAGTCTTGAAATTTAATTCAAGTTCAATGGGCCTATGATCACTTTTGCTGATGTGATATGTATTTACTAATTTTCCAAAAGTTGAACATGTTATTAGAGTTAGTGATTGTAACATTGGAGGGTGAAAATTGTCTTATGCCTTGGCTAGATACATTAGAAAAGGTGAAAGGACTAGAGTTAAGAAATTTTTGAAGAAATTTCCCTTTATATTCCAGGCTGTCTTCGTTTTTTGTAGTCTTTGGATATTTAAATGGAGGCTCTAGTCAGTTCATTGCAGGAATGCCTAGGTGATGCTTATAAAGTGGTTTCCTTTAAGCAGATGATGCCTAGGTTAATAGTGCATGGATTGGAAAGAACATTTGAGAGTGATGAGCTTTTGGATGAGATAAAGGCTCTCAATCCAGGTATTCCTGATTGCTCAATCAATGTAGTCAAGCACTGGCAAAGCAGAAAAACATCTAAATATTCATTGATCTTTGAAGTACCGGGAATTTTATACAAGCGATTGGTTAATACATTTGTTAATATAGATTTTAACTCATATTTTTGTAGGGAAGAATTCAGCATTAGAAGATGCTTTAAGTGTCAAAAATTTGGACACTCTTCAATAAACTGCAGAAGTAGCATAGAGGTTTGTGCCAAATGTGCCGAGCATCACGACACAAGAAGCTGCAATTCCCAATCTAGTAAATGCTCTAATTGCCTGTCAGCAAAAAATAATCAAGTTTCTCATCCAGCGTCTCATAAAGAGTGCCCTGAATATCTCAAGGCTAAGTCGTTCCAAAGAAGAATCAATTATACATCTGAAAATGAATAAAGCATTAAATATAAATATATTTTATGCTAACATTCGAAGCATTAGGAACAAGTTTGATGACTTTGAGGTGTTTTGTGACTCACATGAGAGTCTGGATGTCATCATATTGAATGAAACTTGGATTTGTAGTGAGGAAGTTAGGTTATATAACGTAAATGGATTTCAGTCTATACATAATTGTAGGGATCAAAGTCAAGGTGGAGGAACTGCTATTTACATAAGAAACAATATTAAGTATAGAGTTCTTCTAGTAGATAATAGATATAATACGATAGTTATTTCTCTTCAGGATGAGAGGCAAAAAATAAAGATTGGAACGTATTATAGGGCGCCTAGTGAGAACGTTAATGAATTTATTGAATACTTAGATGATATCTATCAAAGTCACGAAAATTTGACGGTCATAGCTGATGTGAATATCGGTACACTTCATAGCAACAGCATTAGTATGAACTATTTAAATATGATAAATATGAATGGAGCACGGATGATTAACTATCAACCTACAAGAATAACGGATAACTGCTCTACACTTCTCGATCATATCGTTACTAACTTAAATACATATTCAGTAAACTTCTTGGTTAAATATGAGGTTTGGCCGGACTTAGACCATAGCGTCTTATTTGTTACTGTTGAGGGAGTTAGAAAAGTGTTGATACCCATGGCAAAAAAAAAAAAATGTTTACAGCTTAGATAGAGAAAAATTTTTTGAACTAGTAGATAGTAAATTTAAAAACTGCAACCATTGGTTACACATTTCGGAAATTATTAAAACCATCCAAAGCGCGAAAGAGTCAGCTACTACCGTCAAAATGATACGTACTAGAAGTAACACTTGGATTACTAGGGAAATAATTAGAGAAATTAGGAAGAAGCATACTCTATTTAAACGTATGAAGAATAATCCAAATATAGATAACCATATTTTGAACTACAAGAAACAGAAAAATAGGGTTAACTCATTGATAAGAGCTGCCAAAAGAGAGTCTCTTGCTAGAGAGAATGTACGTTCTAACGCACTTTTTCCATACAAATTTCAAATGTGGTCTAGGGTGTGTGTCTTGGATGTCCGTTTGTTCCGTTTCATTTCGTTCCTATTTAGGGTGGCATAAGTGAGTGCCTGGATGGGTCTCTTGGGTAATTGCCAGGGGGAGGGGGGTGGATCTTAGGTATATGGGTATGTGTATCAGTTTGGTATAGGTGAGTGCCTGGGATGAGTATTTATGAGCCTTAGATAAGTATAGATCCATTTCCCGATAAGGTGTGGTTGGTTCCTAGTCTCCCGTACAAAGTTAAAAAATTGATTCATGTCTAGGATAGTCCTAAGTATTTCAATTAATACGTGTAGATTAAAGGCCTAGATTTCTCAGCGTGTTTATATAGGATCAATATAAATGTTTAAAACTAAGAGCCTTTGATGCTTTTAGCGATAGATAATTATACTATCGATGTTTTTTATTCATCTGGAAGGATTTCCTATATACTCATTACTTCTAGTCTTCGAGTAGTTTTGTTATTCATCTTTGGTAGAAGTGCTTCTAGCGGTGGATAGTTTTTTACCCAACGCTTCTAGCGGTAGATAGTTTTTTACCCATGACTACTTTAATGTATATGTTAGGAGATCCATGTCTAGAGGTGATAGCTTGAAGTATTAGGGCTATTAATCCATTAGGGAAGCGCCGTGCGGTTGGATTGCTGCTTATAGGGCTTGAGAATTTCTAGCGTATCCCACTACTGAGAGGCTTCCGGGTCGGGCGATTTACTTTATCACATTAGGCGTGCTGAACTTTTTTATGGTGCGATTGGCTGCGTGGTGACGGCGGGCGTTTGTAAAGACGGATGACTGCGATGTTGATGGATGATGGACATGCCTGTCAGCGCGTACTCTAAGCCGTGGGAATTTACTTCATGGGTGCTTGGATAAGGAACGCGTTGCTCAGCGATTGGTGTCTTTGGCTGCGTGTGGAAATTGCCGATGCGCTTGATCATGCTAGCCGTGCCGGAAGTTTTTATGATGCGAGTAGTTGCGTGGTAATGGAGGGCGCTGCTATAGACGGGTGACTTTGCATTATGGATGGGCGACGGGCTTGCCTTTCGATGGGTGCTCTAAGACATGAGAATTTACTTAAGGGATGCATGCTTAAGGTACGTTTTACTTCTCGTTTGATGTCTGTGGACGGTATCGTAGATGTGATGCGCGTCGCTTGTTTCCACCGAGGCGGATGTTATGAGCCGTAGAAATTTGTCTCGTGAGTGTTTGGTTAAGTTTCCGCGTTGTTCATCAAAGAGTGCCTGTCTTTAAGTATGGACGGCCTTGTTGGCGATTCGGAATGATTTGCGTCGCTTTTTGATGGATCATGATTGGGGTGTAGATTTGCTCGGCGGCGAGTTCTGTTAAGCATGGAAATTGTCCTCGGGGGATGCGTGGCATGTGCAAGTGAGTTTGCTTGTTAAGAGTAGTGTTTCGTACGCGTAGACTTCCCTGTCGGCGAGAGTTTTAGGGCATCGGAATCTACAGCGTGGAAGAGAAGTGGCATCGCGTACATTGCATTGCAATATGGTTTTGCTTGATTGAGGTGGTTTTTTTTTTGCTGTGTTGGCCATTGGGGGCGGGTAACGTGATGCGCGGCATTGAGACGTGTTTTCATAAATGTCCATTCAAAGATGCGCCTGTTCATTATTATTATTTACATTGATCGTTTACAGTTTCTTTTTGCTCGGATACGTTGTTTCTTTGTTTCATGACTCATTGCTATTGTATATTATTGCTTTTATCGGTTTCATGTTAATAGTACTTTAAGAATTGTCTACAATGTATTTTGTTCGGTTAGACTACTATTTTGATTGCTCAAATCTATGGATGCAGTGAAAGAGATCTTAATGTTTGTTGTAATGCGTTCTTGATATTAAGTATCGTATTAAATTTTAGTTTGCTTGTAGCAGCATTTTGTTTGTCTTCATCATCATCACTTATTTCTTAAAGCAGTTTCTTTACTTCATTCTCTGATTTTACTATTATGTAGAAGTATGGCACTATATTCGTTCGTTTTTTTTTTACTATAGGATGCCCATTGGTTTTGTTCAAAAGTCCGACTAATTTCTTCCAAGATGAGTTATTTTTTCAAATTAATGATCATGTAGTGCATGAGATGGTGATAATTTTGCTCGTACATCATATGATTTGTCCCTTTTGATAAGTGCTTGGGTCTATTTTTTAGATCACTATGTTGAGATGTATGTTTTGGGTATCTATTCCAAATTTGAGATTATTTATGGATGTTGTATAGGAAAGATATTACGGTTTATGGCTTCTGGAATGCTACTTTTTTATGGAGTTTATGTATGATGGATGTAGAAATCATCGTGGTGGTCCTAATGAGTAGGAATATAGAGGCATTTTCATTGATTAATTTTGAGTACGTACTGAAAGGAAGAACCTAATATAGAAAAAAAAATGAATGCGCTAGGTCATTGACATTAGGGGTTTGTTGGTATTATGGTATTATTCTTTGTTTATGCTCATAATGCATGGGAAAATATTTTTTAGTCATGCTAGCATTATAGGCATGCACTAGATTGAATAAATTTTTATATTTACTCTGAATTAGGTGCTGTTATTATGGATCTGTATTATTTAGTTTAAGTAGTTTCATGAGTGTCAGTATAATATAGAGTAAAACTGTTATTTTATGCTTGTCTCATATTCTACACAGTATGTATGATTTTTTGACATTTCCGAATTTCTCTAGGTATATTTTCATTTAGAACTTGTTGATGTTTTTTGAGCATGATAATTTTTAATTTGTTATCTCCTTAGGAAAATGATGCTTGAATGGTGCCGTTAAGTTGATACTTTTCGGATGCATATTATCGCTTTTAATGCCTATATGATTGCATGAGAATTTACAAACCTCATACTTTGTGTGCTTGTATTAAGCGTAAAGCCACTTCTGCTATATTCATATACATTTTCAATATTTGTGCATTAAGTAAAATACGTATTTACTACATTTTAAATATACTGGATTTATCATCATAGCGATTTGAGGGTATACTCATTAACATATTCAAGTATTATTTTCACATAAGTAAAATATATTCTTGTTGAGTTTTTTCTTATCAGAATTTTTTTCTGCTGGATGCTTGGTTGATTTTTTTTAGGTTTGAAGAAGATCTAATTAGTTTTCAAAATAAAGGGTATATTTTGGGTTGGCGCACTGCTACTATAGATCACTTCGGCTAATGTTTATGTAAGATAGTTCGGTATAGATAACGATGTGTGGAAGCATATGAGTTTATGGTAGGCTATTTTTAGATCGATCTCATCGTATCTTGTATAGACAAGTAGCATATGTTATAAAGTGTTCTTGATAAGGATGGTCACGAGTCATTGTAGGATGTTAAGATATGATCATTACTTTCAGGAGGTGTTTGTCTGCTGGTAATTTGATGAACAGATGTATACTTGAGTTGAATGAACTAATGAGGGGTTTTTTTGTCTCTCATTAGATATTTTTGAATGGTTGAATTGAGTGTTTGATACTTGGGAGTTTCGGATATGCTAGGAATGTTTAGGTTTTTTTGGTTTATTGTTTGAGGTATTTGTTTACTTGAGCAGTGTTAGATTAGTTGTTAAAATAAAAATATTGTGTTTCTTTCTAATAGAAATAATTTATTGAGTAATGCTATTTTTTTGGTATATATATATATATATATATATATATATATATATATATATATATATATATATATATATATATAAATAAATTTTCATAAATTTCCCAGGACATCTAATATATGGGTTGATATATTTATGAATTCTATAGCATATTGAAGGTTTATTCAGCTGTACTATTTCTGCTTTAGGACCATACAAATGTATAGTAAGTCCTCTCACGTCTTTTTTAATGTTTATTATACAATTTATATAGCAATTCAATATCTTCAGCATATAATTGTAGCTTATGTCCCCTTCACTCTAGTGCAAACTGTTGATGTTTCAATTCGAATTTCGTTTTGGTTGCATTTTATGAGAATAGTATGTTCCTTGATGAATTACTGGTGAGGATTTCCCGATACATTCTAATAGCACTGGCCACCAGTTGGCTCTAATTTTGTTTGGACTATTTATACTACCCGATGCTATGAATTATTACTTTGTCGTATGTATGCGAGACTGCAGGAGTATGTACTGTTTTATAAGTTTAAAAATATTTCTTGTCTCTTGATCGTATGAATGACAAATGCATGTATCAGTGCCTGATGTCGTATTAGAGTTGGACCATTCACATATTTGGTAGTGTATTCCATGTTTATTAGATACTTTCTCGCCCATATTACCATATTTAAGCATATAATTCTCGATTCGTATTCGGTGTTCAGAAAAAATATCACGGTACACTTCCATGAAGTATAGGATAACCATTGTAATAGATCTTATCGCGGTGAAAGTGTATTGACCTCTGTTTTCCTAGTTTTCTTGACGTCGTTTACGTTGGTTTGCTGAATTTTAAAAACCTCATAATAATCCGTAGAATTATATGTACCTTAGCGATAAAAAAAAACGACGTGCTGCCTTTAAGTTAACATACATTCATGTCCTAGTTTGTGCAGTGCAGCTAAGATGAGGGTCTGTTTCTCAATATTAAATTTCAGTATTTTATAGACTCAAGAGTTTATACTTGATTTCAAAGCCTTTCACAATAGTTTGTAGTTTACCAAGTCTCAATTTCCAATTTCCTTATGAATAATTCCTTTAAGTGAAGTAAAACATTGTTTATAGGGTTTTTAGTATTTTATTTCATCACATGGAAAATTAGATCGTTACATAGTACTGGTATTTCATAAAAAAGCCTAGAGTAGTTTATATTTACAAATGATGTTTGAGTTGGAGTGAAGAAGTTGTTGATATTTAAGTACGCTTTTTCCTCTGCATCTTGCACAATATTGGTCATAGTATTCCTTCACACAATCGGTAAGCAAATTGTTGTATTGCATGACAATGTTGAAAAAATCCATCAAGATGAAAAGCGTGAAGAGCTCGGGATGTTTAAGTATTAGTCTCTCTCCTCCAATAGGTATGTAGAAGAGTTCAAGAAGTCCAAGCTGATTTGCAGGGAACTCATCTACTCTATCCTTGAGATCAATGAGGTATTGGCGAAGTGAAGTCCATTGACTGTTATCTAACTCCAACTGATTTTGTCCACTGCATCGGAAGATTATTTTCGCTTGAAATGTCAGCGGGTCAAATCCAAGTATAACTTTGCTTTTGTGGAAGCCTTCATCAAGATAGTATGTATAGTTCAGCAAGAGGTTTTTCTCATAGATTCTTTTAGTTTCACGCAGGCATCAATGACCGGTCATCATGCGTTATGATGCGTCATAATGCATGATGATGGGTCATCATGCCTGCATGGCAATGGGGTAGGCTAGGTAGAAGGTTATTCTGCATCTCTGCGAGGATCATCATGCATGCATGCCACGGAGCAGGCTGGGTAGAAGCCCTGTAAGGCCCTTCACCACCTTCTGCTCACCAATCAACTCGAGTTGTAGGTGTGAAAGAGAAGGCTACCTTGAGTTCGTCAGGAAATTTGGTTAGCAGGTGCCAAAGAGAAGACATATTGGTGTGAAGTTGACCAAAGTTCAACTGCTGAACAGGCAACTCATGATCGTATCAGACGGCTCAACTGATCGGTGATTGTGGATAACCCTCTTTGCATGATAAAGAGACCAGTCGATCATATGATACTAATACGTAGACTTTTGATAGCTATTATAATGTACATATGTAGACACATTATTCCATGATATTTAATCATTTCACTGGTTGTGAATAATAATGCAGCCTCAAGTCTTCCAAACCATTCAAACATCTTCTGAAAATGGATCAATGACAGATTTTTAGTCAGTTGGAGGTATCAAAATTTTACTCAATTGTTCAATGATAGGGGAAAAATCGTTCCAGTCATAGCATATCCCGGATAATCCAAAAGGGTTGATCATACATGAGAACGCCAAGATGATTCAATATACTTAATAAGTTCCACTATAAACCCTTAATACATCGACTTAGCAACAGGCTGAACTAATTCATGTTAAGGTCCTAGCAATGGTTTGCATGAAGTAGAGATTTATTCAACAAGTTTGTGCTTTACAAAATGATTCAAATGGTTGATCCATGGCATCATATGATTTTTGGGCATATTGGATGAGTTCATAAGTGTAGCAACATAATTCAATGCAATGGAACATTATAGTGGGCAATAAGGGTCCCATAGGCCGTAAATCCTATAAAGACATGAAAACCTAGAGAACTGAAATCGAATTGCTGTAGAAAGAGGATCCTATAGATTAGATAGACAGAGGTCAAGAGAAAAACTGACGCAGATAAAAAAGAATGGTGACTTGACTCATTCTTATGAAGAATGCATCAGTGTGAAATAAGATCAATTAACTCTCGAGCAAATAACAATGGCTTGCTCCTAATCAAGATTTGTTCATCAGAAGAGCAACATAGACGTGAAGATTCTTGTCTGACCCATGTATGCCTACGAATAACTTGGAAGATGATCAACATGCAGTCTTGGTAACCAATAGGCCTAACGTAAATCGTGATGAGCATATGACATTTAAAGTAAATGTAAAAAAAAAGCTGTCTGCAACTGTATGGAAAGTGAGAATTTTTTTATGGGTAGATAATTACCAACAATCAAATGAATTTACCGAATGGCAGATAGCACGTAAGGTCAAACGCTCAACTTATTAACTAACGATAGCTATACAGACAGCTAAAGAGATAGCATATCAACTAAGCAGACAGGGCATCAGCTAAAAAGAAAGCTACATAGACCACTTACCAGCTAAATAGACGGGTTTATCAGCTAAACGGTTAGCTCAGCAGAACAGCATAAAAACTAAACAGACAGGGCATCAGCTAAATAGACAGCTGCAAAGACAGCATTATACATATGATAGGCAGCTCATCAGCAAAAGTGACAGCTAAATAGACAGCTCAAGAGGATAGCATATCAGCTAAACAGACAGGGAATCGGCTTAAAAGACAGCATTACACATAAGATAGATAGCTCATCAGCAAAAGTGACAGCTAAATAGATAGTTTAACAGATAAAAAGACAGCTAATTAGCCTAAAAGCAATCTATTGTAGCCCAGCAGTACTCCTAAAAATTCTAAAAGAAATACGGAGCAAAGTGTCATTTCCTGTTACTGACTCCTACTCCTGTTAGCTTGGTGGTTCAAATCTTAACTCCATAGCACTTTCTAATCTTTGAATTCAAATCATGAGAGTAAGCAACATTACAGCATTCAAGGGCTAAGCATGTTTACTTATGCAATAGAATCATCAACACATATTGAACTTGCCCCCCCCACTCCATCCGTAAATGCAGAGAAGTGAATATATATGCTGGTGTAACAAATATACATCTTTAGTTTTACTACTAGAAGCGGTCATTTAAAATGAACGGAGCAGATCCAGTAACTTCGTCAGTCAGTCAGAAGCATGAAAAGGCGAGCCAGACTGATAAGGCTACTTCAGCCAGAAAAGTGAACAAGAAAGAGAAGAAACTAAAAAAGAATCGAGAGAAACAGCGAATCTATGAGAAAAACCTCTTGCTGAACTATACATACTATCTTGATGAAGGCTTCCACAAAAGCAAAGTTATACTTGGATTTGACCCGCTGACATTTCAAGCGAAAATAATCTTCCGATGCAGTGGACAAAATCAGTTGGAGTTAGATAACAGTCAATGGACTTCACTTCGCCAATACCTCATTGATCTCAAGGATAGAGTAGATGAGTTCCCTGCAAATCAGCTTGGACTTCTTGAACTCTTCTACATACCTATTGGAGGAGAGAGACTAATACTTAAACATCCCGAGCTCTTCACGCTTTTCATCTTGATGGATTTTTTCAACATTGTCATGCAATACAACAATTTGCTTACCGATTGTGTGAAGGAATACTATGACCAATATTGTGCAAGATGCAGAGGAAAAAGCGTACTTAAATATCAACAACTTCTTCACTCCAACTCAAACATCATTTGTAAATATAAACTACTCTAGGCTTTTTTATGAAATACCAGTACTATGTAACGATCTAATTTTCCATGTGATGAAATAAAATACTAAAAACCCTATAAACAATGTTCTACTTCACTTAAAGGAATTATTCATAAGGGAATTGGAAATTGAGACTTGGTAAACTACAAACTATTGTGAAAGGCTTTGAAATCAAGTATAAACTCTTGAGTCTATAAAATACTGAAATTTAATATTGAGAAACAGACCCTCATCTTAGCTGCACTGCACAAACTAGGACATGAATGTATGTTAACTTAAAGGCAGCACGTCGTTTTTTTTATCGCTAAGGTACATATAATTCTACGGATTATTATGAGGTTTTTAAAATTCAGCAAACCAACGTAAACGACGTCAAGAAAACTAGAAAAACAGAGGTCAATACACTTTCACCGCGATAAGATCTATTACAGTGGTTATCCTATACTTCATGGAAGTGTACCGTGATATTTTTCCTGAACACCGAATACGAATCGAGAATTATATGCTTAAATATGGTAATATGGGCGAGAAAGTATCTAATAAACATGGAATACACTACCAAATATGTGAATGGTCCAACTCTAATACGACATCAGGCACTGATACATGCATTTGTCATTCATACGATCAAGAGACAAGAAATATTTTTAAACTTATAAAACAGTACATACTCCTGCAGTCTCGCATACATACGACAAAGTAATAATTCATAGCATCGGGTAGTATAAATAGTCCAAACAAAATTAGAGCCAACTGGTGGCCAGTGCTATTAGAATGTACCGGGAAATCCTCACCAGTAATTCATCAAGGAACATACTATTCTCATAAAATGCAACCAAAACGAAATTCGAATTGAAACATCAACAGTTTGCACTAGAGTGAAGGGGACATAAGCTACAATTATATGCTGAAGATATTGAATTGCTATATAAATTGTATAATAAACATTAAAAAAGACGTGAGAGGACTTACTATACATTTGTATGGTCCTAAAGCAGAAATAGTACAGCTGAATAAACCTTCAATATGCTATAGAATTCATAAATATATCAACCCATATATTAGATGTCCTGGGAAATTTATGAAAATTTATTTATATATATATATATATATATATATATATATATATATATATATATATATATATATATATATATATATATATATACCAAAAAAATAGCATTACTCAATAAATTATTTCTATTAGAAAGAAACACAATATTTTTATTTTAACAACTAATCTAACACTGCTCAAGTAAACAAATACCTCAAACAATAAACCAAAAAAACCTAAACATTCCTAGCATATCCGAAACTCCCAAGTATCAAACACTCAATTCAACCATTCAAAAATATCTAATGAGAGACAAAAAAACCCCTCATTAGTTCATTCAACTCAAGTATACATCTGTTCATCAAATTACCAGCAGACAAACACCTCCTGAAAGTAATGATCATATCTTAACATCCTACAATGACTCGTGACCATCCTTATCAAGAACACTTTATAACATATGCTACTTGTCTATACAAGATACGATGAGATCGATCTAAAAATAGCCTACCATAAACTCATATGCTTCCACACATCGTTATCTATACCGAACTATCTTACATAAACATTAGCCGAAGTGATCTATAGTAGCAGTGCGCCAACCCAAAACATACCCTTTATTTTGAAAACTAATTAGATCTTCTTCAAACCTAAAAAAAATCAACCAAGCATCCAGCAGAAAAAAATTCTGATAAGAAAAAACTCAACAAGAATATATTTTACTTATGTGAAAATAATACTTGAATATGTTAATGAGTATACCCTCAAATCGCTATGATGATAAATCCAGTATATTTAAAATGTAGTAAATACGTATTTTACTTAATGCACAAATATTGAAAATGTATATGAATATAGCAGAAGTGGCTTTACGCTTAATACAAGCACACAAAGTATGAGGTTTGTAAATTCTCATGCAATCATATAGGCATTAAAAGCGATAATATGCATCCGAAAAGTATCAACTTAACGGCACCATTCAAGCATCATTTTCCTAAGGAGATAACAAATTAAAAATTATCATGCTCAAAAAACATCAACAAGTTCTAAATGAAAATATACCTAGAGAAATTCGGA
The DNA here is from genome assembly GCA_963969285.1 of Odontomyia ornata. Lineage (NCBI taxonomy): Eukaryota > Metazoa > Arthropoda > Insecta > Diptera > Stratiomyidae > Odontomyia > Odontomyia ornata. The sequence goes on from OZ017739.1 coordinate 217,174,075, forward strand.
AATGTCAAAAAATCATACATACTGTGTAGAATATGAGACAAGCATAAAATAACAGTTTTACTCTATATTATACTGACACTCATGAAACTACTTAAACTAAATAATACAGATCCATAATAACAGCACCTAATTCAGAGTAAATATAAAAATTTATTCAATCTAGTGCATGCCTATAATGCTAGCATGACTAAAAAATATTTTCCCATGCATTATGAGCATAAACAAAGAATAATACCATAATACCAACAAACCCCTAATGTCAATGACCTAGCGCATTCATTTTTTTTTCTATATTAGGTTCTTCCTTTCAGTACGTACTCAAAATTAATCAATGAAAATGCCTCTATATTCCTACTCATTAGGACCACCACGATGATTTCTACATCCATCATACATAAACTCCATAAAAAAGTAGCATTCCAGAAGCCATAAACCGTAATATCTTTCCTATACAACATCCATAAATAATCTCAAATTTGGAATAGATACCCAAAACATACATCTCAACATAGTGATCTAAAAAATAGACCCAAGCACTTATCAAAAGGGACAAATCATATGATGTACGAGCAAAATTATCACCATCTCATGCACTACATGATCATTAATTTGAAAAAATAACTCATCTTGGAAGAAATTAGTCGGACTTTTGAACAAAACCAATGGGCATCCTATAGTAAAAAAAACGAACGAATATAGTGCCATACTTCTACATAATAGTAAAATCAGAGAATGAAGTAAAGAAACTGCTTTAAGAAATAAGTGATGATGATGAAGACAAACAAAATGCTGCTACAAGCAAACTAAAATTTAATACGATACTTAATATCAAGAACGCATTACAACAAACATTAAGATCTCTTTCACTGCATCCATAGATTTGAGCAATCAAAATAGTAGTCTAACCGAACAAAATACATTGTAGACAATTCTTAAAGTACTATTAACATGAAACCGATAAAAGCAATAATATACAATAGCAATGAGTCACGAAACAAAGAAACAACGTATCCGAGCAAAAAGAAACTGTAAACGATCAATGTAAATAATAATAATGAACAGGCGCATCTTTGAATGGACATTTATGAAAACACGTCTCAATGCCGCGCATCACGTTACCCGCCCCCAATGGCCAACACAGCAAAAAAAAAACCACCTCAATCAAGCAAAACCATATTGCAATGCAATGTACGCGATGCCACTTCTCTTCCACGCTGTAGATTCCGATGCCCTAAAACTCTCGCCGACAGGGAAGTCTACGCGTACGAAACACTACTCTTAACAAGCAAACTCACTTGCACATGCCACGCATCCCCCGAGGACAATTTCCATGCTTAACAGAACTCGCCGCCGAGCAAATCTACACCCCAATCATGATCCATCAAAAAGCGACGCAAATCATTCCGAATCGCCAACAAGGCCGTCCATACTTAAAGACAGGCACTCTTTGATGAACAACGCGGAAACTTAACCAAACACTCACGAGACAAATTTCTACGGCTCATAACATCCGCCTCGGTGGAAACAAGCGACGCGCATCACATCTACGATACCGTCCACAGACATCAAACGAGAAGTAAAACGTACCTTAAGCATGCATCCCTTAAGTAAATTCTCATGTCTTAGAGCACCCATCGAAAGGCAAGCCCGTCGCCCATCCATAATGCAAAGTCACCCGTCTATAGCAGCGCCCTCCATTACCACGCAACTACTCGCATCATAAAAACTTCCGGCACGGCTAGCATGATCAAGCGCATCGGCAATTTCCACACGCAGCCAAAGACACCAATCGCTGAGCAACGCGTTTCTTATCCAAGCACCCATGAAGTAAATTCCCACGGCTTAGAGTACGCGCTGACAGGCATGTCCATCATCCATCAACATCGCAGTCATCCGTCTTTACAAACGCCCGCCGTCACCACGCAGCCAATCGCACCATAAAAAAGTTCAGCACGCCTAATGTGATAAAGTAAATCGCCCGACCCGGAAGCCTCTCAGTAGTGGGATACGCTAGAAATTCTCAAGCCCTATAAGCAGCAATCCAACCGCACGGCACTTCCCTAATGGATTAATAGCCCTAATACTTCAAGCTATCAACTCTAGACATGGATCTCCTTACATATACATTAAAGTAGTCATGGGTAAAAAACTATCTACCGCTAGAAGCGTTGGGTAAAAAACTATCCACCGCTAGAAGCACTTCTACCAAAGATGAATAACAAAACTACTCGAAGACTAGAAGTAATGAGTATATAGGAAATCCTTCCAGATGAATAAAAAACATCGATAGTATAATTATCTATCGCTAAAAGCATCAAAGGCTCTTAGTTTTAAACATTTATATTGATCCTATATAAACACGCTGAGAAATCTAGGCCTTTAATCTACACGTATTAATTGAAATACTTAGGACTATCCTAGACATGAATCAATTTTTTAACTTTGTACGGGAGATTAGGAACCAACCACACCCTATCGGGAAATGGATCTATACTTATCTAAGGCTCATAAATACTCATCCCAGGCACTCACCTATACCAAACTGATACACATACCCATATACCTAAAATCCACCCCCCTCCCCCTGGCAATTACCCAAGAGACCCATCCAGGCACTCACTTATGCCACCCTAAATAGAAACGAAATGAAACGGAACAAACGGACATCCCAGACACACACCCTAGACCACATTTGAAATTTGTATGGAAAAAGTGCGTTAGAACGTACATTCTCTAGTTACTGCGATTGGTTAATACATTTGTTAATATAGATTTTAACTCATATTTTTGTAGGGAAGAATTCAGCATTAGAAGATGCTTTAAGTGTCAAAAATTTGGACACTCTTCAATAAACTGCAGAAGTAGCATAGAGGTTTGTGCCAAATGTGCCGAGCATCATGACACAAGAAGCTGCAATTCCCAATCTAGTAAATGCATAGAGGTTTGTGCCAAATGTGCCGAGCATCACGACACAAGAAGCTGCAATTCCCAATCTAGTAAATGCTCTAATTGCCTGTCAGCAAAAAATAATCAAGTTTCTCATCCAGCGTCTCATAAAGAGTGCCCTGAATATCTCAAGGCTAAGTCGTTCCAAAGAAGAATCAATTATACATCTGAAAATGAATAAAGCATTAAATATAAATATATTTTATGCTAACATTCGAAGCATTAGGAACAAGTTTGATGACTTTGAGGTGTTTTGTGACTCACATGAGAGTCTGGATGTCATCATATTGAATGAAACTTGGATTTGTAGTGAGGAAGTTAGGTTATATAACGTAAATGGATTTCAGTCTATACATAATTGTAGGGATCAAAGTCAAGGTGGAGGAACTGCTATTTACATAAGAAACAATATTAAGTATAGAGTTCTTCTAGTAGATAATAGATATAATACGATAGTTATTTCTCTTCAGGATGAGAGGCAAAAAATAAAGATTGGAACGTATTATAGGGCGCCTAGTGAGAACGTTAATGAATTTATTGAATACTTAGATGATATCTATCAAAGTCACGAAAATTTGACGGTCATAGCTGATGTGAATATCGATACACTTCATAGCAACAGCATTAGTATGAACTATTTAAATATGATAAATATGAATGGAGCACGGATGATTAACTATCAACCTACAAGAATAACGGATAACTGCTCTACACTTCTCGATCATATCGTTACTAACTTGAATACATATTCAGTAAACTTCTTGGTTAAATATGAGGTTTGGCCGGACTTAGACCATAGCGTCTTATTTGTTACTGTTGAAGGAGTTAGAAAAGTGTTGATACCCATGGCAAAAAAAAAAAATGTTTACAGCTTAGATAGAGAAAAATTTTTTGAACTAGTAGATAGTAAATTTAAAAACTGCAACCATTGGTTACACATTTCGGAAATTATTAAAACCATCCAAAGCGCGAAAGAGTCAGCTACTGCCGTCAAAATGATACGTACTAGAAGTAACACTTGGATTACTAGGGAAATACTTAGAGAAATTAGGAAGAAGCATACTCTATTTAAACGTATGAAGAATAATCCAAATATAGATAACCATATTTTGAACTACAAGAAACAGAAAAATAGGGTTAACTCATTGATAAGAGCTGCCAAAAGAGAGTCTCTTGCTAAGCGAATTGCTTCTGCTGATGGAAATGCTAGAAAAGTATGGCAGACGCTTAATAATGAAATTTTGTCATCAGGTGGGGAAAGCAAACAAAATACTGATATTAGTGCTGAAACCCTTGGGGTACATTTCAGCTCTATAGAGAAAAGATTAGCCGATGAATTTGACCAAAAATTTAAGTTAATGAATTTTGATCGATATCAGATTCCGCTTAACGTCAAATCAATTTTCCTCGAATCTACATTCGATAATGAAGTTATATCAATTATAGCTTCGCTAAAGAATTCATCTTCAGGCAGTGATGGTATTTCTGCTAGGGAACTTAAATTGATAAGAGAAATAATCGCCCCACACTTAGTCCTCGAGTTCAATGAAATTATTGCATGTGGTGAGTTCCCATCGGAATTTAGGGATGCAATAGTGATTCCTGCTTTAATATCAGGATGTGTAAAGGAACCTTCAAATTATAGGCCTATTAGCCTCACGAACACTTTGAGCAAAGTATTTGAAAAAATATTTAATATTCGGATCACTCGATTTATTAATGACTCATTAGGGTTTGATTTGAACCTGTATGGGTTTATTGAAAAAAGTAGCACAATATCTGCTACTACGGATGCCTTACAATTCATCAATAACGAACTGGATGACGGAAAATATATTGCCGCAATATTTGTAGATCTAGCTAAAGCCTTCGATACGGTCGACCAGGACATTTTGCTTTTGTGCCTAAGTGAATTGGGCATCAGAGGCCCTCCGTTGAATTTGATCGGGAACTTCCTGAGTAATAGAACTATTTCAGTTTGTGTTAACAAAGAAATTAGTTCTAAGTATAAGATTAACATAGGTGTCCCTCAAGGTTCAATACTTGGGCCAACTCTTTTCCTTTTATACATACACAACATCTATTTTTCTGGTTTGAAAGGGAAATACATTGTATACGCTGATGATACACTGCTTCTTTATTCAGATTCATCTGCGGATGCTCTTGAACAAAGAATTAATGCTGATCTTATATCTTACGGTCATTGGTTATTAGGGAATAAACTTACTATTTATACGAGTAAAACTAAACTTATGATATTTAAACAAAAAAATAAGGTGGACATCAATTTAAATGTTAAAATCTATGAAGACAAAATTGAACGGGTTTCCTCGATCAAGTATTTGGGTGTTGAAGTAGATGAAAAGTTATCTTGGTCAAAGCATATTAGTAATTTAAAATCAAAATTAGTCTTCTGGATAAGAGTGTTCAGGAGTAGAAGCTATTTAGATATTGGTCTCAAAAGATTAATTTATAATGCACATGTTTTGCCTCAGGTAACTTATGGCATATTGAATTGGTGCAATGCGTCGGAATTGAACATTGACTCAATTCATAGAATGCTGAATAAGATTGTCAAGGCAATGCATGGTCTGGATAGGTTGACACCCAGTAATAGTCTTTATTTATTGACTAGAAAATTTAGTATTAGACAGTTGATTTTTATGGAAAAGGCTAAATTTGTATTTAAAATCAGTACTAATAGTTTGAAATCAGGTATAAAACTCATCAAACACAGAGATGTCCACTCTTACAATACGAGAAATAATGACTACCTTAAATTATCACTTGCGCGGACAAATAGAAGACTCCATGATCCAGTAAGGCTGGCCATGGAATCTTATAACTCATTACCAACTGAGTTGAAGAATGTCAAATCATTTCCCATGTTTAAAAAACTTTTGAAAGAATACACTGCTAAGGTTTGGGTGGGTTGAGCTTGCGTTTCTTTATTATATTTAGTTGAATTTCTTTACTTCTGTTTTAATTATTCAGTTCTTTAATTAGTCATCGTAGTTATTATTAACAATTTAATATCTTCCCTTATACCAGCAGCGTTCTATTACTGACTGGGAAGTGGGATATATGTGTAAATGATTTTCAAAAATAGAATTTGAACTGGTTTAACTGGATAATTCAAATATGAGCTTCTTCTTCTTCTTCTTTTATGTTTAACAACTAATAATCTTTATAACAAGCTTTATGTCAAGTCCTTCTATCCCATATAAGTAGTTGTATAGTATATATTTATATATATACTAATAATTTGTGATATTGTTAGTGTGGATTTAGAAAACCTTTCCTTAATCCTTTGTCCTGTCGGGAAGTGATGAACAAAGGAGGTGCTAATTGCTAGATGGTACCGGTGTTTCGCTGGTACTACATGAAGAAGCTCACTATCCATATATCTGATCCCATTGAAAAAAAAAAAAAGGTACATATTGACTGTAGTGAAAGTAATATTACACCTGGTTTAGGAATAACAACATATTAAAGAGTGACATTGTAAATCGGAGCGAGGAACTCAATTAAAAGTGCAATGTACGTTATTGCTAGAAAACGATAGGTTATCGATACGAAAGTGTTTTCTATCCTAAGTAGCCATAATGCTTTATTTATATTCAATGCTATTTTCTTGTTCTGTGAAGTGTTATTTGCAATAAAATCATATTTACGAGCACATAAGCGTTTGTTTACTTTCTTGTGACAACCCATTGGGTTCCCCTTAACTAGCTTTAGAATCACGGTCGCAGGGGTAGGTGAAAAAGACACGTAGTTAGGTAGGCGGTCGCAGGGGTAGTTGCGACAACGTGTACATATGGATGTCCACTCTGGTTTTATCTCGTACATCAAAGGTTTTTGCCTCAGAGGAAGCATTTGACTGCATCGCAACAATTTTTTAAAATTAATTTAATCAAGGCTTAAAGCAATACTTTTTATCCAAAAGAAATTGGCAATATTTTGATAATTTATTCTTCATTAAATATTTATTTTTGCAAGATTGATTGATTTTCTTTTTTTTTGAGATAAAAAATTTATTAGTCTACATAAGTGTGAAATTCCCTTTTTTCAATTTCTTCGTAGAACTACAGCCCCTCTCCGCACTTCGCTTCCTGCAAATAGCGCCTCGGTCCATGAATCACGTCCTCTAATTTGAAATCGCAGCAGCGATGAACTGCCGTCCTCGATCGAGTCAGACCGGTGTTTCCTCGATTTTCCCACTAGTCGCCGCACTTCAGTTCTCCCAACGAATACCTTTTTGGGTATCCGTTCTTCATCCATACGGTTCAAGTAGCCAGCCCATTGCAGCTTCCGCAGTCTTACAATCGTTGAGACCTCTGGCTCGTCAAACATTTCATACAGCTCATGGTTGCGTCGAATTCGCCATTGGTCCCCATCTAGCTTCGCTCCAATCATCCGCCTCAGGACCCGTCCCTCAAAGGTTTTGAATATGTTTGCGGATGCTTGAATTAGGGCCCATGTTTTTCAAATCAATAGAATAGTACAGGTCTTATCACAGATTTGTTTACTTGGAGCTTTGTTTTCCTGTATATGCAGCTGGTTTTCAAGATCTTCGAAACTGAATACAATATTTGATTTGCGAGCTGTATTCATCCGCGCATTTCTTCTCTTTCGTTAGCCTTCTCGCTATTTTGGTGCCTAGGTACACAAGTTCGCCCACATTTTCGGTAGTGCATTTGCCAAGTGCAATGTTTTGTGTACTTGAGGTATTTTCCCTCGACTGCGTGATGAGCTTTGTTTTATTCGCATTGATTTGTAGCCCTACAAGTTTTGCTTCGCTATCGAGTTTTGGGAAAAGTTCCTTGGCGGTTATTGGCGACCGTGACAAAATGTTGCTATCATCTGCAAAGCCTACCACTTGGCTTAACTTGTATGGACAGGTAGCTTTCTTACTAGTACAAATTGAATAGCAATGGGGCTACTTCCCTCACTAGCTTAGATTCGAACCACCGCCTCCTTAAACCTGGCCATCTTGCTAGGTTTGATAGTGCAGTGACAAGTACAACTGACAATCAGCTGTTTCATCAATGACGTTATTGCATTTTTGTTCTTTTTATCAGCTGCCGTGATATTTCTCTAATAAGTGTCAGATAATTGTCAAATTGTGGGAGAAATAGTTATTGGCGGTAATTTGTTGCCTGAGAAAAAGTTCATCAGGATAGCCTGAATTATTTTTGTGAGTCATATATTCATGTAAGAAGTTGCGAAGCAGTTGATTAAGTATTCCATACACATTTTAATCAACATTCACCTGAACTTCATTCAATTTCAGATCGATGAAACTTCGTTTATGAGCATTGTTCGAAAGTCATATCAAACCGATTCTATAGAATTACAAACGGTTCGTAGACGAAGCAATAAAGCCAACACCAAGAAGTAAACCCTCGAATGGCAGCGCAGCACCCGGAAAATTGACTATACGTCATAAATAATCGTGGCTCAACAAGGCCTCGAAGTGCATGTTTTCCTCGCCAAAATAATGCCTTGAAAGGCATTTCATCGTCAACTCTCTTACCACCCGAGCCAGCACCAGATTCAAGTAAAAGAAACACCCGGCTAGATGCATCTAGAGCCAATAGTTAAGAGGAATCAACCAGCAAAACGAAATGTCCCAATCATTGCAAGAGACAAAACACTGCTGACGAACAAATTGAGGTATGTAATCGCGAGATTGATATAATTTGCCTAATTTTTTCAATTTTCACTCAAATTTTTCAGAAAAATAATCGAAAGCTGATACGACGAAAAAGTCATCATAATTGGAGTCAACAGTCGAGGAAACGATAACTCCTGAAATCATAACAAATAATCTACAAAATCGACCATTGACTGAACAAAGAGCTAGACCTGTTTGCAATATAGGTAAATACTTGTGCATTGTTCTTCTTCTTTGTAGAACTACAGCCCCTCTCGGGCCTTCGCTTAGAGATAGTTAGAGACTCTCATTTTCATGACCGTATTGATTTTGTCGGAAGTTTGTTTGGTCAGTATCATGCTCCCGTGTGCGTGCTCAGCTGTGATATGATCTGATTAAATCGGTACATATCACAACCGACTGTGTTACGATTGTGCAAATAAATGCCCCCCATCTACGTTTGTACATATTAAATACCCCGACGCTGAACGTCACTTATACGGGGAAAAACCAAAATTTTCTCAGCGCGCGCTGAAGAAACGACGCGACTGATGCAATCCAGCGCGCGCGGAAGAAACACGAAGCCTTGCTCGAGGGAAAAAGCAAGCGGGGAGTTGAGAAGATCGAGTGAGACGGCGAGGTTGGAATGTCGCGATGGGAAGCTAACATTTTTGGCATTGTAGTGTCGTCCTTAACTTCAGACGGAACGGGGTTAGGTGAAAAAGTACAGTTTTGTGCGATAATTTCGTATTCTAGGAACGCAAAAGCAGTTCTTCTAAGGTTATTACAAAATATTATAGGTGAACTTTTGTGTATGAACCATTTAATATCAAAATTAGAAGAAAACGAACAATTACGAAAACGCCTTCATGAACACATCAGCGGGAACAGAATTTTAATTCGATTCCGAACTTGGCAACCATGTTTGGATACGAATGAATCTGTGTAGTGATTTCGTGTCGTGTCTCTTTCGAGGGTATGTGTAAGCGAGGAAAAGACAAAAGAATAACTTGTTAGAACAGGTCGTAAAAATTTGACGGGACGCATTTAGGTCGAACGCAGTGAAACAAAGTAATGAGAAATTACTCCAAGCATAGCGTCAAATTTTCAAAATATATTTGTTGTAAGTGAAGCACAAACTAGACTTTAGAATTTCTGTGGAAACAAACCACAGTGACCGTACGTACGTTCATTGTGCCGGAAGATAAAAGATACCTTGTGTTGTGCTTTCGTTTCACGCGTCCCATTTATTATTTTCATGACAAAAGCAGTCTAAATTGGTTGGAATTCCTTGCCGAGTGCTTCTAATCGATTCATGTAGTTCGGCATTAATACTGCTCGACCATCTCTAATTGCCTTAAGTAGTTGGGTTAATGTAGCATCTAACTAGCAGTGTTGAAACTAGATAAATGGAGACTAAATCAAGTTTATCTATTGGGAAAACGTGAAACGTCACATTAATTCAAACTTTTCAATAGTTTCCCCTAATTTTCTTCGTATTTAACGCTAATATACGGATACTTCCGTGAACGCGATCAGCTGCGAGCCGTGTACTCGCGAATTGCGAAAAAAGACGTCATCACGGTGCAAGAAATATAAATACAAGATTCCGACAAGTTTCAAGGCAGGAAGAATCCAAGCAAACGTTCAGCACTGGTGTGGTAACCTAAATTAATATATTCTGTAATGTTTATGTTCTCGTAGGAGTGCTGATCTTTGCAAAGAAGATGGTTGGATTGAGTCGGTTGTTCTTGGTACGGATGGTTGCCACTAATGGAATTTGCAGTGGGGCGAATCGATATGCCTGAAGCTGGTGTGAAAAATGAATTAATTACTACGATACTACCCCCCCGTATCCAACACACGAAAAACATCCAGAACGTCACGATTTGGCATTAGAAAAATTTCACAAGTGGTCAAGTGGAAGGGAGCATAGTTTGGATTGGGATGCGGATAGCTGTTGTTATATTTCTTTGGCGCCAAATAGCCGAAGTGTAAAAAGCATTTCAAGTAAGGTCGAATGCCTGTAGGCAAACACCAAATTCTTTTTAATTACACGCTGAAAAATGAATCCTGAATTAAAACTGAAAAGTTTAATTTGATTAAAAATTAGGTCGAATAATTAGAACATATTTAAAATTCTAAAGCTCTTTTTGTGTCTGTTTTTAGGGACTATCTCAAATAAGCCTACTTAAGATGGCTTCATTACAATTTAGTTTTTAAGTAAGCTCATAAATGAGGCGATAAATTTGTGTGTTTGGTCTCGATTAAGCCCACATGGCAGAATGTCATTGAATTCAAATATATTTGGAAAAAGTAAAGGAAAGGGAGGAAAATTTGTTTTGAAACTTTAATTTCATTGAAACTGTCGAGCAGGAAGTTACTAATTTTTTTTCTATATGTTGTACAAGCGTGACTCCTTTTTTTTGTATCCACTTAGATTACGACAGTGGAAGTAGTTCTATTAGAGTAGCTGATGGTACGTGAAATAGAAAGAAAGAAATATTTAAATTAATAGGAACGTATAACGAATACATTTAAATTTGCCGCTTAGAATTGAAGTTATCATCCTTACTTAATGTTAAGAATTAATATAGTAAATTACATCTACGTTGAAAAGAGACATTATTTATCGTCTTGTTTTATATATGATTGTCACCTTTCTTTTTGGAAACGTCCAAATAAAAAAATGAATTTGTAAGAAAACAAAAGGAAAAGAAATCTTATTAATGTGCTGGATTAAGTCCAGTTTTTTCAATCTAAATTCAGATAATTCAACAGAATCCATGATGCATTACTTAACATTATGGTGTGTGTGTGTGTAAGTGGTCGACATAATGGAGGGAAGGGGGCTCATCTGCAATGCCTATTTGGCAAGAATTGCTTCTGTCGCTCAACCCACTCCCATACGCGGTGAGCTAGCCGTGGAACCAAAAAGATATCCTCTTCAGTCACCCTCATGTGACTTTATGTGGTTCCATAGGAAAACTATTTATGCTTAGTCAGCATCCTTTGCTGAATACCTTTTTTTTGCTGCGGGAGCAACTCCTCAGTTGCTATTACCATATAACAATCCATCCTTCTTTTTATAAAATATATTTAAATATATATATTAACAACTGAACACTCGTAGTCTGTCCGTAAAATCCCCTGAACTAAATCACGTTGTTCCTGACGAGATTTGAACTTGGGATATTATCGTCATTCAATTCTAATTTGTATACAATTTGACTTTCAACTGCTGAAGATGAGGATGATGCTACAGCATCATTACTAGTTGTTGAATTTGCATGCTATCGTGCTACTGAGCCACCAAGTGTGGAACTACTAGACGTTTGACAATTGCGCATTGGTTGTGTTGATCTATAAGCCGCACTAGCATTACCATTGGTTATTCGATTCTCGAGAATAGAATTACCAATGGCAATCCCAGCGCGGTTCATAGATCAACACGGCTGATGCGCAATCGTCAACGCCTAGTAGTTCCACACTTACGACATTTAAATAGTTTGCCTTATTTTCTAAGTTTTCAATCAATTTTTTCAGAAACCAAATCGGAAGCCGATAACATGAAAAAAGTCGTCAGAATCGGAACAAATGGCCGAATAACCAATGGCAATGCTAGCGCGGTTCCTAGATTAAACCAACCAATGCAGAATCGTCAACGTCTAGTAGTTCCACACTTACGGCATTTAAATAGTTCGCCTTATTTTCTAAGTTTTCAATCAATTATTTCAGAAACCTAATCGGAAGCTGATACCACGAAAAAAGTGGTCAGAATCGGAACAAACTGCCGAGGAAATGTTAACTCCAGTAAGAACAACAGATGAAATCCGCCTCAACTACGCCAAGTACGGATGAGGATAACGAAAATTAATACGATCGTAGCTCAACAGGAATTGAAAGTGCACGTTTTCCTCGCCATTATTTTAAAAATACCTTTGTAGCTTGATTTGGTTTTCATTATAGCTTAATTGAAAATTAAATAAATTTTAAATGAAATCACTAAACTATAAATTTCGATATATTTTATAATTATCAAGGCTGATGACATCAATTTACAATTTTTTTATAGATATTAATGCAATAACAATGAGTATGGACGTAGAACCGTGATCATTCCAGATGGCTACTGGATGCTAAATCCGAATTTCGCGTGTCGCACTGCTGACAATGAATCAATCTCATTGAATATTCTTGTATCCTGATTATAAAACATCTGTTTTTTTACCACGGATGCGGTTATGATGTTAAAAAATTTATAAAGTTCTAGCAAGTATAATGAATTGTTAAATATTATTTCAAACTAATTTAAGAAGGGATTGAGGATTTCTGTGGATTTAGAGAAAAAAGGGTATGCATCTAAGCTAGTGAGGGAAGCAGATAAGAAATATTATCTTTTTGAAAGTCATTTAGATTTTAAGTTTTCGGTAGGTTAACAGACAACTCTATCTTAATTTAACTATTGAAGTTACTTAAGGGTTTCTAGGTGGATAAACAGTCTGCGATAATTACCTTTGTCTATAAAAGCTAAATCTGTTATCGCGTGTATTTCTGTTCTGGATAACTTCATGTTAAAGACTCCTATTGAACTTGCTGTCTTTGTGTATGTAGCTAGATTGAAAAGCAAGCATGCAACAGTATTGATCGTAACATACTGTACCAAATAAGGCTTTGCTTTGGCATCCTAGCGAAATTAGTCCGTCTTAGCAAAATGCCGTGGACAACCTCCCAAGTCTGGATTAATAACCAACTCACCGACGCCTTTGACACCAAAAGCGGACTTAAGCAGGGAGATGGGCTGGACCCATTGCTATTCAATTTGGCTCTGGGTAAGAATGCTACCTGTCCATACAAGAGGTACGCTTTTATACAAGTTAAGCCAAGTGGTAGCCTATGCAGATGATAGCAACATTTTGTTACGGTCGCTAACAACTGCCAAGGAACTTTTCCTGGAACTCGATAGCGAAGCAAAACCAGTAGGACTACAAATCAATGCGAATAAAACAAAGCTCATTACGCAGTCGAGGGAAAATACCTCAAGTACACAAAATATCGCACTTGGCAAATACACTACCGAAAATGTGGGCAAACTTGTGTATCTAGGCACCAAAATAATGAGAACGCTAACGAAAGAGAAGAAATACGCGGACGAATAAAGCTTGCAAATGAAATATTGTGGTCAGTTTTGACGATCTTGAAAACCAGCTGCATATACAGGAAAACAAAGCTCCAAGTATACAAATCTGTGATAAGACCTGTACTATTCTATGGATTTGAAAAACATGGGCCCTAATTCAAGCATCCGCAAACATATTCAACGCCTGTGAGGGACAGGTCCTGAGGCGGATGATTGAAGCGAAGCTAGACGGGGACCAATGGCGAATTCGACGCAACCATGAGCTGTATGAAATGTTTGACGAGCCAGAGGTCTCAACGATTGTAAGACTGCGGAAGCTGCAATGGGCTGGCCACATGAATCGGATGGATGAACAACGGATACCCAAAAAGGTATTCGTTGGGAGAACTGAAAGGCGGCGACTAGTGGGAAAATCGAGCAAACACCGGTCTGATTCGATCGACGAAGGCAGTTCATCGCTGCTCCGATTTCAAAATTAGAGGACACGATTCATGGACCGAGGTGCCATTTGCAGGAAGCGAAGTGCGGAGAGGGCCTGTAGTTCTACGAAGAAATTGAAAAACATGTATGTCACACTTATGTAGACTAATAAATTTTTTATCTCAAAAACAAAGAAAACCAATCAATCTTGCGAAAATAAATATTTAATGAAGAATAAATTATCACAATATTGCCAATTTCTTTTGGATAAAAAGTATTGCTTTAATTTAATAATGAAGTCATTACTTGTTCCAAATCAACCTGTTGCTCATCTGTTTGTTGATGTGTAAAAGGAGACCATTCCATCTGAAAAGAGGAAGGGTTAGTGGGAATAGCATTTGCCTTACATAGAATGGGATCGCCGTTCCTGTTAAGCTCTTTTCCGATGGGCCAATCATTTCACGCCGGAAATGATTGTAGCATACATGCAAGCGATTTGCTACTAGAAAGAGATCCTCTCTTTCCTATATTTGTAGCCAAAGCTTTCTCCTGAAATTGAAGAGTATACGCTAAGTTTGAATACACTTCAGGGTGCACCTATGAATTTCACTTCCATTCGCCATCTAAATGCATACTTTTTATATTTAAGTGAAAACTATCCCAATTTTGAATAACAAGAAACTTTGCAGGAGTAAACAATAACAAATGCAAATTGTGAAAGTATTAATGCTAAGATAAGAGCGAATGAATGAAATGTTCAATAAACATCTGATCAACAATAGCAGAAGAGTGTAAGGTTCATGAATGCAAAATCCGTGAACCACTTGTTTCTATTAATACAATAGCATATTATTATAGCTTTTAAGGTTGTTTTCTATACTCTTTAAAATATTCCAATGAATAGAGGATCAAGCGAGCCACTTGCAGCAATAGCAAAGCGTATTGTTATGAGGACATTTTTGTCATCATGCTTGAAAGACAAGCTCCACAAATACCATATGGTGACAAATTATATAGAATTCACTCTCAGGGGAGGTTTAATGGTACTTTATATGTGGACAACAGAAAAGTGTCACCAGTCACGTAAAATTTCATTACAGTTTTTAAATTTCGAATATTAATAGGACAGTCAAAATAATTAATCACTCAGAAAGAAAATATCCACAAAGGAATAACTACATTTGTGAGATGGGTGAACCCACTCGAGTCACCAACCGAAGGGAATCACTAATTTACCATTCTTAGCTCGTCAGATCGACATATATTAAGGGAAGTGATTCATCTCTCACCTATCCCATGATCCACTATATACTTATCATCTTGAAATATGTATTAATAAAAAAAATTAAGTTTTCAATGTGTTTTTATAAAATATAGTATAATATGTATTTATATATATATATATATATATATATATATATATATATATATATATATATATATATATATATATTTATATTTATATAATACTTTAATTAAAAGAAATCAAATATCCTAATTTAAATTTTAATTATATTATGATAATTCTGGCTAATCAATTATGCTAGTTCTGGCTAATCAATTATGATAGTTCTGGCTAATCAATTATGATAGTTCTGGCTAATCATTTATGATAGTTTCGGGCTGATCAATTGTGTTATGATAGTTAAAAAACAAAAACAAAAAAAATCTTACTTAGGATCCCAATTGAAGTTGATCTTCTTCATAGATTATTGAAAAAAATCTTCTTCTCGATGTTCTAATTCCGACTCTTTTCTTCTTTTTCAATAAATATTCTTCTGCTTTTCAATTCAGATTCGTTTGATGATATTTGCCATGAAGGTATCCAAGTATACAAGGAAGGCAAACGTGTGCTTTGGGAAGGGCAGTGACGTACTGACAGCCAGCGTGGCTTCATCTCAAGGAACATGAGCACACGCTGAAAGTTGAAAGTTCCCGTAAAAATACACCATACTTGTCAATTGGCTCCACTGGCTCGTAATCACTCAGTCTCTAAACGAAATCGCGGGTAGATTGCACGGAATTGGATTTGACACCACACCACTAGGCGAGAGTTGTAGAAATAAAATGTTTTGAGAACAGTCAATCAAAGCTACAAAGTCCGACTTGAAGCGAACGCGGAAGTGTCTTCATTTTCGTGGGATTAGAACGTCCCCTTCGTTTGGTGATGAAGGTCTGAGAAGTCAGCAAACTATACAAGGCAGTCTCAAGCAGTATTAGGACTCTCCGCACCGAACAACACGTGTGACCACGGTAACAAAGCAGCACTTGGGAGCTTCCGTGTTTATTGTCGACTCCACGATCAACTCTTTATTTTTATACATCGCCTCTGGTTTCCTTGATAAAAGATCACCAAGTTGTATTTTTCTTCTAAAAAACAATAACACAAGATAAATAATTTGCTTAGTAAAATTATTTCTGTGGATCTTCTTCTTTTCTTGACGATAAGAAATTGAGGTCGTGATGTAACTTATTATCTTCTGGGACTTTTCTTTTCAAGAAACTCTGAAAAATTGCCTCAACCAATCTTTTCTGCTTATTCTACACGAATCTTCTTTTGTTACTTCATAATTAACAATTATCCTTTTCTTTCTTCTGGGAAATGTTTTCAAACAAAAGCTTTCTTTGCCTTCTCCCAAATCCAAACTTTCTTTTCTCCTACTCAAACACTTCTTTAAT
This sequence comes from Odontomyia ornata, assembly GCA_963969285.1. NCBI lineage: Eukaryota > Metazoa > Arthropoda > Insecta > Diptera > Stratiomyidae > Odontomyia > Odontomyia ornata. The sequence goes on from OZ017739.1 coordinate 217,190,916, forward strand.
TCTCAAATTGAAAATATCAACTCCTATTCACTTTTATTCTCTTTCAGAATACTAATCAGAAAAAAATTATCTCTTTTAATTAATTATCCTTTTTTTTGTTCTTCTGACAAAAATTGAAAACTGACTCCTTATTTTTCTATCATCTCGCCTATTCTCATCTTTATAATGTGATGCATGTTTTAAAGTGTTTTATTTTTTATTTTTTTTGTAAATTAGAAAACTTAGGTATATGGTGAACCATCAACAAAGAAAAGGGTGTTACAGTATTTTAGGTGCTTTAAGCTAGTGGGAATTTATATTAACAGCGGGGAATTCAATAGCAAAGATTTCAGCAGTATTTACATTTATTGAAGACTTGAAGAGATGTCGAAGACGTCGAATCAGTGTGACACTAAAAAACCAACGTCTCCACTCGTCATAACCACAGCCTCTATCGCTGACTAACTATTTTTCAACCGTCCTTCAAGGAGGCCATTTTAAAACACATAAGAGCCATCCTTCACTCTATTTTGCAATTCGAAGCAAACCAAAACTGCGAGATTTTGCAATAGCAGAACTGCCAAAGAATTGGACACGCTACACCTAAATGCAGCCTGAAATATAGGCGCGTGTAATTCTTTTTCCGCTTAATCCTCTTCAATTTACAAAAGTAATATTCACCCAACTAATAAAAAGCAATATTCAGCAATAAAAGGAAGATTTTTCAATTATTTAGTATCGTCAAAGCTAGGTAAAAACAGCCGAGGAACAACAAAAAATATTGTCCATACTTCCTACCAACCAATTAGGAAGTCTCCGACACAGTAATAGACTTGACGGTTTATAAATATACCAAATTAATTTGAAAATATAATGACTGCATTATTCCGAAAAGAAAACTTGGATACAAGAATATGATCTCTCACTATCACCAGAGATTGTAAGTGATATCCAGAAGAAAAAGTCTCTTCAAAGACCACTCTTCCGTCATTCGATTGAGAATCAGATTTCTGCATGATTAAAACCGAGATCCCAATGCAAAGATCCATTTAGAGATCAATGCACTCATCCAAGCGCATATGATGGTGAAAATGACGAAACCCACCTCAAATACATTCAGAGAGCTCCGGAAAACTAGCCCGCATCTTGAAAAGACTGCAAACAACACCAACCAGTTCCTATCCCAGAATGCCTCACAGGTCAAGAAGGCAGAGTGTCTAGCGGCTAACTTTGCTACAGCCCATTCCCCTTCGTGGGAGCGTCAAAGTATCAACGTAGGATTGTAATTGGTAGAAGGAGTACTGACAACATTGCGCCATCGATATGTCGATATTTGTCCAAAGAGGACTTATGGTACTGTAGTAAAGTGCTAGAATCATTACAATGGAGAAAGCCAAATTTATCTTCAAATGTCCAAAATTCAGTGAATCGGAAAAAACTTCATTTGAAGATGGAAAAATTTTTTATTAATTTTTTTTTTTTTTGAGAAATGCATGACCTGGTTGCCACACATAAATAGCTTACGGTGGCAATTAGCCCGAATAATAGGCTTGCTAAGAAGATATGAGTCCTTTCCAATGCATATAAAGAAACTTGTTCTAAATGCATCTGTCCTGACGAAATTACATTATGGAGTGTTTATTTGGAGTCAATCAGCAAAGCAACATTTAAATAGTATATCGACGCTGCTGACCAAAGCGTATAAAAACATTCTGAAACTAAAAATGCCTACTCAAACTAGTTTGGTATACCAATTAGCAAAATCATTAACATATAGTCCAATCATTATAATGGAGAAAGCTAAGTTTATTTACAAAAATTTAAAAACTAACGGATCGGAACGAACACCAATAATTAAGGTATCATAGATCAACGCATATCTTGCGAGGAATGCATATCAATTCGTAATAACTTTTTGCCAGAAGGAATTGTCTAAAGAACGATGCAACGAATGATGCTCTGCGTATACGAGTATACTCGTATACTCGTAGCAATCTACCAGAAATGGTTAAGAAAGCCAACTCACTTTTTAGATTTAACAAAAAAACAAAGGGAACATTTAATAGTACTGATTGAAGCGTGGACATGAAGCTCTGTTTTTATAAGCTCAGTATCTTAAGGCATTTTCGACCCTATCTACGAGATACTGAAGAGATAGTTACTCAGAGTTTTTTTTGCATGCATCGTATTATATTGAAATGTTTTTTATCTCTGAGAGCTGATCATGGTTTTTGGACCAGATGTCCATGAAAAGGATTAGTTTACGTTATTTTGTGTACCCCCTTATACCAATGTATTAAACATTGTCTGGGTGCCACAAAGGACGAAGTGACGTAGTGTGAATGCAGACCGCACGAGCGTTGTGCGACGAGGAGTGATGGTGGGAAAGGTAGTGAATGGGGGTATTTAAAAAAAACAAATTATATTGAGAAGTCACTCTTCAGGTATTAACTCTGACTTTTATGGATTAGCATGATCTTAATTAGGTGTTAAGTAATTAAAAAGTTGTGAGCATTACTTAATACCTAATTGAGATCATGCTAATCCATCGAAGTCAGAGTTAGCATCTGATGAGAGATCTAAATATAATTTTTCATGCATTTCTCCGTAAAAGAACCCATTCTTCAAAGTATCTTAAATAATATCCATCGTGAGAACTGATCGATTAAAGAAGCAATAAATGATGCTCTGCTTTTATATCACAATCTTCCAGAGACAGTAAAAACAACGAACCCACTATTAATATTTAAGAAAAGGCTTGAGGAACATCTAAGAAATTCAAATTGATAAGTCCTGGGGATTAACTTTGCAGTATGGCATTTAGGTCCTATTATCGATATACCTTACAACTCTACTTTTTAAAACTTCAGAGCTTTCTCCCCCACGCGGTCTATCTAGTAAAAATAAAAGCACAAAAAATTCAATTTGAAAAATATTTTACCTGTCCACATCCGTTGGAAGAGCCGCAAACTCCTTCGATGGTGCCACGCACCCAGCAACAATGCATTTTCGTTTTTATGCCATTTCCATTGATTCTAAAACAATTCAAATTCAAAAAGTTAAACTATTCTATTACACTTTTAATAAAAACTATTAACTTACTTGTTTCCGATCTTCATTATTCAAATTCATTTTGACGTTTGACATTTCCATCATGTTAATGACTGGACAAAACTTCGTAACAGTTGCCAGATGCATTTTTTCATGAAAACAAAATAATTTACATCTGGCAAGATGGTTTTTTCGTTAATATTTTATGAAACTCTCTCTTTCTCTGAGCAACGAAATATCTCACACATACTACGATTATTTCATGTTGTGCTCACTAATACTTAACAATTTTTACGTTGCATGTGTAGCGCTGCCGCATTTTTCCTCAAGTGGTTTACTCTCAAATCGAATGCATCTCTTTCTTTACTAATAATATTTCTGCTTCGGATCTCTCATTTCATTTGACAACCCCTTGAACTGCAAGTGCTATTTATCGTATATGCTCTGTTCTACCACCGCCTCCTTAAACCTGGCCATTTTGCTAGATTTGATAATGCAGTGACAAGTAAAACTGACAATCAGCTGTTTCATCAATGACGTCATTACTTTTTTGCTTTTTTTATCAGCTGTCGTGAGATTTCTCCCATAAGAGTCAGATTATTTTTCAAATTGCGAAAGTTATTCGCGGTAATATGTTGCCTGAGAAAAAGTTCAGCAGGATAGCCTAAATTATTTGTTACGAGTCGTATAGTCGTGTAGGAAGTTGCAAGCAGTTGATTAAGTATTCCATACACATTTTAATCAACATTCACCTGAACTTCATTCAATTTCAGATCGATGAAACTTTGTTTATGAACATTGTTCGAAAGTCATATCAAACCGATTCTATAGAATTACAAACGGTTCGTAGATGAAGCAATAAAGCCAACACCAAGAAGTAAACCCTCGAATGGCAGCGCAGCACCTGGAAAATTGACTATGCGTTATAAATAATCGTGACTCAACAAGGCCTCGAAGTGCATGTGTTTCTCGCCGGAATAATGCCTTGAAAGGCTTTTCATCGCCAACTCTGTTACCGTCCGAGCCAGCACAAGGTCCAAGTCGAAGGAGCGCCCAGCTAGATGCATCTAGGTACGTAGTCGCGACATTGATATAATTTGCCTTATTTTTTCAATTTGCACTCAAATTTTTTCAGAAAGTTAATCGAAGGCTGAAACGACGAAAAATTCCTCAGAATCGGAGTCTACAGTCGAGGAAACGATAACTCCTGAAATCATAACAAACAGTCGACAAAATCGACCATTGACTAAACAATGAGCTAGACCTGTTCGCAATATAGGTAAAAACTTGTGCATTATCGTCATTCAATTCTAATTTGTATACAATTTGACTTTCAACTACTGAATATGAGAATGATGCTACAGCATTATTACTGGTTGTTGAATTTGCATGCTATCGTGCAACTGAGCCACCAAGTGTGGTGCTACTACGCGTTTAACGATTGCGCATTGGTTGTGTTGATCTATAACTGCACTAGCATTACCATTGGTTATTAGATTCTCGAGAATTGATTATTCGATTCTCGAGAATCGAATAACCAATGGCAATGCTAGCGCGGTTCCTAGATTAAACCAACCAATGCAGAATCGTCAACGTCTAGTAGTTCCACACTTACGGCATTTAAATAGTTCGCCTTATTTTCTAAGTTTTCAATCAATTATTTCAGAAACCTAATCGGAAGCTGATACCACGAAAAAAGTCGTCAGAATCGGAACAAACTGCCGAGGAAATGTTAACTCCAGTAAGAACAACAGATGAAATCCGCCTCAACTACGCCAAGTACGGATGAGGATAACGAAAATTAATACGATCGTAGCTCAACAGGAATTGAAAGTGCACGTTTTCCTCGCCATTATTTTAAAAATACCTTTGTAGCTTGATTTGGTTTTCATTATAGCTTAATTGAAAATTAAATAAATTTTAAATGAAATCACTAAACTATAAATTTCGATATATTTTATAATTATCAAGGCTGATGACATCAATTTACAATTTTTTTATAGATATTAATGCAATAACAATGAGTATGGACGTAGAACCGTGATCATTCCAGATGGCTACTGGATGCTAAATCCTGATTTCGCGTGTCGCACTGCTGACAATGAATCAATCTCATTGAATATTCTTGTATCCTGATTATAAAATGTCTGTTTTTTTACCACGGATGCTGTAATGATGTTAAAAAATTTATATAGTTATAGCAAGTATTATGAACTGTTAAATATTATTTCAAACTAATTTAAGAAGGGATTGAGGATTTCTGTGGATTTAGAGAAAAAAGGGTATGCATCTGAGCTAGTGAGGGAAGCAGATAAAAAATATAATCTTATTGAAAGTCATTTAGATTTTAAGTTTTCGGTAGGTTAACAGACAACTCTATCTTAATTTAACTATTAAACAGTCTGCGATAATTATCTTTATCTATAAAAGCTAAAGCTGTCATTGCGTATATTTCTGTTCTGGCTAACTTCATGTTAAATTCTCCTGTTAAACTTGCTCTCATTTTTTATGTAGCTAGATTGCATACGACACATAGTGCTTTGCTTTGGCATCCTAGCCAAATTAGTCCACCTTATCAAAATGACGTGGGCGTCTTTGACACCAAAAGCGGACTTATGCAGGGAGATGCGCTGGCCCCATCGCTATTCAATTTGGCTCTGGGTAAGAATGCTACCTGTCCATACAAGAGGTACGCTTTTATACAAGTTAAGCGAAGTGGTAGCCTATGAAGATGATAGCAACATTTTGTTACGGTCGCTAACAACTACCAAGGTACTTTTCCCGAAACTTGATAACGAAGCAAAACTAGTAGGGCTACAAATCAATGCGAATAAATCAAAGCTCATCACGCAGTCGAGGGAAAATACCTAAAGTACACAAAATATCGCACTTGGCGAATACACTACCGAAAATTTGGGCGAACATGTGTATCTAGGCACCAAAATAACGAAAACGCTAATGAAAGAGAAGAAATACGCGGACGAATATAGCTCGCAAATCAAATATTGTGGTCAGTTTTGACGATCCTGAAAACCAGCTGCATAAACAGGAAAACAAAGCTCCAAGTATACAAATCTGTGATGAGACCTGTGCTTTGCTATGGGTTTGGAAAACATGGACCCTAACTCAAGCATCCGCGAACATATTCAACGCCTTTGAGGGGTAGGTCCTGAGGCGGATGATCAGAGCGAAGCTAGACGGAGACCAATGGCGAATTCGACGCAACCATGAGCTGTACGAAATGTTTGACGAGCCGGAGGTGTCAACGATTGTAAGACTGCGGAAGCTGTAATGGGCTGGCCACATGAATCGTATGGATGAACAACGGATACCCAAAAAGGTATTCGTTGGGAAAACTGAAGAGTGGAGACCAGTGCGAAAATCGAGGAAACGCCGATCTGACTCGATCGACGAAGCAGTTGATCGCTGCTCGGATTTCAAAATTAGATGACGCGATTGATGCACCGAGGCGCTATTCGCTGTAGTGCAACGAAGAAATTGAAAAAAGTGAATTTCACACTTATGTAGACTAATAAATTTTTTATCTCAACAACAGAGAAATTCATGTCTTATAAAAATAAATATTTAATGAAGAATAAATTATTATAATATTGCCGATTTCGTTTGGATGAAAAGTATTGCTTTAAGTCTTGATTAAATCAACTATAAAAAATTTTGTAGTTAGTTATAAATAAATAAATACAATACTTCCAAACGGTATGAATTAAAAAACACTCAACAATTTGTATTATAAATTAAAATGCGAACAACAATCGAATTCAATCTTGTTAATTTTGTTTGGACAGTCTTTTTTCTTTGGAATAATATTTTAAGATATTGTTAATCTTAATTAAATTGTTAGTCAATGATGAATAAATAATTTATATATTTTAAAATGGTATGAAATGCAAAAAAATCATTTTTTTGCATATTAAACGAACATATGAAAAAAAAACAACAAATTTAATATTGCTAGCTTCGGTTTGGACGGTTTTTTTAAGCAATCACTTGTTATGGTATGTATTTAAAAAATAGAATCTTAGGTTAATTATAAATGAATTTATGATGAGTTATGGATGAATTAATTAAAGATTTAAAAATGGTATGAACTAAAAAAGAGAAAATCAATAATTGGTATAATAAATGAAAAATAAAAATTAATCTAATTCAATACAGCTAATTTTCTTCTGGATAGTCTTTTAAGGGAATCGCGCTTTTCTTTGGAAAATAAAAAAAAAAAATATTTGCCCAAGTGGACGAATAAGTTTTCAAGTTGCTAGTGATTGGTGTTCCACAAAGCTCACAGTTTTCTTCTGTGTATGCATCTAATTTGCTTAAAATTAAGTTCATTAAACATTTTTTTTGCTCTTTTTAGGCTAAAAACATATTTTCAAAATTTTTTTATATTGAAGTTTGAAATATCTAATCTGCCATAAATGACATATCATACAAAAATTTGATGGCCATTTCAAACCTCCGCGATTTAAATTATTAAGGTAGAAAAAGTTTTTGTCCTCTTCAATATTTAAATTTACATTTGTACAAAAGAATGCGGAGCATGTTGGACAAGTTGTTCTTATTTCTACATCACAGCTTTTTATGGTTATTTCCTGACTAGTATATACATCATTAGTATTTATTGAAAGTTAATCACATTCCGTAAAATCTACTTTTAATTGAATAATTTTTATTGCACCTTGACGACTAGAGTAAAATTTCAAAAGTGAAGTTACCTTAATTTTCCGTTTTGATTCTAAAATTTGTTGAACAGACACATTGTAATTTGTTCCGCGCATTCGCCTATATCGAGAAAACCGCGCCTCTAGTAGATCATTTTGTAGTTTCCCTAATAGAACAAAGGGAATCTGCAAATCCACTCAAAGATATTCAGCTATTACAATTTTTTGACGCAGCAGTTAAATTCAAAGCAGTCTCGGTTTCTCTTGAAAGTTTACCTGTAAATTTAGTAACACTTTCTATGCCATCAAAAGCATCCCAAGAACTAAGACAATCTAAAAACTTTTTTAAAAATGTAACATTATCTTGATGGGTCGAAGTAATAGGCAATGCCAATGGCTCTCGTATACGGTATCCTTTTCCCGGATGCTTTATATTAACAACTATCTAGCATTTCCTAATGATTGACATAAATTCAAAGGTTCCTGCAGATTCGGGTCCAAGTTTATCTTTAAATATATATACTGCTTCTATTGTTTTTTCATCAAAAATTTTTAATGCTAATCAAACTGATTGTCTTTGAAAAGTATTTGGATAAAAACATTTCAAAGACAACGAAGGAGCCAGTTTAACAGTTGAATTTTTCTCCTCTTCGTTAATTTGAATTAAGTCTCTAAATTTAGCAGTTAAATGTAAATCAGCATTATCAAAACTAGGGAAACAAAACATTTTAGGTAATGAGTTAATCCAGTTATTTGTAATATTTTCAAGCAAATGAACTGTGTCAAATAGGAAAAAAAAATTTGTTATTTGAATTATAAGGAGAAATGATGTATGGTTGTAGCTGATTATGGGGAGAGAACGATTTAAACAGATTAACGTTAACTCTTTTACTATCGGAGATAATCGCAACAACTTGAAAATCAGCGTTGTGCAAATTATCCAAAATATCTTTCGTCATTTTCTGTAATTCTCCACCACTCATTTTTCTTAACTGGAAGTATTCCAATTACTTCCTTATTTTTTGAAAGTAAAGATGAAATCATGAAAACTTGAACTGAATTAGCAAGTACTGGTTTGTCAGAATCATTGCTAGTATTTACTGCAATTCCCTGTAACTTATTTCCTTTATACGTTAATTTCGGATTTACATAAATTTCATCTAATAGCAAAACTATTTTTTTCTCTTTTGCCTCTAACTGTTTCGACCTGTTAGTCAAGTTATTTAATGAGACACCTGAGTTCAAATTAAGAGTCAAAAGAGTTTGTAAATATGGGCAACTTGGCAAAGTTAATAAATCTAATTCACGCAAATGCTTGTATGCGCCCGGATATGTGTAATAAAGCATTGCAGCAAAAACTAATGTATCTGTATCATATCGCGGACTTTTTAAAGAAATTTGCCTAAGTTGATTTTTTATGAAGTTTATTCGATTATCTGGTTCTTGGCCTGAAAGTTGAGTTAGCTGTTCTATTGCTGAATACAATATTTTTTCCTTTGATTTGAGATCATTATCGAAATTATTTGCTTCTACCGACTCTACTAATTTTGTAATTTTACTTAAACTATCGCATTTCGTTCGATGGCCGAGAATACTTTGAAAGAAAGTAGATTTTACTTTAGTTTTTTCAAAATAAATCTTAGTTTGGAAATTGCATTCAATTTTAATGAAGCAATATACAAATGGAATTGCGTTCACTCTAATATTATATAAAAACAATGTATTATTTACGGACTTCAATTGCCAATCTTTGCATAAAAAGATATTTTTGTTTTCAACTAGTTCATGAATTTCTTTAAATCTAATCTCCTGCGGTGGTTGGGTTGTGGGAATAACAATTTAGGGCTCTGTAGAAAGTGAACAATTTCACGTTCCACCCAAATTACCATTTATAGTAATAATAACCGTTTGCTACCAGCTTTATATTAAAGAGCCAACTGTTTTACTGACGTAAATAATCGTTCTTCTACTTGGGAATTATCTTCTTTTATATGAATGGCCATAAAACTGCTGATCAAATGTTTCGTTCGAAAAAAAAAATCAAACAAGGATTAATGCTACAGTACAGCTAAGTCGTTCAAATTATTGCTGGTAATATTCATTTCCGCATAAAAGCGATGATTGATCTTACGCTGGGATACTTTCAGACGAAATATAAAATATATGCTTTTATTTTTGACCGACTCCCAAAGGAGAGAAGGTTATCAGTTTGACTCGTATATTTTTTTTATTTTTGATATGCATGTTCACGCATGACTTTTGAACGGGGATACATACAAGAGACCATTTTCGACTTTACTTTCCATTAGGTCAATTTGAAGGATATGAAAATCAAATAACAGTCAAGGACCTTACCGTTAAAACAAGAAAATTTCCGACTGTCGCCACAATTTTTCAGCATAACTGATCGATGCATATAAGAATTTTGAAATGTATCGGTTCAGAATCGTAATATTTTCAAGGGCTCTGTAGATATTAACTGTTTAATTGGGTATATTGAAATTGAGAAATAAGATTTTAATACACTTTCACACGAAATCTACCCATTATTTGCCGACTCTTTAAGGATTGGATGAAGGATATTGAATCTAAAGAATGATGAAAAGAGTCAGTGTCCTAAATTTCCCCAATAAACAGTAGATTGTAGTCAATCCTTTCTATTGGAAACAACCTATAAATTATTTCTAAATGTAGCTTAAATGCTATAATTGAAGATAATTTACAGTAATTATATACTATAAAATAAGAAATAAAAAATCAACTTGTTGCTTTCTCAGGGTGAGCATATTTTTCCCTCTATATCAGATAGCTGTTTCGGAGCCTGTCTAGCCTCTTCCCCAGTAATTCGATGGATTCATTGGATAGATTACTGAGAAAGAGGCTAAATGTCCCGAAACAGCTGTCTGATTTAGGAAATTAATTAATTAATTTACTCTGAGAAAGGAACTAATTCATTTTATTTTCTTGTTTCTATTTTAAAAGGTTGCAAACATCCGAAACGGAAAATTAAAAATAATATATTTCATGATTACTTTTCCCTTTAGCATTCGTCCTCCGGCTGGCTGATAATAAACATAAGATTCTGCTTAAATTCTTAGATGAAGATGTTAGACGTAAGTTTTGTGAAATTTCCCCAAGGCAATAATAAGGATTGAATGACTGCAAATTATAAAGTAAATCGCCATTTGAAAATTGAGTCATTACTTTCTATATAATTTTATACATAATTTGCCCGGGAAGTTAAAATAAGTGATCCCTATACTAAAGACTGGCGGAACCGCGAACTACATAGTTGATTTTATGAATTTTTTTTTGTCCGTAGCTAATTTTTAATTAAGTTGCATTATTATTTTTCTATTCGAAAAATAGTTTAAGAAGAAAAAATTATTTGAAGGTGTTCCCTACGATTCCCTTCAGGGCATCACACTATAAACACATACGGATGATGCCGACCACTACGCTGACAAGTAAAAGAATCATTCTAATTTATTCTTCTTATGCAGACTCTGTGTTTTTTTTTAACTACGAATTATATTCAGGTACAATTTCTTTAACTTTTTTTACTAATCGCTTTTACATCATCTTAATGTTAATCTATGTTTATTCCTCTACATTGTGTTTTAATTGTAATGCACGGGTACACATCAGATTTCTGATAGCTCCGGTAGCGAAAACATTTTTTTGTCCGTAGATATTTTTTAATTGAGTTGGACTAATATTTTTTTATTTGAAAAATTATTAAAGAAGAAAAAATGTTAATTGTAGGTGGTTTCAACATGTACTACCAATTTTTCCGCTTTAGCAATTTTTCAAGTTATAAATATTTATGCAACTCCATTGAAAAAATAGTCATGGATAAAAAAAATTCATAAAGTAATTTGTGCTATCAGAGCTATCCGAAACATGATCCGTTCCGGTGAGCTACAATTATGTCTCAGGAAGAGCATATAAACGTATACATTTACATTAAATTGATATTAAAAAAACAGGGTCGAGCAATCAATAAAAAAAGTTTTGTACATAGTTGCGTTTTCATTAAACTATGCCACATAGTTTTCATGAAAGCTTTCACGACAGCAACGAATATCGAATAAACGTAAATTAATGTTATGGTTAAAAAGGATCTTTTTGTTACTTCGCGATGTCATTACATAACAACGATGCAGGTGTGGGTTTCAATTATTGAAGTTACTTGTACTGAGCACTCATAATTACTAAACATTCATTAATTACATTTATTCAAACATTCACACAATATTATAAAAACATTCATTCAATTTATTTTCAATCAATTACACATAATCTAAAAACATTCATTCACTTAACATTAAATACTCGTATATTAATTCTAAATCACATACAAATTAACATACATGCAATCATGCAGTATGATTTACTTACATACAAACATTTAAAACATCACACACTTGAAATGTGAAACCTCATTAATCAGCACTCAACAATTTTTACCTTCATTTTCTTCCGCATTCCGAAAGATAAACAAAAACATTGCCATGCATTCTTGGGTCATCGTACACGCACTTGAAAGATAAGATTTTATGGCCTAGAAGAGGTTACGTAACGATTGTTGAATAACAAATGCATATGAAGACGTTATGAGGTGTTAATTGATTTGTGGGTCACAAGACCACACAAATTGAGTACTGATTAATGAGGGCAGTATGTAATAAATAAAGTATTTTATGTTTAAGAAATAGTATAAATACTTGGAGAAATTGTAGAATGGGGATCAGAAGGTTCTGCCCCGTTAATCGATAAAGATTCAGCCATTGTGTATACTTTGGCTGGCAGTTATTGAAGTTCGAGAAAGACGTTTCTGTTCAATTTACTTTAGCTGGAATTTCGGCCGAACTTAGTAGATACTTGCTGCATAGAAGGATACCTTCGGTGCACAGTCAGAATTTGGCCAGATTTATTCAGGCCAGACGACTTGAGGTAATTTGTAATTTTAACAACCAAATCTTATTTTAACATAATCCAGCGATACCATGAGAAGGTACTTCAGTCGAAAAAATGAGCCTGAACGTATTTTTATAAAAATTTTCTTCAGAAATAGACGTATATAGATTCAGATTTAGATTACTATTATCAGTTTTTTCGGAAGCTTCATAATTTTCACACCTTATATGGATGAATAATCTTTAGCAGATAAGCAATGATGACTTGGGTTAGAAAACTTTCTTATAGTAGTAAATTCCTTTTTAAAAGCGTGAAAAAAATAAAATAAAACTTGACTTCGAAATGCCCTCAGGAGGGTGAAATAAATTTCATAGAATTAGTGCCAAATCTATTTCCTCGTTTGGACATACTTATCTGTAATATGTTAAATGAAATTAATACACGGGGAAAAATTGACTTGGCACCGATTCCATGAAATTTATTTCTCCCTTTTAAGAACATTTCGATACTGGTTTTTAATTTTTTTTTTGTAAAATTTTTACGTGCTTATTTAAATTTTCGATATTGATTTTCGACCGCGAATCACTTAAGAAGACTGAAGCAATTTCGATATATTAAATTTAGTTTACAAACTACGAAAAATACCGATACAGAATATGATCAGATTAAAAAATAATCTACGACTGTTTGAGCTGGTTAAGTTGAACATTATGAGGCCTTCTTCGTTGAAGTGCCGCTCACAAGTAGCGCTGTGGTCCGGAAAATACTCTTGGGCATGTTCCGCCACTGCCAGCCATTGTTGCCGGAGTTGACCTTGTTGGGGCAGCAGAAAGTAGTGCTTTGATGGCACTCCATTTGCTGATCTTCGGCAGCTCTCTACAGAACAAAATTTCACCATTCTTACAAAATTAGCAAAAAAGCAGGAAAGTTATAAATTAATGTGGTAAATGTTCTACTTATCTTTAAATTGTTCAATCAATCGATCACCACCTTAAACGTGTATCATGTGCCTATAAAAAATCAGAAACTTATATCACTTTTTATATAGCGCTTATATTAGGAAAATTTCAAATATCGTGGTTTTTTTTTCACTTTAGAAGTTCAATGTGAATACGTTAAGTGATGTATGCTTAATTATATCAAAAGCTAAAGACTCTTTCAGTTAGCACTTATAATGAGCAAGTTTTTATACACCAAATCCCGTCGAATGGTCTCAAACTCTATTAGAACCAGGGAACTTAAAGCCGTACGAAACCGAAAACACACTTCACTGAAAGCTGCGTCAATAATCAATACGCGCAACTTGGGAAACGGCACTGATTTACTTAGAAACTACTCAAATTTTAAATTTAAACAATCCGCGTAGCTTTAAATTCTGGGTGCTTGATTTACACTTGTTGGATCAAACTAAGTAACTTCACCATACACTTGATATACAATTTTTAGCAAAAAACTAAAACAATTACCTTTCACGTCATCCTGCAAAATTTTTGTAGGTGTCCTCTGTAATGAATCACTCGACGCCGCTGGCGACCACTACTAATGCACCTTGCTGCCATGTGGCTTTCTGTCTCGTGTCCGTTGTGACGGCTTCCCATCCCACGTCAGTTTTGTCGTGGGATGTCAAAAGTCGAGTTGACACAGCCACATGGCGGGTGTGTGTCGAAAAGCGAAAAGTGAAGTTTAATTAATGGTGGAGTGGAGTTGAATTAAAGGTTTAATTAAGTTCTTGTAGTCAGGGAGGTGGCCACCTGAAGGGGCGCTGCGCCAGATTGCATAGAGAGATGAAAAGCGGATGAAAATTTTCGAGGGCGAGGTTTTCGACGTGTCTTCTCAGGGCAGGAAGCGTGCAGATAAGTTCGATAAAAGTGCATCCCGCGTTCAGTTTATATTCATTTTGCAATTGTTTAGTTTCTTTGTCACAAAGCGGTCCAAACATGACCCATTTATTGGCATATTGTAAAATAATTTTACAAGGCCTTACTAAAATTGTCACGTCGGCGTCCTTCCTTTCGGGCGTGGACAGGTCAAAAATGATGTCCTTTCAAGGGTTTCGATGAAGATTTTAAACGGACGTTCGGAGGAAAAGTGGAATCAATCAAGTTTGAACATTTAATTTGTAATGATTTTAAGTCTACGTCCGTACGAGGAACCGACCTCTCATCGGTTCTAGACGTTAAGTCTGAGTAGTGCCAACGGATGGTACCAACCGGTTAACCAATCCGTGCACCGTAACCCATTCACGCGGTGACTGCTTGTCGGCCAGCTAGATCGGAGAGGGTTTCGGTCGCGGGTCTCCGAATGGGTTACGCTCATTTACAATATCCAGCCACCAATCCATGCCCGTTTTCAAACGCGTCACCCGAACCCGATGCGGTACCGAAAAGTATACTACGTTAACTCAACCCGACGAAAGCTACTCTGATAAAAAGGCAAAACAACAAAGGTACCGCGTACCGCGCGTGACGCGACACCGACCTCAGCGGATTTTCTCAAAACCTACCCTCGCGACGGCATACCTACCCTGCACTCTATCTCCCGCTGAAAGGAAGAACCACTGGAAACGAAAGTCGTGTTTTTAGTTAGCAATTCATGGTTTTTTTATTCTCTGATTTAACTTTTAAGTTTTTTATAATAATTCTATTCAAGTTTTAATAGTTTCTCTCAGTTCATCATTTTCATAGTAATCACAGAAGAAAACCATAAAATTTAATGTGATTTAATAATAAAAATAATTGTTGAATATTATCAAGTAAATCTAAATAGTTAATTCTTGTTCTCTTTTCTTTTGTACTAACTATATTAAAAGCTTCTTATTCTTAAATTGCAGTTTTAATTAACGTGTTTTTTTTTGTTGTGTTTTTGAAACAAAAGGAAGTTGATTTCTTTCACTTTATCAAAATGATCGGCTAACAATAAAGAAATATACAATTTTTGAAAAGCACGCCATTGAATTTATTACTGGTGGAGATATTCATGTTGATTTGAAGTATTAAGTTAATTCCGAAATGAAACAATATCATTGAAATGGGTGCATTCCACTATTAAATTGACTGATAGAGAGGAATAGAAAGATAATAGTTTCAAAAAAATATATTTATACAGCAGGAATGGTAGGGATTTTTTCCTTTTTTTCATAAAATGAAAGCCTCGATTAGCTCACTGAAGTTTTGCAGTTGATTCGGTAGAAACCTTTCTATGGTACTAAAATTTTATCGAAAGAGATCTTTTCAAGCTAATTCCTCGCATTCAAACATGATGATATTACACTTGTTCAGGGCTAATACAGATCTCATTCTCAGACGTGCAGTTCATAATTTTTTTAACCTACTTTATGAATAGGCACTACCAAATAATATATACAAATTATCTAAGCAAATGCATGAACAGAATTTTGTGAACTATTCAAAGGTACCGATTGGAAGAATACAACGCAGGTTGTATTCTAAAACATTTACGACTATTCAAAACAGGGCATTTCTTATATTAAATAGTTTTTCATTACGTATTTACACTACAATAAATTCTCTGGAAGGCGAGAAAATTTAGGTTTGATTGTGTTATAATTAGTCACTGTTTTTTTGTGCCCGTTGAAGTTTTTCAACGGGCACAAAAAAACAGTGACTAATTATAACACAATCAAACCTAAATTTTCTCGCCAGTTGCAATTATATTAACAGAATATGCGATCTACATTCGGAGTTGCTTTAGTTTTTTCTTTTTTTCGTTTTAGCGGTGTGTAGTATTAGGGAGGCTAATTTTTCCTTTCAAAATTTACGTGAAAGTTCTGATTCACCACCATTTTCTTTGTCCTCAGATCTCGTTATATTTATATTAACTGTACAGTTCAATAGAAATTAACTATTTGCTCTTTAGTACAACTAAAACCCTATTGTCCTCAATTTTTTCTAGTTTTCATGTTTTCTTTGTTTTAACTGATCATTTATCCATCTATTAACCACATTGTTTGCGCCAGGACTCTTTTGTCCTGGCCTCTTTCTTCTAGATACAGTGCATTTATAAATTCACGCACAAATTCAAAATTCTCTCTTGAAACGTTTAAATTTATTTACAGGACTCGATTTTCCCAAAATATTCTTTTCCAATTTAGCTCTCTACTACACAATAACGTAATGATGTTATAATTGCAAAACTGTTTAACCTTGTTCAACATAAAAACATGTAAAATATTTAACAATGATCTAATTAAATACTTTGTTAGCGCCTGTGTATCGCGACGATCTGATGACGACTGATGATTCCCTTCCCACACTGAGCATAAGGCGCCAGCAGTTCCCACGCACGAAAATGCTGACGCTTGAGCGTCCACAAGCATTCCATGCCCGGAAACCGCTGACGCCCGCGTCTGGTACGGGAAAGGAACTTTGGTTTCGCATTGCAATGCGTTCATGTGGCCACATAATGCATGCAAATGTGGTGTTTGTGTCTTCCGATCGTTTCGCTGACGCGTATAAGTCAACAAAATGATCCGAACATCACGCGAAACTGCTGACACCCGCGTCTGTGGCGATGCAAAATGTGGCCACATGAGACATGCATGCATCTATGATTTTAGCAACTAGGTCAAACAATATTAGTCACATAAGGTGACGAAATTAATTATCCACCTTTGCAAATACGATTTGTAAAATAAAATTTTCACTTAAGTCTAACGCCACTGATCGTGTGGACGGGCATTAACATCCACCCCCCCCGTTGAACGGTCTGTTCAGCCTCTTCCAGTGTGTGGGGCAAGCTGTGACGTCTAGGCAGTGGCACTGGTCTCGGTCGTTGCGATCGTGGTTGGCAGCTTACATTTTTAGCCTTGCACTATAGGAAGGAAACAATAGCGAGAACTGCGACGAAGCTCAGATATCCTAGTGCATACTGGTGAACATCATGCACATCCAGCTGGTCCCTCCAGGATAGATCCTGCTCCTTGAGTTGATTTCGCAGATCGTTGATCTCCGAAGTGTGCGTCCGGAAAGGTGTGGGCTCAAGGTGTTGTTGTACATCTCCCAGGTTGTCGTGATCAGTGTAATAATAGGTCTTCGGTTGAGTCGTTTTGATTGAGGATTCATATATGCGGTGACCCTTGATAGTTACTGCATCGGATTTGAGCGTGCAGTCGGGAGTCAGCTGCAGAATTCCGGAGCCCTGCAGTGTCAGGATGGATGTGTTGCCACTGCACACAAGCTGGGCCACCACCGGTGTGGTGAAGGCATAGATCCACTCATTGGACTGTGGGATATTCGTCCACGAGAAGGATGTAAGCAGCTCAACTAGGTGACAGTTGGTCATCGTCGGCATTCCCCTTAGCAGCGTCACTTCGCAAGGGCTCATATTGGCGTCCTTGTGATACAATGGATGGGACTGTCGGCACAAGTGGGTGTTTGGCTCCATCCAGTTACAGGCAGCATAATCCATCTCGTTGAGCGGATAGTAGACATCGCGATGTGGGCTGATGATCAGATAAGGAGTGGTTGGCTGTATAGCAACGAGATGGTTGCGTTTTGCCGTTGGAATTGGTAGGATTCGAAAGAGCTCAAACATTGATACATCGATGAGTGGCATCTTGAGCTCGAAAAGAATGAAGTTCGCATTTGCCTTGGCCTTGATAGATGTTAGCCCAAATAATTTCAGAAAGTCTTCTCGGCCAACAGGGAGACGCTGATTTTCCGGCAGGTGATCCCTGATGTCGGTCATTGCCGCATTAAGTTGCTGTTGAGACAACAGCAGAGGATTGAAGTTCCCATGCTGTGTGTCTGTGATTACGTCCAAGAGGCTGGATTGGATGCGCTGCAAATTGAGTGTTGCCAGGGTCATCTGGAAAGATAGAATTGAGATTAAATCTGGTACTCGGGCTGTGGTGCCTTCGAGTTGCGGACCCTTGACCCATCTGTTCCGTTTGACCGAGGAGATTCAATGTCAAGTCGATGATTGACGTTTGGTTTTTGAGTAAGGAGTGCAGCTTGGTCTGATCTCCCTGCATCGTCTTAATGGTTTGAGCCATTTGATTAGCGTACTCTTCGTCCAGAACTCCGAACAACGATCTGGCCAGTCCACCCACTGCGTTTATTGCGCCTCGCCTTGACCTGATCCTCAGCATCTGGTTTGCGCTAGAAAACTGATCGGTCAAGTTTCGGAACTGCTCATGCAGATGCGAGCAGTCGGTTTGTCGAGAATCACGATCACATAGTTGTTGCAGCCAAATCGTGCCGTCCTGCAGCGTGGCCAGCTCCGTCCAGTAGGCTTCTAGGTCATAGTAGACCAAGAGTTTCCACTCGCTTGTCGACAGGAAGGCATTCCCCAATGATTGAAAATGCAGTCCTGGATGTGGTCCAGTTGATGACACCTTGATGGGGTTGGTTACTGTTAGAGGGCTCAGTAGGCAGACCAGCAAGAGCGATAGAAGAGGCGTCCTTCTGCTCCCGGATCGGAGCCCGGTGTGATAAGTATCGGGTGTGTCTGCTTGATGCGGTGCCTCAGGTTGGTTTTGATTATTCGCTTCAGGCCCAGCTGCTTCAGGTATAGTGTTCTCCGTCACTGGTAGTGGCGCTAGACGATGAATGGGCCTTCTTACTATTCCAGTGGCTGCTTTTACGTCTGCGACTCTGACAAAGCCATCAGCCCCTTGATGCGTGTCAATGATTCGTCCCAGAGGCCATTTCATAGTTGGTAGGTTGTCGTCCTTGATGATGACGATGGTTCCCCGGGTAGCATTTGGTTGACCTTGTTGCCACTTAACGCGAAGTTGCAGTTGGTTCAAATATTCGCGGGACCATCGGCGCCAAAACTCGTTCTTCAAATGATTTATCCGGTATGAAGTTCGCCTGCGACCGGCTCTGCCCGAGCATCCACCATGGCCGTGAGGGGCTCACCGATAAGAAAATGGCCCGGAGTCAACGCCGCCAGGTCATTGGGATCGTCGGACATCGCAGTTAAAGGTCTGGAGTTGAGGATGGCCTCCACCTGGACCACCAGGGTATGCAGTTCCTCGTACGTGAGTGTGGCTGATGAAGCGCCCCGGCGAAGCAGGTTCTTGGCTGATTTGACGGCCGCCTCCCACAATCCACCAAAGTGGGGGGTGCGAGGGGGGATGAAGTGAAATTGTATTCCCCGTGTGCTGCAAGAGTCGGTCACCTTGTGTTGGCCCTCGGCTGAATGAAGTGATGAAGACAGCTCGCGTAGTTGACGTTGCGTACCTACAAAATTGGTCGCATTGTCGCAATAGATGTCCTTGCAGAGACCTCGTCTCCCGATGAAACGCTTCAGAGCAACGATGAAGGCTTCTGGCGCTGAGATCGCTCACCAACTTCAGATGGACGGCCTTGGTAGCGAAGCAGCAGAATATAGCGATGTATCCCTTCTGAGGCCACACGTCTCTACCCCGGTAGTGTATCAGCATTGGCCCGCAAAAGTCGACGCCCGAACAGATGAAAGGGCGAGCCGCTTGCACGCGAGCACCTGGTAGATTTCCCATAACTTGATTGAACAGTTGTGGCCTTGCCTTAACACATCGCATGCATTTTTGAACAACCGCCCGGGCCAGCTGCTTCCCCCTGATGGGCCAAAAGCGTTGTCTCGTGGTAGCTAGCAGTGCCTGAGCTCCAAGGTGGCAATTATTGCGGTGAATATCCGTCATCAGTAGTCTAGTAAGTGGATTCGCGAACGGCAGCAACATAGGATGCTTGGCCTCGAAAGCGAGTTGTGACGCTTCTAGCCTCCCGCCAACGCGCAGGATTCCGTCCGAATCCAGGAAGGGAGTCAGACTCGATAGGGGGCTGTTTTTGCTGACCTGCCCGTGTAGTTGGATGTCTCGCCGATCCTCACGAAAATCGTGTTGCTGAATACATTTTACGATCACTCCGGTTGCTGTGGAGAGTTCGTGAGTTGTTACTGCACGGCTGCGCGCCTGAGAAGACTGGGAGCTTGTCCTGCAATGCGTTACAAAACGCAGCATATAAACGATCACCCGTTGAAGCCTTCCAAATGAGTTGCCGTGTTGAATTTCGTAAACAAAATGTCATTGCAATCCTGATTTATTTTCGCTCGACTTCGCAGGCCTCAGTGCCCTTGTATGGAGGCGGCCAGTCCACCTCAGGTCCAGTCAAGAAGGAGGGCCCCTGTAACCAGAGCTTGCAGTCCCTTAGCGCAGCTGGCGCCACGGGATAGGATGTCCGCAGAATTGTCGTGGGACGCCACATGTCGCCACTGAGTTGGTCGTGACAATGTTTGGATGGTCGAAACACGATTGGCCACGAAAGTGCTGTAGGATGAAGCGGTTGAGTTAATCCACGCCAATGCGACCTCTGAATTGAACCAGAGAACGTGAAAAACATCCGGTAGACTGAGCGCTCTCTTGACTCGACTCGTCAATTCCGCTCCAAGCTTGGCGGCACACAACTCCAAACGCGGTACTGTCAACACCTTGATGGGGGCTACCCTGGATTTGGAACAGAGCAGTCGAACGTTGACTTGACCGCTCGGGGAAGTTGAGCGAACATAGATCACAGCGCCATACGCCCTCTCCGAGGCATCGCAGAAAGTGTGTAGCTGCAGCTGAATTGGTTTCTCGCAGGCGATAACGTGTCGGGGAAAGCGAACCCTTTGCAATGATGGTAGCTCACTGCAGAACTTGGCCCACTGTGTATGTATTTCGAGTGGCAAAGCTGCATCCCAGTCTAATTCCAACCGCCATAGCGCCTGCAGGAACAATTTTGCGGTTACGATAACCGGCGTTAGGATACCCAATGGGTCGAACATTCGGGCGATGTCTGAAGCGATCGTCCGTTTTGTGAACTTGACCTCAGCGAGGTCCAAGTTAATGCCGATTTGGAAATCGTCCGTTTTTGGGAGCCAAATTACCCCCAAGGTTTTGATGTAGTCTTCCGACAAGCTACCAAAATCCAGCTGGACCTCCTGATCCTCGACACTGATTTGCTGTAGAAGATGTGGATGATTGGCACACCATTTGTGCAAATGCATCCCTGCACTGGTAAGAATCTGACGCAATTCCTCCTGTGTTCGGATTGCCTCCGTCAAGCTGTCTGCCCCTGTCATGACGTCGTCTATGTAACAATCATGCTGCAAGGTGCTGCTGCCTAAAGGTGCTCGATTTTGTTCGGCTTGTGCCAGAACCTGGAGGCATTTAGTTGCCAAGTACGGGGCACACGTTGTGCCGTACGTGATGGTCTTGAGTCGATAATATCGCAAAGGCTGGGTTGGACTTGTTCTCCAAATCACCAATTGAAAATTGCAATCATCATGCTGAAGCCTTATTTGCCGATACATTTTGACAATGTCGGCAGTGAAAACGAAGCGTGGCAAACGGAAACGGATCAAAATCGCAAATAGATCATCCTGAATCGTGGGTCCTGTATGTAGGATATTTTTCAGAGAAACGTTCGTTGATGTTCTGCTGGACGCGTCGAAAACCACCCTCAATTTAGTGGTACTACTACCTGGTTTCAGGACGCAATGGTGCGGCAAAAAATAATGTGCTTTCTTATTCGCTGACCATGTGATTTGCTCCATATGTCCCAGTCGTTCGTATTCGTCCATAATTTCGCAATACTGCCGTCTTAGGTCGGGGTTCTTCTCCAGTCTGCGCTCTATCGCCATGAATCTGCGTATGGCAACGTCCTGCGAGTCACCCAGCCCTTTGGGATCTTCCTTGAAGGGGAGCCGTACCAAGAACCGGCCATCGGATTCACGTTGAGTCGTCTGGGCGAAATGTACTTCGCACGCTCTTTCAGTCGCTGTGAGATTGTGTTGTGGATCCGATACCTCCTCAACCTCCCAGAATCGCTTTATAGCTTGAGTCAGCTGAGTCTCTTCCGTGAGGACTCCACACGTTACTGGTAGCCCTTGAGGTGTTACTACCTTTCCGGCAACAATCCAACCGAGGAGTGTGTTCTGGAGCACAGGGAGTTCAGGGCCCAACTTGATTTGCCCGATGGCAAGAATTTCGTAGAAATGCTCCGCACTCAGCAGCATGTCGATTCGCTCCATTCGATGGAATTCAGGATCCGCCAGCATCATATTCCCAGGAATCTGCCATTCCGATGTGTCTAGACTCTGAGAAGGTTGAGGAGATATGATTTGATCGAGGACGTAGGCCTCCAACTGCGCGGCATATCCAGACACTCTGGATTTTAGGCCAAGCTCCACCTTACGATGCGCCTTCTCGATGTTTCCACCCACTCTCTCAATCGGTGCGAATTGCGGCGAAGCCGCTAGCCCTAGTTTCTTGATAATGTGCTCGGTTACTAGGTTGATTTGCGAGCCAGGGTCCAATACTGCTCGGCAGTCGGTCACTCTTCCATTGCTGGCAACCACCTTCACAACGGCTGTGCTCAACAGAACATTTTTCCTCGCTCCAGGTTGCATGAGAGCCGTCAACGTGAGGGCGGGCGGCACAGGTGGCGGCTGAATGCCTGGCTTCTTGACTGTGGAGCCAGGCGTTGTCATCTTGGTCTGCTTGGAGATTTTGCTTCCCGTCATATGTAGTAAGGTATTGTGTTTTCCGGCGCACTCCTTGCAGCTTCTTGCCGCGCAGCCGGAAGACTGGTGACCTTCTCGCAAGCAATTTACACATAGCTTCTTTAAACGTACAAGGTTTAGCCTTTTCACAGCGTTGTCTTGGAGAAACTCGGGGCAGTAGTATAGCGGGTGATCCTGCGAGCACCTTGGGCATCGCAATGCAGCCACGGCGGCCACGGTAGCTTTGGTAACCTTCTTGTGATTGCGGTCTGGGTCCTTAGGCGTACTACCAAGCGCTTCGAGTGCCAGGAATCGCACTTGTAGGAAATCCAGTAAACCCTTCAAAGGTGGCAGCTCGCGCGGGTTAGCTAAAGATTGCTGATAAAGGGCATGTGTTGTCGAATCCAATTCTCGCAGCAAAATGTGCAGTAGCAATGGATCCCAATCCCTTGTGGATAATTGCAGGTTTTCCAGGCCTCTGAGACACTCTTGTGTGGTGTCATGCAGCGACTTTATGGCTACAGCTGACGGTTTTTCACTGGCCTGAGATGGCTGCCCCATTAATTTGTCGATGAGGGCCGACACCAAGAGTCGTCGATTGTCAAATCTCTCATTAAGTGTCTTCCAAGCAGTTTGATAATTTTCGTCTGACAACGCAAAGTTTCTGATCAAGGATCCAGCCTCTCCTGTAAGGTTAACCTTCAGATACCCCCGCAGGGGGAATGCCAGTCGACAAGAGCTCTCTTGGAGGCTAGCATTCTTTGGGGAGTTCCGCCCCCACGTACCCGAGGAAACTCCGCAGGGGGAATGCCGGTCAACAAGACCACTCTTGGAGGCTAGCATTCTTTGGGGAGTGCCGCCCCCACGGACCCGAGGATATGGGGGGTGCCGTGAGGTTCCCTCTTATTGTATCTGGATTACGCTTTGGACAACGAACTGGAATTGACGCTTTGGGCTGGCGGATGTGATGGTTTGGACCTAGTTGCTTTGCACAGTAGCGCCGAGGTGAAACTCGTGTGTGAACGGCTCCAATTCAACCATCATACCGTCTCCGTCTCGGTAAAACCTTGGCAGGCCTCGGAGTACGTTCGAAGTTCGCACCATTGGGTTGGTGGTGTAGGTTCGGTTGAGACGGACTCCCGATTAGCGCTGGTCTGGCTCTGAGCACTTGTCCCCATAAGGGCTTGTGCCAACCCTCGCATGGCCTCCCTGCTCTGCAAAGATAACCATGGGACCAAAAAGGCGACTACACACACGAACGGAGATAGCGGCTCCGAGGGGGGACCCAATAAAATGGAGCAAACAAATGAAACCACAAGTAAACAGGACGCTAGCACGGAGAACCCTTTCAGGCAAAAACCGCTGTTGGCAAGAACACCGATTAAACAAGTCACCGATTGCGGGGGGAGGCAGCAAACCCCAGAAACACTGTCAAGTCAACATCACAGGTTAAATCATCGGAGACAGACCACAGGCGGACTAACGAACGAAAGAAGGCAGAGTGCATTGTGCAACCTGGCATCATTGCGGCCTTTGGGCGCAGTAGAAGGACTATGCGCACCCCGGAGCGCCCAGTGCAAGACGTACACAATCCGGATCAAGCTGCGACACAAACGGAGGCCAGTGTAAGACTGGGGGAGGGAGAAGTTTTGCCGTTGGCCGACGCCACTTCAAACGCGACCCAAGCGATAGAAGCAAAAGGGCTAGGAAACGGGGGCCTCTCCCAAGAGGTGGCGCCAAATAACACAATCGCCCTTGACCGCGCCGAAGAGGAGCGGCTTACTCGGAAAGCGGGGAATATCGTCATACAACTGAGGGCTGCCTGCGAAGTGCAGAAAAACATAGGCAAGAGTGTCAAGAATGGCATTCTTGAACTGGAGGAGCTTTTTGGCCGCATAACGCACTACAGGCAGAGGTGGCTTGCAACCGAAAAGCACCAAAAAGACACGCTCTCCCTCGAGGCATCAATGGGTCCTAGTAGCAGTAAAAGAATGGCCGGTAGCCCAATTGAAGGCGACTGTGAGAAAAGGAGGAAGGACAAGACCATAAACGAAGTTGACACTCCAGGCGAGGAGTTTCATGTGGTGCGAAACAAGGCAGCGAAAAAAGCGACCAAAAAGCTACTCCTAGAAAAAACAGACAAAGAGCTCAACCACGAAATGAACAAAGAACCCTCCGATATACCGCAGAAAACAAAAAGCAAACCGCGGCGCAAACCCTTGCGAGAGGCACTGCTTATTAAACCCACTAAGGGCCGAACCTACGCAGATGTCCTCCGTGAAATTAAAGGAGCGGTCAAGCCAGACGACACCAAAACTGCCATCAAAGCAGTTCGACCAATCCGGACCGGTGGCTTGCTGGTGGAATTCGGGCCAGAGGCCACAAACAAAGATGCATTCCGTGACGCGGTTCAAAAGGTTCTTGGAGATGCGGCAACGGTTGCCTCGCTCGAACCAATGGCCACCCTGGAAATCAGGGACCTCGACTGCGTCACGGACAAAGCTGAAGTAGAGGATGCCATTAGGAGGGAGTTCCCCAGCTTAAGTGAAGTCAAGGCAAGATTGACACGTGAAAACAAAAGGGGGCAACGCATGGCTATTGTCGAACTAGCTGATAAAGACGCCCAGCAAATCCTGGCGAAGGGCAAAATTAAAATAGGTTGGGTGATCTGCAGGATACGGAGAAGAGCGATCCCTATCCGCTGCTACAGATGCCTCGAATACGGACACACCGCGTATGGCTGTAGGGGACCCAACAGGAGATCTCTGTGCTACAAATGTGGTGAAACGGGGCACAAAAGGAAGGAGTGCACGAACGAGGCAAAATGCATTCTTTGCAAGGATGCTAAGCTAGCACCCGGCGACCTCAAACATGAGCCGGGGACAGGGAGATGCCGGGTTTTCAAGGAGGCCCTAACTAAAGCCAAATCGATACTCAAATGATCCGTATCCTGCAGGTCAATTTGCACCGAAGCACAAACGCCCAGGAACTACTTGAGCAGTTTGCGAGGGATAAGAAAGCTGACCTCCTGTTGCTGAGCGAGCAACATCATAACAAGGACTCGCAAGCGTGGTACCCTGACAAAACTGGTACCTCGGCCATCTGGGTTCGAGACAGCGCCCGCCTTCAGGTGCAGGGCCATGGACGCGGGGATGGTTTTGTGTGGGTGCGGTGTTCAGGGATAACATATTTCAGTGTTTATCTGACGCCTAACGAGGCAATGCGATCCTTTCGAACCAAACTCGATGCCCTGGAGGACGCTGTCTCGAACACAGAGGGCCACATGCTGGTCGGGGGAGACTTCAACGCTAGAGCCATCGAATGGGGCATGCCACAATCCGACCCAAGGGGAAAGCAAATCTTGGACATGGCGGCCAGAACAGCGCTTTTTGTCCTAAATACTGGTAACACCCCTACTTTCCGCCGCTGGGGTTGCGTAGGAACCATACCCGATGTGACACTCGCTTCGGAGTCCCTGGTACCTAGAGTACACAACTGGCGAGTACTAGAGGACTACTTGGCTAGTGATCACCAGTATATAGCGGTTGAGATTCACGACGGTGCCACTATGCGTGCATATGCCCAAACTTCAATCCTCGGATGGAGGACTGGGAGGATGGACGTCGAGAAGTTCACTGACGCGCTTACGGCAGGCGCACCGTTGCTGGGAGCTCCACCAGGGAGTGGAGGGCCTACAGCCAAGGACTTGTTGAACTCAACTATGAGTACCATCATAGCTGCTTGCGAGTCTTCCATGCCCCGCCGGAGACCCCGACATGGTAAGCCTCCAGTATACTGGTGGTCAAACGAGATCGCCGAACAAAGAAGCGAGTGTCACAAACTTCGGCCAGAGGCCCAGCGGGCGCGAACACGGGAGGAGGCAGACACTAGGCTAGCAGCATACAGGTCCGGCAGGAAATATCTTCGCAGGCTTATTAACAAGAGCAAGGCCCGATGCTGGCAAGACCTCGTGGACGATGTAAATAGGGATCCGTGGGGCCTTGGCTACAAGCTGGTCATGGGGAAACTTGGTGCCCTACGGAAGCCTTGTATACATGACGCGGAAAAGATGGACGCGATAGTGCGGGGACTCTTCCCCGCCCATCCCGTCCGTGTTGACGCTGTCCATGGTGAAACAGCAGTCGAGTGCCCACTCTTCACACAGCTGGAACTGGAGGAGGCAGTCCTCTCCCTGAAAGCGAGGAAGGCTCCAGGTCCAGATGGTGTTCCAGCTGAGGTTTTGCAGCTCGTCTATCACCATTGTCCTGACTTGCTGCTCAGCACATTCAACGCTTGCCTACGGGACGGGGTTTTCCCGGTACGATGGAAGGTGGCGAGGCTCGTGCTGGTCAGCAAGGGGAAGGGAAATCCCGAATCGCCGTCTGCATACCGCCCGTTATGCATGCTAGACACAGCTGGGAAAGTGCTAGAGAAACTCATCAAGGGAAGACTCACTGACGCGATTCGTGCTGCTGGGGACCTATCTCACAGCAGCCGGAGGCACTGGGGCTGGGGGATCGCTCTTCTGGCAATTCCTCTTCCCCCTCCCCTCCCGCTAGGAAAGGGACTCCCCAGCTTGAAGGCGCCCCACGGCGTAACAAAACGAGACCTGGCCCGAAGTAATGTGTCAAACGGTTCCAGGCTAGCTTCTCAGATTGACAGGGGAGGTGTTTAGTGGGTAGTCCAAAGGTATCCTCCATGGGAGTTCCACACTGCCAGACTCGGCGGGCATAAATGCCTTCACCTCCCTACCAGAAAAAAAAAAAAAAAAAAAAAACCTTCAGATACCAAAGCTTCTGGCACGCGGACATCGGCTGGTTATGCACCATTTGCATAAACAAATCCCGGAAATGTCGCCAGTGGAGGTAATCTCCGTTGAAGGTGGGCAAAGCAATTTTTGGGAGCACCAAGCCTGGAGTCGCAGCAGGCGTAAAAGACGAGGGCGGCATTTCGGTGGTGGCGTTGACCTTTACTTGCAAGCGAACAATGCAGTCCTGCACGTCCTCCTCCAACCGGATACGCTCTTCCAAATTCAAGCCCTGCGCTTCAGGATCCTCACAGGATTCATAGACTTGCTGATGAAGCTCATCCAATTGTTGCCAGCCTCGCTGCACTGCCTCCGCTCTAGTCTTACACCAAGTCTTCGTGTTTTCTGGCGGTTCTGGGCGAGCCATCGTCCTTCTCAGTGAATCTGCCGAGGCCGGATACCGTCGCAACTTGCATGTGAAAACTGCATTTTTCTGTACCGAGACCAGTGTGGCTGAAGGCTTGTCATTGCTATCGGGTGCTGATGAGGGTGGCTGCGACATTGGCAGTGCCGTGCCCTTTAGAGCGTTGATCCTTTCGAGGAAGTGCTTCTGAAAAGTGCCGTAATTTATCTTGGTCGTTTCATACGTTTCGCCCTTGAAGTAGTCGTGTTCCGGTGTGATTTCGGGTAAGGATCGAACTTCGGTGTCCTTGCGTTCGAATTCCTCCCAGGCAGTTTCTAAACGCCGAAGCCGCTCTTCATAGTAGCCGACATCTAGTTTGCGGCTGGCCAAATCCTTCTTATAGTTGGAGATTACGGCTTCTACAGCTCTGGCCTATACCTTCCGCTCCCGGAACACGACCTCCGCATCAACCATTTTATTTTACGTACGCACGACAGGCACGTTTACCGGCACAACACCACCACCACTTGACACTGGAAATCCAAATTCAGACGAGATTGCGAGTGTTAATCTCGCCGGGGCCTCCAAATGTTTGCGCCAGGACTCTTTTGTCCTGGCCTCTTTCTTCTAGATATAGTGCATCTATAAATTCACGCACAAATTCAAAATTCTCACTTGAAACGTTTAAATTTATTTACAGGACTCGATTTTCCCAAAATATTCTTTTCCAATTTAGCTCTCTACTACACAATAACGTAATGATGTTATAATTGCAAAACTGTTTAACCTTGTTCAACATAAAAACATGTAAAATATTTAACAATGATCTAATTAAATACTTTGTTAGCGCCTGTGTATCGCGACGATCTGATGACGACTGATGATTCCCTTCCCACACTGAGCAAAAGGCGCCAGCATGTAATAATCGAGGAGCTATGGCTCTAAAAGCCAGCGCTGCCACAGGCACACAGCACAAACTCAATTTAACAAGGAGTCACCATTCCGTCACCTTCCCCATCGCAACACTCGCTCTGTTTTCGCATTAAAAATACGTCAAGAAAATTTCTTTTGCACTTGACTCCCGGGAAACAAAATTCTAAAACTGTTTAAAATTTCTAATGTGTAGTGATTTTATTACAATATCTTTTGAATATAATTTAACGAATTGCGATGTAACACGGTATACAAATGCTCAGAACGAAACGGTTAACCCCTTAAATTATATGAACGATAAAATCATTGTATCATTTAAACAGCTTAAAATTTGTCAAATTTTTCCCATTCCAACCATAATATTAAGTAAAAATTGTTTTGTTTCTCGGTAGTTAACGTGTGCCTGTCTAATTCTTCCTAGTTCTTTTTTTCCACTTAATTACGCCTAATCCTCATAAACGAAAATCGCTTTTAATTGATAACCTAACCGAATTTGTGTAGAATAAATTTCAATTTATTGAGTGTCTTGTATCGAATTTTCGAAGACGTAAAATATAATTAAGAAGTGCTAAAAGCATTTCTCTTCCACGCAACATTCAGTTGGCGCTGTAATCATCCACTCTACTTGGAAAATTATTAGAAATTAGATTTCAATTAAAAATGGAACGTGAATCGAATCCAATGCGACCCATGTGCCGCTCAGGATATGGATTCTACGGAAATCCAGCAACAGATGAACTATGTTCTGTCTGCTACAAAGATTCCCTACGAAAGAAACAACAACCCCCCCGTCAGTAGCACACCAGTATCTGTATCAAGTTCGCAAGCGAGTCCCACAGCATTCAATCCAGCCATTTCAGTTACCAGCACAGCACAACCTACAGTACAGAGCTTACAGTAGCATAACGAAATTAAAGAGGAAATATATGAAGAAAGCACATCAAGTGAAAAGGTTGCCGCAACCGCTGGACCCTCGACTTCCACAAATTAACAAGATGACAAGGGGAGGGATTTGTTCTGATTGATTTTATTTTGCGTTGCATGCTTGAGTTTTTCATCCAAGCCATCGCCAATATCGTTCGGGATCTTGCATTTGTATTAGGAGTCGTGTGTGACGAAAAACGAAATATGCACATAGACATAACGTCATCTCAGTTACGCTTACTTCGGCGTGTCATCGCTCCATCGCATGCTCCGTAGTTACATCTTGGTGTTGTTTTGTAAGAATCCCTTTAAAGCGGTTTGAGTAGCGATCCCGCTATAGAAATTGCATTTCGCAAAGAAGAGGAATTACGGGGATTGTTGGGGAGTCGAATTTGAGAGGTCGAGCGGGTCGGATCGGACGGAAGAAAAGGCTTCACAAACTCGCCTAAGCTGCTTATTGAGCCGTTATCAACTAGCGCCACGAAATTGTTTGCGATTTGGATATAGCTGTCTAAATGCTGGACCAAACCGGAGTGCAAAGCAGTAATCATACGTTCCCGGCAAAATTACTGTCAAATTTCGGTGGATAGCCAAGCAATTCCGTTATTTATAGATTGAAGTGCGAAATGTTCAGTGATTGAAAATCGAATGCATTTGTTTATGCTCATCGTAAACCGTGAATTTTGTTTGAAATCAACGGATAGTTAAAAGATAAGAAATTGAAACAGAAATTTCCCTTACACGAAATGAGGAAATGTAAAATTTTTCGAAAATTGAATACATAGAGCTTGTGTAGATGGGCTATGTACGTCGACCGCGCGTGTGTTAGTGGTCCTCTATAAGCACAGTGAACGAAACACGTTGTGTGGGAAAATATAGTTTTGTTTACCGTTTAGTATATAGGATGGAAGATATAGCAGGGAACGGCAAGATAGGGAATCAAAAAGAGGACGACAGGCTGAGTAATTCGGGAAATAATCGAATTTTTTTTTTACATGTGACCTCAATTTGACGTTTTGCTCTGAAACTCTCTTGTGTGCTGCTACTGCTGCGGCCTGCGACCATCCGATGGATGGATGAATGCATTTTTCTTTGATCGGGAATCTTGTTTAGCTGCTGTTTCTATAATTCAAAATATTTGAGCCACGAGGGCAGTGACAAAAGCGGGAAAATGAAAACAAGCGGAAAGTGATTGAGAACGAGTGGAATTGTTGCGAGGTTTCGCCGTGACTATCGAATTAACAAAATACAAATGCGAATGTGAAAAGGAGAGTAATTTGGTTTCTTGAAATTGCATTGAATACAACTCCAAGCTTTTGCAATAACTCTTGAAGATAGTAGAGTGAAATTAGGCATTGACAGTGGCTAGCGAGACAGTGGTGGCCGTGCTGCAAGAGCGAGAAGTCTTTGCGTTCATCTTCGATTTTTTTTTTTATCCGATGAGTAATTGTTGATTATCTGCCGCTTTGCGGACAAAAAAATCCGATTTGGAGTGGACCAAGAGCAGCGACGAATGGAAAATTGTTCTGAGCCAACTGTGTGACTACTGTCGTTGAAACATCCAGAAGTATATGGAAGAATTGAGAACCAAGGAAAAACGAAAGCGAAAAGTCGACTCGAAATGCACCCAGAGCAAATATTTGTTGACGGTTCCGAAGCATGTGTTTGGATTTATGACCCAGTGCCCATTTACTATTGGATTTGTGGAACATTTTTCATATTAGGAGCATTATTATTTGTATGTTTCCGCTCTGGCCTCCTATTTTAAGGAAAGGCGTATATTATTTAAGCATAGCGGCCGCCGGGTTTTTAGTATTTATTTTTGCATGGACGGTTTTAACAATTAATAATCTTTGTTATTCTTTGGCTTGTGAGTCGAGGAAAATTATATTTTTGGATTTTCCCGAATTTAACAGAGGATACCTGCACCCATCGAGCGCTCGGAGGACCGTGCAGGTAAGTGCCTTTGATTTGTTTTATATATATTATTAAAATATTTTAAATACTAATTGAAATGAAAGTAAATGATGTAAGACAATGTATTGTAATAATTCCATTATCGGATCGTACAACGGCGAAATTCGGAAATAACTCTTATCAAGAAGAAAACTTTGTAATTCAGAATTTTTTTCACTGCATAGAAAACACTAATTAAATAAGGCCTGAGCAATCATTAGACACCTATTGCTTTGTATTTACGAGAAATCAGTAATTAAATGAAATGATGAATTGAATTGAACCATGGGTCTTTACCTTCCGATTTCTCTAACCGAGTATAGGACCCGGTACGGTGGCAGGCTTCCACCTCAAAACATGAGCCAGCCACCGGGTACTTAATAATCCCATATAATCTTTCTGTTTCAGGTGACATCATGGGTTGAGTGGCCCAAGCAGAGTGCCTTTTTATGGCATAGATTTATGCAATCCAATTGTATAGTTCTATGACATAAATTGGTCATCGGGGTGCTCCCCTTCTGATGGAAAGGTTCATACAATTCAAGTTGTATGAGTTTTCCACTCAGAAGAGGAGTACCTGGCCACTTCAACAAGCTATCAATGGATTTATTCCGGTTGGGTGGGTATGAGGGGGCTCCACCACCACCCGGTTGCCCCTTTTTCATTTGTGGGCCATGAACTTCGTTGGGTAACGACGAGGTCACCCCAAGTTCGCCTTTTTTCTCAGGTTTCACTTGTTCTTGTAACAAGTACATCTCCTTCGGTGAGGTTATCTACAGTTTTTGCGACTTCAGTCGCCTTTCTGATCTGAAAGCAATTCGTGAATGCGAAATTTTTTGTAGTGGGTCCTCGTGCCGGGGAAACGAACCCGCCCCACGACACCGCAATGCTAGCCTGCCAGCGCATTCACGCGTCTCCGGACGAGGGCATTCTCGGCAGATACCTCCATCTTCTTCTGCCGGGGCAGTAGACCATCGCTGCAGTCCTTCACGGACCTTTTGAACATCTTTTATTCACTACAAGCAGTTCCCACGCACGAAAATGCTGACGCTTGAGCGTCCACAAGCATTCCATGCCCGGAAACCGCTGACGCCCGCGTCTGGTACGGGAAAGGAACTTTGGTTTCGCATTGCAATGCGTTCATGCGGCCACATCATGCATGCAAATGTGGTGTTTGTGTCTTCCGATCGTTTCGCTGACGCGTATAAGTCAACAAAATGATCCGAACATCACGCGAAACTGCTGACACCCGCGTCTGTGGCGATGCAAAATGTGGCCACATGAGACATGCATGCATCTATGATTTTAGCAACTAAGTCAAACAATATTAGTCACATAAGGTGACGAAATTAATTATCCACCTTTGAAAATACGATTTGTAAAATAAAATTTTCACTTAAGTCTAACGCCACTGATCGTGTGGACGGGCATTAACACACATATTGTATTCTCAAGGAATATTGCTTCCATTTGCTTTCTAAATAATGAATAGACTATTATTTCAACTCTTGATAATTAAGTTCCAGCACCAGAACATGTAGAGGGATTAAATTATAACATGCATTTAATTAATCAGCTTCCCCTTAGGTATATTCAAAAGTTATAAAAAAAAACGTATTCCGATTTATGTATGCTGACAATGTCATAGTTGATTTCCATCAGGAATCAGCCGAAATTGGAGTGAGTTAATGAGCTAGTCAAGTTCAGTTTAAAGATAGTTGAGTTTTACGGTTTAAGAATACGGACAATTTGCAGTACCAAGTTGAACCGTAGAAGTCAACAAACTGCAAAATCTATAATTAATCCGTTTTAGCTCGGTTGAACGCCCCTTTTCCTCGATGGTTAGTGACTCCGTTTTGATTTCCTACTGACGTTACCTTTGGTTAAAAATCTGTAGGGTTTAGCTAGTTCAAAGGCTGTTCCAGGCAGCAGAATAA
This sequence comes from Odontomyia ornata, assembly GCA_963969285.1. Taxonomy (NCBI): domain Eukaryota; kingdom Metazoa; phylum Arthropoda; class Insecta; order Diptera; family Stratiomyidae; genus Odontomyia; species Odontomyia ornata. The sequence goes on from OZ017739.1 coordinate 217,224,930, forward strand.
CTGGAGTTGAAACATGTCCAGATTCAACGCCTAACATATTTGGATATTCATCGTCTCCAAAATCTGCAATCTCTCGGGCTTGGTCTATCCAAGGATTCCAAATGACTGTGTCGAGGAAATTGTATTTTTGCAGCCTCCTCTTTCGTCCGGAGACAAGATTCGCAATAAGTTGTTCTGGTGGTGTACGTTGATATATTAATCTGTCCATTCGCCTATTGTAACAACTTCACGACCTTCTGGGTAGGTAGCACCATCTCTAGTCTTATCAATAAATGTACAACCGTGTAAACCTGTTATTTGGCATCGGCGCACATCGGGAACCTTCATGTAGGTATGTAGGAGTAAATTGAATGAAAAGGTTAAGTCCTTACTAGGGTTGTAAACACCGTACGAAAGTGCAGTTTTTTTTCACGTAGTATTAATCGGTACGTTATTTGAAATGGATAATTCCACATTGATCTAGTAAATTCATAATCCATTATAATACTTCGACATCGCCATTGTGTAATCGTTCAGGAGGTCGTTCAAAAGTTAATCTGGTAATTCTTACAAATCCATGTTGCGGCCTGCGTTCCTATATGATACATTAGCGCTAAATTGTGATACCTGTCTTGTCCGGCCGTATCCCACGTTTCCAATTTAACTGTCGTATCATCTATACAAGCAAATCTAATTACCTTGGTAGTTCTGAGGCCAAATGGTGGGAACATTCATTTGCACACTGTAGTACTGCTAAAACGGCTGGTACGGCACTGAAGGCGGGTATATTGTTGGCACACCTGCTGGTGGGTAAACTGCTGCAAACTGATCGATAGGTATGTTGCTTATCGGAGCCGGTGGAGTAGCGGCATAATAAACGGCACCATTCTTTGCACATATAGTCTGTTTCTAATTAGCAGGAGGAATCCGAAAACATAGACTATTAGAGCGATGAAACGAAAACTCACTAATGGAATCGTATTTAAAGTGCTACTTTTTATGCTTACCTTACAAACAGGACATTAAGTTCAACTTACCTACCTTTTCGGTTGGCTCGTACTCGTATTCTTCTTGCCTTTTTCCCAATTCCTGCAATCCGACTAGTTATTGGGTTTGTTGTCGCAACAGTTGGTGATCGAATCGAAGCGTTAATTTTTTTTTTTTTTTTTTTTTTATACCTCCATTCCCTTCCACTCTCTCCATCACACTTTCTTCGTCGCACTAGGCTCGTGCGATCTGCACTTCACATTTCGTCGTTTCCTCAGGTGTGCCACCCAGGCAATGTATAACACATCGGTATAAGGGGGCACACAAAAATATGTGAAGTCCTCCGGTTAAACTTGTCTTGTCCATATCGTGATCAGCTCTCAGAGATAAAAAAAATTATAAATTCGACGCAGTAAAAAAAACTCTGAGTTAAAAGAATAGCTGTCTCTTCAAGCATCTCGACGATAGGGTCAACAATGCCCTAAGATGCTATGTTGAAATTACTGGACTGATATTATAATAATAGTAGGTGTTTCTCGAGGCATCTCGAAGATAGGATCAATAATTGACCTAAGATGCTATGTTGAAAGTTTCTGCACTGAGATTCAATCGTTATTCATTAAATAGTTTCTAAGTCTTTTCTTGAAAACCATAAGAGAATTCGCTTCTTTAACTGATTCTGGAAGATTGTTGTATATACGAAGGGCGTCATTTGTAGCATCGTTCTTCAGGCGATCTGTCCTTGCAAAAGGAATTACAAATTGGTTTGCGTTCCTAGTACTGTATTGATTCTTTTGTGAGACTTTAATAAATGGTGTTTGTGACGACAAGCTGAGATTTAAACTTTTGAAGATAAACTTGGCTTTCTCCATTTTAATGATTTGGTTAAAAGTTAATGCGTTACATGATTGATACACTATGTTTGTTGGTGTGAGCCTTGGGAGATTATGTATATTTTTATACGCCTTGGTTAATATCCTGGAAATTATATTTAGGTGTTGCTTTGAGGACTGACTCCAAATTACCACTCCGTAATGTACTTTTGACAGTACGAAGGCATTCAGAACAAGATGCTTGATTTTTTTTGGAAATTCCTCATATCTTCGTAACAATCCAATTATTGGTGCTAATTGCCTCCTTAAGTTGTTTATATGCGGGAGCCAGGTCAGACGGTGATCGATAGTAAGGCCAAGATATTTAAGTTCGAGCACTCTTTGCAGCTTTTCACCATTAATTTTTATATCAACATCTATGTCTTCCCTGTTCTTTTGCTTAAAGATAATATATTTTGTCTTTGAAATATTCAACGCTAGTTTATTCTCTTTCAACCATAAATTATATGAATTTAGATCCTCGTTGATAGCGTCTCCGATGTCATTTTTATCGCGTCCCGAGTAAAGAAGCACTGTATCATCAGCATATAAAAAGTAATTACCACTTAGCCTGCATGTATTTAAATTATTAGTGTATAGAAGGAACAAGGTTGGGCCAAGTATTGAGCCTTGTGGAACACCTGATTTCATTGGTGCCGGGTCACTCAGAACATTATTAAATGCTGTTTTCTGCAGTCTGCCTTTTAGGTAATTTTGAAATAGTTTATTTGCTGTGCCTTGAACACCATATGCTTCTAGTTTTCGAAGTAAGAGGTCATGATCGACCGTATCAAACGCTTTCCTTAGATCGACAAAAATGGCAACAACATAATCCCCTACATCAAGTCTCTCGTTGATGAATCGCGTTACCGAGAGTAGAGCGTCAAACGTTCCCTTGTTTTTCTGAAAGCCATATTGGCGGGAGTTTAGGATAGAGTTATCTAATATGAAGGATGTTAAGCGAGAGTTAATTACTTTTTCAAATATTTTACTAAATCCGGTCAAGAGTGCAATTGGGCGATAATTATTGGGGTCCGATCGATCTCCTCCTTTGAATATAGGTACAATTTTTGCAAGCTTCCCCTCTTCAGGAAACGTTCCGTTTCTGATATGCTCATTTAAATAATTAGCCACGAGTTCTGCTATTTCATTTTTTACAAGTACAATTTCCTCCATCGTGATCTGATCAATACCTGGAGCCGTATTTTTCTTCATTGCCTCAATAGTCTTTAGAACTTCGTTTTTATTGGTTGGATGAATATGAAACATGGAATCGGGTGAGATGTTAGCGTGATCTAGCCTACTTGTTGGGACATCACCAAGCTCTTTTGTAATTTTTTCGCCCACAGTTGAGAAAAAGTTGTTCAAGAAAGTTGCTGCTCCATCTGGTTGTGATAAAATATTAGGGGTCACTGGAGAAAACTGCGAATCCGGTATTAAAATTCGGGGGGGAGAGTTGTCTTTTACTTCATTTATTATCTTCCATATTTCATGATTGTTATCTGCCGCTGTCTCCAACCTTTTAGCGAAGTAAGAGAATTTAGCTTCCTTCACAAGACGTTTTGATTCCTTTTTCGCTTGTATGTACATGTTTTTTAGCACACGATCTTCCATGTTCCTTCTAAAGCTTATGTACGCCTTTCTCTTTTTAATACTGGCTTCGATTACTCGCTTTGTTATCCATGTCTGCTGGCGGCATCTAAGCTTTTTCTCGACGATGGAGTAACGTTTGGACTCTGTGATCATATTCGTAAGTTCCATTAGGTTTAAGGGACTCCGGACTTCTAATGACCTTTGCAGATGTGATTTGAAGAGTTCTTTGTTCAAGTGTTGGAATGTTTTGTAAACAGGTTTTTGTTTTTGTGCGCTTATGCCTTGGATGCTTATTTTGAAGACACGATGATCCAGCTCTGGCCAATCCTCAAATATGAAATTGATTTTTCCCGCAGTTGACTTATCGTTTGTAACGATATGATCGAGGCACGTATGCGAAACAGGACGAGTAATTGTTTCGTTGTTGATGATAACAGCACCATTAGTATCCAGTACATCCTTGTAAAGCCTTGCTTCTGAGGAATCGGTAATTACATCAATGTTTGTGTCAGCTACTGTAAATAAATTATTTTCTGAGGAATATAGGTTGTCGAGTACCGAGCAGAGATCTTGCGCATTCAGACGGTTCGGGTTATAGAAGGTACCGATTTTAATTTTTTTGCCTACGAGGTTTAATTCGATTATTATAATATTATATTTATCAGGTGTATCGCGTTTAATGATGAAGTTTATTTTATCTTTTACAAAAATAGCTGTCCCACCACCTCTTCCAGGTCTGCAGGAGAATACCGAGTTATAACCCTCAATATTAAAATATTTCGATTCCTCAGGATAAATCCATACTTCGTTCAGTATCACCACATCTATCTCAGGATTTTGCTTCAAATAAATCTGCATGTCATTTAGTTTGTGCCGTAAACTTCTTATATTGGCATATAAGAGCGTTAATTTCGTCCCAATTAATCGATTTGCGTTGTTAAAAATCATTTGAACTCGTAGTCAATGCTCCTCCTAGCAATTGTGATCCTTCGCTGGTATTCTGCGCACTCCGTAGAGTCTGCTCTGTGGGAATAATCTACGTTCTTACTATTTCCTGCACAGTTACAGCATTTCTCGCACGAGCTCTTGCAATCCTTCGTTTCGTGCTTTCCTCCACACTTAGCACATGTTTGCTCTCCTTCACATTTTGATGTCTTGTGGTTGTATTTCTGGCACTTATAACACCTCGTTATATTGTAGTCTTCCTTCACAAGGTAAGACCCATAATCAATATTGATGTACCTATTCACCAGTCTTTGGTACATACTCCCATTTACCTGCAGAATATGCAACCATTTACCATTTTTTGTTCGTCTGGCATGAACCAATTCCAGTTTATCATTTTCTCCAATATTAGGGTTCAGTGAGTGAATTTCGTTAATTAACTCCTCATACGAAAATTGTTTTTCTAGTCCATTAATTACTAGCCTGGGTTGACGAGATTTTGTCTCCATGACATCATATTCATCCTTCAGGGTATCCTTTGCAATGTTGTAGAGCGAGGTTGTATTGTCATTTGTGGAAGTTTTTATGATGGCACCACCATTACGAAGAGGACGCATCAGTTGGAGAGGAATTTTGCATTTTGAAGGCTTTATTTTCGACTTGAAGTCGATGAGTGTTTTTTCAGAGGATGAATGCTTCTTGGGCTTAATTATGATTCCTTTTTGCGAGGTAGTATTTGTACGGCGTTCGGGTAGAAAAGTGGAAATACTTTTCGTCATATCCGCATACGAAGGTTTTCGCGTGGATGAACTTTTATCAATTAAGGTGGCCACGGTGGTTTTCAGTTCTATTAGATGGTTTTCCATTTCTTTCATTTGGTTGAAGAGACGATCTTCTTTAGTCTTTTGGTGTTGTGACTTACACGAAGGACACATCCATATCACATCCTCGGAAATGTCCATGATCTTCAAATATCTCTCCTCACACATTTTGATACACTTTAGGTGGAACCACTTGTTGCAAATGCCTCCGCAGCCCATTCCTTTATGGTTCTCCTCCGCTTGCTTCCTACATTTTCCACATTTGTCTGCTGCTTGTGATGCCATGATTTATTATTTATCTCTATTCGCTTAGTTATATGGTATTAAATGAATTTATTTAAAAGAGAATGAATTTAAAATGAAAGTTATTAAAACAAGTGTCTTTAAAAAGCAAAACTACGGGTTTAGAAGATATATATGCAAAAAAGAGAGAGTTTAATAAGTTTGAATTTAAATTTTATAAAATTATTAAAATTATTAAGAAATTATTCTCGCATGAGCACGAGAATCGCACTAATGAACAAAAGAGTTCAGTTGATATGATTTTATACCGTTAACGGCAATTAGAAAATTAAAATGAGAAAATTGTTCAAAAATTTCCACTTAGCTGATTTTCCTTTGATTTGCTACAGAAGAAAATATTTCTTAGCAACTCTCAAAGTCAAGAAAACAGCTGATCGATTTCCTTAATCACTTCTAAAGAAAAATTTTTTATTGCGAGCGATCACTTTACACTTGGCAACTTTGACACTTCACTTGTCATAATATTTACCCTTTTGGAACTGTCGGCACACTCCGGGACTTCTTCATGGGTGGCGGCCACTACGTGCACACTCGACTCCCATGTGGCTGTCAAATCCTCTTGACATCCCACGACAAAATTGACGTGCGATGTGCGCTCGTCGCAACCAACGTGAAATGACAAGCCACCTAGCAGCAAAGTGTGTTAGTAGTGGTCGCCAGCGGCGTCGCATGATTCATTACAAATTCATATTAACTAAATAAAATACACCTGGTCGCCCGAGACTCAAGCCCAGCATTTACTATAAAGGAAACGGTCCTACGTAACCCAAGTGCCGACTTGAAACTTTCGAAAAGTTCTTGGCGACCTACCTTCTGTCAAAGGCACTAGTCAGCTGTCGGCAAGCTTGGCTCTTCCAGCTCGCTTTAATCAATCTCTACGCTCTTATTTCGAGCCTCACTAAACTTCTACGGCTATAACAATCTATGTGGTGGTAGAACAAGAAAGATTTAAAAATTTGGAACTGGTTTACTCTACGCAATCGAAATTTGACGTAATTAATTGACAAATTCAAATAAAAAAAAAATAGATTACTTTCTAAGATCCTGTTCATCTTAAGCTCTAGACAGTTTCAGTTTCTATTTAATTCCCTGTACATCGTGGAAATCAAAATCGAATCGAGCTACGATATACAAAATCAATGAACAGGCACATGTGTATATTTAAGAGTATAATTCCAATTAAAACTAACTACAAAATAAAATTTAGCCAAAACAGATGATAATATTAATGAAAATCTTTTACACATTGTAGAATAAATTTAGGCCAATATTTACAAATCATATATGAGTTAAGTATAAATGTATGGCATTTGAATTCTATCTTTATATAATTCTGTAAGGAAATGTAATTAAAATAACTTGAAATTAACAAAACAAAACAAGACAAAACATGCGATGATACGCAAATAAACATAGAATGTAAAAGGTAAAGAAAAAATTGTATAGCTGCAATAAATCGTGTAAAACATGTTTAGCTTTAGTTTAATTATTACATTAAAATAAGTTTGTTAAATTTGTTACTTCTAAGAATATTTTTATCAAAAATATATAACACATAAAATTTCTGGAAAAAAAATTATATATTATGCATGAATATTATTTATTACATACTTTACTTCATGCATACATAGAAGAAATTTCAAAAAAATATTTTATTAATTCATATGCAAATTATCTGAATTCTTGCATAATTTCCTACTTTCGATTCGAAAACTTTGTTATGATTACACAATTAAATTGGCCAGCTCGTCGAAAATGTAACTTGAAAATAAAAATGGAAAATTCAAATTATTTTACCTTTTTAAGAAAAAGCTTTTAAAAAAACAAATTTCCTATAAATATTTACATTTGAAAACAAAACATACGTGATAGTAGTCAATAAAAATTTAATAAAATTTAGATTTTAGATATAAATTAATCGAAATTGTAATTTTCCTTCCAAAAAAATTTATAGAATCAAATTTGATTGGTCGATATAAATTTCAAGCAAATCTGTTGCATTCAAATTTGCTTGCTATTAATACTTTATCGCCTCCAAAAACACATCGATTGAAAAAGAAGAATTGAAATTGATCGGTTGTCTAAAAATAAAATTTGGAACGAAGGTTTATAAAATAACGGAACTATTTCCAAAAACAGAATATTAGACAAAAATGATGAAACATAGTATATCACGAATTGCATGTGCATAACATTCTGATACTCCTATATATTTTATCTCTACCAGAAACATTGTATATTTGTACATACACCCATATTCGTGTCTATATTTATATTCTTTTTGAAATATGTTAGCTTCCTTTGCTATTTTAAGTAATAAAATAACATGAATTGCTAAATTAACCACGACTTTCCTTTCCAGTGGCCCTTCTTTTTCAGAGGCAGTGGAAGTGCATGGTAAGTATGCCGGGATGAGGGTAGGGTTTTGAAAAATCCGCGGAGGCTAGTTTCGCGTCAGCTGCGGTACGCAGTACCTTTGTTGGCCTTGTCTTTTTTCCTTAGCGTAGCATTCTTCGGGGTCGAATTACCGTAGTATATTTTTCGGTACCGCGTCAGTAAAATTCGGGAGCACGAAATAGAATAGTGTTTTTTTTGATTGACTGAAATAATGAAGAAATACGGAATAAAGTAAAGTAGGTTTCTTTTCCGTATGTTTGTTTTTTCGACGCGTTTAATGGTGGCTGAAATATGTAATTGAGCGTAATCCATTTAAAGACCTGCGACCGAAATCCTCTCCGATCTAGCTGGCCGACAAGCAGCCACCGCGAAATGGATTACGGTGCACGGGCTGGTTGACCAGTTGGTACCATTCGTTGGCACGACTCAGACTTCACGTTTAGAACCGATGAGAGGTCAGTTCCGACTCGTTCGTACGGAGTTAAGACGGAAAATCATTACAAATGGCGCCCAACGTGGGGCCAAAACATCCTAAGGGGATAAGAGATTCGCGTCTTCTGACGAGTCGGTCCTTTATGGAGGATGTAAGGTACGATGGTACTCGAGCCCCACAAGCAGGAGCAATGGAGTTGTGTTACACACACTTACAGTCACTTCACGTGAGTTGTAGCTTCCGCTCTCCTTTGTTTGATTGTGATGTGATGTCCCAGGTTGACCCCTGTAAGGGCCTTCTATTTTCTTGATGGAACTGTCAGCCAGATGGGTTTCTCATATCGGCCTGGACTCTCAAGCAAATAGAAGGTTACCTTGCCTTTATGTCGCGGAGGATTCTACTCATCTTTTTATGCGTGATAGATGAGTGGTTTCGATTCAACGTTCGGTGGTGTATGCTGAAGCTGCGGAGCCCCAGAACGCTTCCACGTGTCGGGAATTCGGAACGCGTACAAAGCTGTTACGGTAGCTCTATCACTTGTCTCGTCGAGTCAATTAACGTAGTTTAGAGACGGTTTTTGTAATTTATGTGGGTTTGGGGATAAATTCTTGTAAATCGGCCGAAAGCACCATTTTTTGGCAGACTACCATTCACTCTCATTTCCCTTTGGAGGAGTCGGCGTGGCTGGAAAGGAAAGTGTTTAATAAATAATTTTTTGTTCTCTCTCAATATATATAGCAATAGCTAGCCACTATCGGCTACTAAATTGTTAATAAGCTTTTTATATATACCTATAGTTTTCTTTGTAGTTAAGAGCAGTTTTCTTATGGAATCAACACCATCAATGAAACCCAACCGTAGCGACAAAGCGGACGCCAGAAAGGCGTTTGTCCCGTTCCAAAACGGTGCAACCCGCTAATTGCGGGATTTGCTTCGAGGACGTAGTGGAGGGCGTAAACAGCGTGCGATTGGAATGCGGACACTTGTTTCATCGCACCTATTTCCAACAGCTCCCACTGTCGTCCAGCTGTAGACGCCCCCCTCGGAACGCACGTCCTGACGCGCGGAGCAGTGGCGAAAGAAACATAAAATCTTGAACCGCCTCAACCACTGTTGGACATCCCAGGAGCCGTGGGCGGAGAAGTTCCTGTTGCAGTTGTCCCGGCCGAGTTTCCAACAGCGCCTTCCACCAACTCCGTTGACACAATCCTGGCTCTAATGCAAGGAATTGTCGAGAGAATCAGACACTTAGATAGAGGACTCCAGAACCTCCAGATTAGCCAACCCCCCAGCCACGTACGAACTCCGTCTGGCTGGGGGCCCAACCCCAGTGTGGCTATGCCCCACTCTAGACCGGCTGATCATTGGACCCTCCCTCCAAGGAACTCGGGAATGGATCTAAGAGCTCCCGAGTATCGACAGCAATACAGCCCCGCACCTCCGTTGATACCCACAGTCCCCGAGTCAGTCCCTTACCGCAGGCCCATTGATTCCTGTTTAGGATTCAGGCTCTAGTCACCAGCACGCTGGGAGGCGATTTCTCGGCTTTCTTCCGGCACGCACACCTTCTGTTCAGCGGAGATGCTGTCGAGTGGTACTAGAGTTTTATAGAATCGAAGCCACGCCCCGATTGGAATTCTTTCTGTGCAGCCTTCTGCAACCACTTTGACGACGGCTTCACTGAAAGAGAGCTACGGGAACAACTGAAGAAACGCAAGCAAGGTGCCCACGAACCACTCGACCAGTATTACACCAGTATATTGCGCTTAAGCACTCGGTTACGAACACCAATGCCCGAGGACGAACTGGTGGAAATCATCAAGGAGAATATGCGTTGGGAGCTTCAGAACAGTCTCCTTCATGTGCCCATTCACACCGTACAAGGATTACGCCTCCATGCTCGTAGGCATGAACAGCTAGAGGAGCGGCGAGGAACCTTCCGTTCCGCAGCCGACGTCACGTGTTGTTGAGGTGGACGTGCAGGGGAATGGTAGCGAGAAGAAGGTCCCTTGGCATGTTAAGCGCTTCCACGTCAGACTGCGGGATTATTTGGCTACTCGCCAGCGCATCTTCAATGAGGAGATGGTTACAACCACCCCACCGCGAAGGAAGCGAGCCACGCGTCAGATACGGAGCTTCTGGAGAAGAGTCAGACAGTCGAGGAAGGCGTTGCGGGAAATACATTTAGACGAATCATTGAGGGATGACGTTTGACCATATGCGTCAGTTCACCTCCTGGAAAAGCGATTGTCAGGCTTAGTCGATACGGGAACCAGTGTGAATTGCATATCAGCCGATTTTGCAGGGGAGGTGCTGGCAATGCACGCGGACCAAATCCATAATTTCACCACCTGGTTAAGCACGGCGGACGGAACTCGTCACTCCGTAGTGGGGAAAAACTAAACACTAAACTCTGAAATTTTATATTATCCCCCAATTAACCCATAATCTTTACCTAGGGGTGGATTTCGCTCGAAAATTTAACTTGGCCCCGCCACTGTTTTCCGGCACGACATTGGATTTCGTCGACACTGTTTCTGACGAAACTCCAACTTCTCATTAATTACGACATGCACTGGATATGAATCAACAATTGCGACTTGACTCAGTTATATCGGCTTTTTCTTCGCATGAGAAGGAAGTTCTCGGCAGGATGGGCCTGGTGTTTCACACAATAGATGCGGAAGATGCTAAGCCCATAAAGCAGAGACATTTTGCCATATCTCTGGCGAAGGAAAAGTCGTGATTGAAGAATCGCAGAGCACGTAGGCTTCCCCGGTCACCTTAGTTGTCAAGCCGAACAAGGTCTGGCTATGCTTAGATGCCAGACGCTTGAACGCCGTCACTGTCAAGGACGCATACCCTCTACCGTTAATTGAAGGCATCTTGAGTTGATTGCCTAAAGCCCATTACATCACGAGCTTAGACCTCAAGGATGCGTTCTGGCAAATCCCTTTAGACCCTGGCTCAAAGGAGAAAACAGCCTTCACAGTCCAAGGTCGCCCACTGTATCAATTCGTAACCATGCCATTCGGATTGTGTGACGCCCCTCAGACAGTGACGTGGGCCTATAGCCTTTATGTTCCACAAGCTGAACCCGGCCCAGCGGAACTACACAGTCTCAGAGCAGGAATGCTTGGCGGCTGTGCTGGCGGTGAAACGCTTTCAAGCATATGGCGAAGGACATCCCTTTGAAATCGTCACTGACCATGCGTCGCTGAAATGGCTGATGAGCCAGACGGATCTCCACGGGCGTTTCGCTAGATGGGCCTTGAAATTACAGGCGTTTGACTTCACGATAAGACGCTGCAAGGGAAGTCAGCACGTGGTACCAGACACATTATCAAGGAAGTTCACCCCCGAAGGAGCCGAATTGGCCCAGGAGGACGACAGCCCCCTATGGATCGACTTGGAGCATCCCGCCTTCAAGTCAATATGCTACACCCAGCTGATAAATACGATTCGGAACCAGTTACCACAGCTGCCAGAACTGCGGGTAATGGAGGGACTTATATACAAGCGGATGGAACATGCCTCCGGAGACCCCATCCAAGAAGAGGAACAGTGGAAGTCATGGGTGCCCGAAGAACTGACCTTCGACTTTGTAAAGGGCTCATGACCACCCATTGAGTGCGCACGGCGGTTATGGTCGTACGCTTCGGTGACTAAAGACGTGCTTCTTTTGGTCTAAAATGGCGCAGCAGGTAAAAGAGTACGTAGCTGCCTGTGAGCTGTGCAAATGCACTAAGGCGCCCAATTCTGTTCTTCGGCCCCCGATGGGAAAATTTGAGCTACCGGAGCGGGTGTTCCAGCGCCTGTATATGGATCTCATTCGTCCGTACCCTCGCCCGACTTTGGGATGTACGGGAGCTGTCGTGGTCCTGGACCAATTGTTCAAATTCGCAACTATTGAACCCATTCGAAACCTGCACACCGACCCGATAGTCAGCTTTCTGGAAAATCGCGTTTTCCATATATTTGGAGTACCGGAAAAGGTGGTCTCCGGCAACGGAGTTCAGTTCGCCTCGTCTAGATTTCGGGATCTAATGGACAAGTATGGCATCACTCATCAGCGGACTGCCGTTTATTCCCCACAAAACAATGCGTCCGAACAGCGGAACCGCACCTTCTTAGCCGCCGTTCGGGCCTACGTCAAACCGGATCAGGAGGGTGGGGACCGCAAGATTTCCGCCATTACCTATGCCCTGCGTTCGTCATACCATTCCGCCACAGGTATCTCCCCGTACTTTGCCGTGTTCGGCCAGTATATGATCTGCCACGGAAACTCGTACCGGTATAGTGGTTCTGGAGCCGCACGAGAAACTCCAAATTTTACGAGAACAAATTCGGGAGAAGGTTGAATACACTAGGTGGGTGGGGGAGGAGCGTTATAACCTATGATCCCATCCTTCTGGCTTCAAGGCAGGTGACGAAATCTACCGACAGAATTTCAGACAAAGTGAAACAAGCCGGCACTACAGTGCCAAACTAGACAAGAAGTTCGTGAAGTGTCGAATCTAACAAGCTTTAAGTCCCACGCGATACCTCATTGCGGACATGTTCGGCAAGGAGCTAGGAGTCTACCATGCCAAAGACCTACGACGGTGAAAAATGCCATCAAGCAGGTCACACGACCTCTCCGACCGAGACATAATTAAAGCCATCATAGAACCAAGAAGCGTTTCCTTCAGTCTCCCCATGCCTGGTAGGCATCGTTGACACTGCCCTGTAATGAATCATTCGACGCCGCTGGCGACCACTACCAATACACCTTGCTGCCATGTGGCTTTCTATCTCATGTTCGTTATGACGGCTTCCCATCTCACGTCAGTTTTGTCGTGGGATGTGAAAGTCAAGTGACAGCCACATGGCGGGTGTGTGGGTGTCGTCGAGAAGGACCGAAAAATTCGACAGGCTTGGAGCTTTCCTCACAGAATCCCAAAGTGTTTCGATGCTTGATCAAGATCGAGCCGGCCAGGTTGTGGGAAGACAATTTGCAACTGAGATATATGTCACGAGACAATACATCATAAACCGCAAGGAACGCGAAAAAATCAAAGCAGTTGGGCTTGAAGTCTCGCTGGTGATTGCATTCTGAAGAGCTTGAACATCGTCTTGCTGTTGTCGATCATCACCTTCAACTCGGCGTAATTATCCTAGTTAACTTTAGACGATACAACACGCACCTCAGCCTCTTGACTAACTGAACGGCAGCCTCTAAGAACAGCGACAGACAGTAAACACTCTCGTCGAGAACGCATAGTGCAATACAGTGCTTGGCTAACGATCTTCATCATCCTAACCATCATGAACATCAACATTAACATCACATCAGCATCTCTTAATCGTCTTCATCTGACGAACGACGCATCGCACAATATCAACCAAGGAGAGGCTCATGCAGTGAAGCGTTTTAATGCAAGTGATCATCAGGTTTGCATGAATACTTTAAACTATTCTGTATTTTATTATAAGTATGATAGCGGTCGACTGGTGCCTGTACGGCTGTAGTTAAAAACAATATTAGTCTAATGAGGCACCCTAAAGGAGCATTTCGCGTTGTACTTCCAATTGTATTCAGAATAGTGACGTATAATTCCACACGACCTACAAAAATTTGGAACGGAAAGTAAGTTCCTGATTTGATTTCAAAAATCAGCAAAATTATATACTTGTACATATATCCAAACATTAAAAGTAAAACTTAGAAAATAATGTAAAAAGGTATAATTTAGCAATACTTAGGTAAAGATCATTATGATCATGAATTGTTTTAATAATCACTGATAAGGCAAGACCTCCGTGTTCAAGCTCTCAAATTCATAGTATCAAAAGGGACTAGCTAGTTAGCTATAGTTTTACGCAGAAAAGTGTTAATTTAGTCAAAAATATCCCTACCTGTTTAGTTCTGTGTCAACTAATATGTAATAACTCGCCACAGCTACGCGTGTTTAATACTAAATCAATTGTATTAATTGTATCCCTAAATGATTCTTATCACTACCTTGCTTCAAATTTGAAAGAAGTTAAATTCGCTTTAATTGAAGCTGATGGATAGTACGTATGTGAGGATAATCCACAAGTAACACCCGTCAGACACACAAATTTTTTGCCAACCTGTTTGAGATTTTTCACAGGCATTCAAGAAGCCAAAACCTTTTAAAATACTTAATTTCGCAGGTAAAATAATATTTATAAATAAATTAATGTTACAAAAAATTGAATGCACAGAAAGCAATGTGCAGATAACGGTAGCCCTAAGCCCGCTTGAAAAAAAAACCCCAACAAAAAACTCTCTTACAATTAATCAATTTTCCCTTTACCATTGATTAATTTTCCTAAATCATGTCTTCCCAGTGTAGAACTAAAATCCTTTTTGAATTTATATTACCATTTCTAATCCTTTGAGTACCTTCCCAGGCAGAAGAATAAATCTTCACAGGATAGTTATTGGTCCTTCGCATATTTCTTTTTCCCTGTGACTTCAATTGCCGTAAAATATCGTCACGCATCCTTATGCCTTAGCATAAGACAATACTATCAAGTCGCACTGTAATTAGTAACGTTACAATTAGTATGAGAACAGTAATACATAGACAGAAAACACATTCAACATATATGTAATTTACCAAATGTGTTCCTTGTACTCATCCATAGACTTACGCATTTTTCTTATCCCTTATTTCCTAATCACTGTTCTTCATTCTTATCTATTTATTTTTTCTGTTAGAATACGTCGATTCGATTTAAACATGTTGGTAGAAATTTATCAAATCAATAATTTTGTTATGCAGAAAATCTTTTTTTTTAAATCGTTTATTAGTTAGTAGTAAGGTACTCGTATAGTTGGCAAAAGTAGGAATTGAATCAATAAATAACATGAATTGCTAAAATAACAACGACTTTCCTTTCCAGTGGTCCTTCTTTTCCAGAGGCAGTGAGAGTGCAGGGTAAGTATGCCGGGGACGGGGTAGGGTTTGAAAAAAATCTGCTCAGGTCGGTCTAGCGTCGCGTGCGGTACGCGGTACCTTTGTTGGATTGCCTTTATCTTTAGTGTAGCTTTCGTCGGGTTCAAGATAACGTAGTGTATTTTTCGGTACCGCGTCGGTAAAATTCGGGAACGCGAAATGGAAAGTCGATTTTTGTACTTGTCTGTATTAATGAAGAAATACGGAGTAACGTTAAGTATGTTTCTTCTCCGTATGATTGTGTTTTCGACGCGTTTGAAACGGGCGTTTAATGGTGGCTGAAATACGTAATTGAGCGTAATCAATTTTAAGACCCGCGGCCGAAATCCTCTCCGATCTAGCTGGCCGACAAGCAGCCACCGCGAAAATGGATTACGGTGCACGGACTGGTTGACAAGTTGGTACCATTCGTTGGCACGACTCAGACTTAACGTCTAGAATCGATGATAGGTCGGTTCCAACTTCGTTCGTGAGTTTAGACGGAAAAATCATTACAGAGGTGATACCGGGGTATTGGTTAGAAGACTCTATTGTTTGCAAAATATAGATAAATTTAAATTCAAAAGCTTTGATCTCTTGAATTGTCCGTTATCAAGATTTCTCTGCCAATACCACTGGTGGAAATGTTCTCAAGTTCAAGGAGGAGCTCAATTCGTTGTTTGAAATACTCGAATTGAAAAGGCTACATAATTCATATATTCTTGCTGGTGACCTGAATTCCAAGCATACATTATACCAAAAATCGTGGATAACAGCAATTCAAATTGAATACAAGTGCAATATTTATGGGTAGGAGTTCCCAACATACCCTAGGGCAAATTCATATATGGACCTCTGCATTGCTGGCACAAGACTTGAATTCAGCTTTAATAGTCATGAACGGAAACTGCAGGTGTTTCCTTACGATAGTGACCATAACGCAATCATAATGGAAATCAATCATTTGGGGGATGATCTCTTCCTTATCCCAGTTCAAACTGACAATTATTGGTTGAATTTCAAAAAAACAGACTGGAGAAAGTTTCTAAAGAAGTTTAATCGGGATTACCAGAAGTAATGTCCACCATCTGATGATGGCAACTCGTGCCCAATGGTTTCTAATGATAGGAATCTAACTAACGATGAAATAGTTCTCTATTTGTCAAGGCTAGAAAAGCTTACACTGGAAACGATTGAAAAAGTAGTTCCCAAGATTAAAAATAGAAACAATATGGACATTGGAAACGATTAAGAAAGTAGTTCCTAAGATTAAACATCGAAACAACAAATTTCTATTCACCAATACATGCTGATCTGGTCTACATTCATGTCGTAATATGGTTCGATCTGACATCAGAACAATATGGAAGGATATGAAACACCAACCACTCTAAGGTTGAAAAGATTGAAAAGCCTTCTTCTCACATGCGTCAACAATATTTATCGGTGTTTTTTGGACTACAACCATCCCTCGTTGGCTTTGTTGAAATTACACCTGAAGTATGTCCGGAACTTAATCTGTTCATACTTAAGGAGCGAGATCAGTAATCGAAGGGCAGAAAAACTGAGGGGTATTAGCCCACAGGACTCAGATGGCGTTTTCCCGTAAGGGAATAGCATATTCCGTAAGAAG
The DNA here is from genome assembly GCA_963969285.1 of Odontomyia ornata. NCBI lineage: Eukaryota > Metazoa > Arthropoda > Insecta > Diptera > Stratiomyidae > Odontomyia > Odontomyia ornata. The sequence continues at coordinate 217,241,840 of OZ017739.1, forward strand.
TCTCGAGTGAAGACATCGAATCTTAAAGTCGCTAGTGATGATATAAATCTTCTCGATGGGGTTGGTATCGAAATTGACAGTACGACTCAGAATAGAAATGAAAACAGGATTATATGTGATGGATTGCATGAACTTGCCCTGATCGGAAGACATTTTGAATTGGTTTATCTACCAAACACTGATAGAGGGAATGAAATATTTTCAGAGGCAAAAATTTCCGACTTCAAAGCAAGCCTGAACGGTCAATCAATTCTTCATTTCAATGAAACATTAACATCTCACATCATACCGAGTTTGAATCTTATTGATTATTTTGTCAGCTACGAAGACTTGTGTTTTATATTAGGCAGGATAAACAACAAGAAATCATGTGGTACTGACGGTATTCCAGATATAGTTCTGCGACAGTTGACTGTGGTTGCTATTGGAATTATTACATATTCTTCAACAACATGTTGAGCGATTCATATTTCTCAAATGAGTGGAAAAAGGCCAAGGTATTTCCAATCTTGAAGAAAGGAAAAGAACCTTCGCACAACCAGCTAGCTGCCTAACATGAGCAAGGTGTTTGAAGTGATACTCAACAAAGCATTAAACGCCCACATTGAGAAATATGGGTTGATGCCGAGTTACCAGTTTAGTTTTTGGGTCAGGCATTTGGCCATAGATGCGATAACGAAAGTGACCTCAGACATCTGTTGGAAATGAAGCGATAGAGAATGTGCGGTAGCTTTCCTCATCTATATGGAGAAAGCCTTTGATACGGTGTGGTTTGATGGAGTAGTTTTTAAACTCCTTTGGGACAGGTTCCCCAGACACCCTATCTCCATGCTGTACAGTATGTTATATGAAAAATCGTTTGTTGTAACTGATGGAAATCTGACAACAATGCGCGAATGCAATATATTGAATGGTTTACAGTAGGGAACAGTTACTGCACCTCTGCTTTTCTCAATATTCATTCACAAGCTATTGAACGGTTTTGATTTTAACATCTCGCCAACGCGATCATTGGTAGCGTTTGCTGATAATCTGATCATCTATACGGTAGACCAAAAAGCTACAATAGTTCAGAGCAGTTTCAAAAATGTTCCATGATATGCAGTTGTACTCTGACAATTGGCGAATGAAAATCAATGCGCAGAAGTGCAAGAAAATTTTCAGTCAGTCAAGGCCTGAAACGTACTTGGAAGGATTTCCACATTATGAATAATTATAGCAAATGCACGCTGAAAGAAGAGCAACGTAATGAAATTCGTTGTGGCAATTGCAAAGAAGCTCAATTCACCAATACTTTTGATTGTAAGGCAAGAATGGATTATATACAGCAGAAATAAAAGCTGGATAGTCGGGGAAAAAATTCGAAAAGTACCCCAATTAATGCTCAGAGAACTACATGCAGCTACGATATTACAAACACAGAGTTAAATGAATTAAATGTACTTGTTTAGAATACACAAATCATTAAAACTAAATATATTGAAGTGTTCAATTTCGCTATTAAACATTATATAGACATATTTGTCATAAGGGAGACTTGTTTAAGGGCAAATGATAGTTTTAAGCATCCCTATTTTCATATATACAGAAATGATCGCGTTGATAAAACTGGCAGAGGCATAGCCATCGCCGTTAATAGAAAAATTAAACATTCTGTATTGCCTAAGAGTTCAACATCAGTAATTGAAAATATTGGCATTATTATCGAAGAACTAAGTATAAATTATACGGCGCTTATTTTTCTGGGACGAAACTACGTAAGAAAAAAGTTGAACTTTACAGAAGAGATTTGAAATATTTTAGCAAGGCTAATCAAAGGTTTCTGTTTTGCGGAGGCCTGAACGCTAGACATTGGCACTGGAATTGCACAAAAGCGGCAAAATTGGGCACATTTTATTTAATCATACCAGAGAGGCATACGTCTACGTGCATTTCCCTAAAGAACCCACGTTCTACTCTCCCCGTGGAGTTGGTTCCACTCTGGATCTGGTTATTAGTGACCAAAACATTACTGTTTCCGAGCTAAGTGTCTTGCACGCCATCTCATCTCCTCATCTACCTGTAATATTTTGTTTAAAAATGACGAGATGTAATAGTAAGGCACCAAAAACATACTACTGTTATAAAAAAGCAAAATGGTCCAAATTTCACAGTTTTATTAATGAAAGAGTGACCTTAACATCAAGACTGAAAAAATCGCTCAATACTCCCTTAGTATGTGAAGAGCAAATTGAAGAATTTTCAAACACTATCTAGCAAGTCATCGATTGTAGTATCCCGAAACGATCAACAGCTTCTTATAATTTAGAACTCGGTGACAAAACCTACAATCTAATAAGAAAACGAAATCATTTGCTGGGTTAATGGCAAAAAAATCGAATTAGGTCTCTCAAAATTGGTGCTAACATTCTCACTCTAACAATTAAGAACAAAATTAAGGAGCTCCAGAATCTCCGATGGAACAACATGTTATCAAATCTTGAATACAACCCGCGGAAAGTCTGGTTTTTAAATAGAACTTTTAAATGAAAGTATCATGCGTTACCATATTTGATAATAAATAACAACGAAAAGCATATTTACTGCAATCAAGGAGAAGCAGATATACTTGCAGATAAATTTAGTCAGTTCCATAATATTTCCAATAGGTTCTGCAACAATCTAGCAGAAATGATGGTGGCTAAAGCTTTGGAACAAAACCTAACCAAACATCTTTACCTTCTGGTACATTAAAAACAATGAGAGCATTAATAGGTTTACTTAAAAAAGTTAAAAACGACAAAGCTCCAGGTATTAATGGCCTACCGAATATATTGCTTTAAAATTTACCCGAAAAAGGAACAGTCTTCATATGCCTCCTATTCAACGCTTGCCTTAGGCTGTCCTTCTTTCTATCCATCTAGAAATAAGCTCTAGTTATACCTATCCTGAAGCCTGGAAGAGATCCGCACTCTCCCAACAACTGCAGGCCCATAAGCTTACTACCAGGCTTAGGGCTTAGGTAAGCTTTGTAGCTACATGAATGAATTGCATATTTTTTTAATAATTCTTTTCTGAAAAGTTTCGACGTGTGAACTAATTCTCATCAGGCCATCACTCTTAGATACACACCGTTGATGGCGACCACCATGCTTAGAGGTGAGAGAGTTATTTTTAACTTTCCTATTTATGCGAATGTTTTTGTAGCTACGAATTATGTTCAAGCTAAATTTCCTCTTGTAAGTACTTGTCTTAGTTAAACTTTAAATGGATCATTTCACCCTTTTCACATCAATTTAATGTAAATCTATACGATCATCTCTGCTCTACATTGAAGCTTTCATTAGGTCGTGCGGATATTCGATCTCGTTTTTCGGATGGCTCCGATAGCTTTTTTTAAAATTACTTATGGAATTCTTTGTAGCTACGAATGAGATGCATGTTTTTTAAATAATTTTTTCTGAAAAATTATTAGAGAAGAAAAACGTTAGAAGAAGGTGGTTTCGACGTGTGTACTAATTCTCATCAGGCCATCACTCTTAGATACACACCGGTGATGGCGACCACCATGCTTAGAGGTGCTGCTGGTTGTTAGGTTATGTTAAGCTAATAATAAGTTCAGTAGGGGTTTTTGCCGAAATTTTCCTCTAGCAAATTGTAATATTCCCATAGAAATACGATACTACACATAGTTTTAAGAAATGTTCAAACGATGCTAAAATGACTTTGATAGAACACCTACTATATTATAAGGCCTCTGTACTGTATACATTCTAATAAAGAAAAATTATATGTAATAAATTCACATCTTGGCTGGCGAGGGTCGTTCAGAACGAGTTCCACATAAATCTTGTCTTCAATACCTCGGTGTTCATATCGATCAGTATCTATACTATACTGAACATATCAAAATCATGCTCAGGAAGGCACAAAAAGTATTCATGGCCCCATGAAGACTCTTTCATTCCAGATTCATCGATCAAAAGGTCAAAATTATCTGTTACAAGATCCTGGTTAGACCTGTTTTGAAATATGGATATCAGATTTAGCACAACTAGAGTGCTAGCACTATGGAAAAATTAAAAGTTTTCGTAAGGAAATATCTTCTTGCATGTATCGGTTGTACAGAAAGACTGAGATGAATTGGAAGCATTTTATTTCTAATAGAAAAATTTTTCAAACTGCTAAAGTGACGAGTCGTATCTTCATATTGAAGCTTCTTCTGAACCATATCGCAAGATATGTAACAATGAGCGAAAGTCCTTGGATTTTACGGCCGTTCCACCATACAGACGAGTGCATTGTGACCTCGCTACTGGCTTCGTTCCTCCAAAAGCATTCGTGGATTTGGACTTGAATCGATATGTTTATGATTCTGACGGTGTCCCAATTATATATCAAATATATAGACGGGCCACCGATAAGAAGATAAAATATCCTCCGAATTTGAGTTCACGAAACCAATGGAGATACTCATTTGCTAGATTCATTGAACCTGAGACGGAGGAATCTAGGTATTGGTGGCTGAATGAGAATGTCTAAATTATTCGTGTTTATTTCCAGTTTTTGTCTTTTCCGTTACTTCGTTTTTGAGTTTAAGCTCATTATTGCTACATTTAGTGCTGTTGTATATTTGTGTTAAAAATTGGCGACAGTCCAGGTATATGTTATGTATATTATACCAGTACTAGGCTTAGAGATAAGGTTAAACGCGAAGGTTAGGAATATTGTGACAGAAGTTTTTAGCATAAGATAAATTGTTTGATTGAATTTTATGAGAATTAGATTTTAACATATTAATTGTAGGATTAAAGTTCACTGTTGTGTTAAAATTATAAATAAGTTTGGAATTGTATTGGTTTGTTTTTTCTCCATTTTCAATCGAATCATAAAATATGTATACATTCAAGGGAAGTCCCGGTTGAACAACATTCTTCTGGTCTCGCTGCAAAAGCAACGAGATACAGGAGCCCGATGGCTTCAGCCATCAACCAGAATCATCGTGTTGATCGCCAACGATGACGGGGCCAAAACAAACTGGAACGAAGATTTGATAACAACGGAGAAAAACCCAAAATTTTATCAGTCATTGGATCGAGCAGTTAACCAAAGCTAACGATTCGGTTGAGAGAAAAACCAAAAAGCACAGATTTTGGATCAAATTACTTGAAAAACTAGTTGGAAAATTGACGTTCAACAAAGCCAAAAAAACCAACAAGAAAGAAAAATAAGTCAAGTCAAAACTGACTGAAGACAAGAAATCTAAGAAACCGAAAAAAGAACCTGATCAAGAGGGTGTCCTCATCGCAGGCGGAGAAAACGTCAGCATGGACTATTATGCATGAGTATTGAAGAGGATACAGGAAACAAAACTCCTGAACATTGTATTGCTAAACCTTATAATGGATTTATCAAGTATTTAAAAATTAAAACAAGGGAGAAAAAAACAAAAACTCTGTCTGCTGGCCCGTCTATCAATGTTAATTAAAAGAAAAAAAATCCCCCCAATCAATGCATTTGAGGCAGGCAAAGATATAGTTCGGTTTTTGGCAGCCGAAAATAAATTAAATGATTTTGAGATCAAGGGAGTCAATACCGATAAACTGACAATTAGAACTTAGTCATTGGTTGACTTCCAGGTAGCAAAACGTGCGTTGAATTCTGGAGATGTTCTGCATTTTACAAACAACCTCAAAAGCGAAAAAATGGGAGCTATTTATTGAGGGGTCTGAACTGTGGAGAGGACACAGTCAATCTCCTCCAGGTGCTTCAAGAAGTTGCACCAGAAATAGAATAGTCTTTGCAACAAGGAGATCAACTGTCGTGGTGTTTTCAGTCATCCAGCATCATGTCGAGAATGCCCATAGTATCAAGATGGAAAAGAAATTTACTCCAAAACAAAGTCAAGTACACCACAGTGTGATACTTACCAACTTCGTCAAGCCAGGGATGTCATTTGCACTGTCGGTTGGAATTCCTTGTCAAGCAAAAGCCTGACATAATTCTTCTTACTGAAACCCACCTCAATTCATGGTACTCCATTGCACTTAAGGATTTTGAATTCATTAGCAGCGATTGGGTAATAGGTGATGGGGGAGGTGGCACCGGCATATTGGTTAGAAGACCCTATAGTTTCCAAAATATTGAAAAAGCCGAGTTCAAAAGCTTTGAATCTCTTTAAGTGTCCGTTAACAAAATCTCATGCCAGGTGGGGATATCTCCTTCGTTATCCCTGCCTATGCAACTGGTCGAAATGTTCTCAAGTTGAAGGGGGAGCCCTTTTCTTTGTTTGAAACACTCCAATTGAACAGGCTGCATAGTTCTTATATTTTTGCTGGTTACCTGAATGCCAAGCATACATCATGGCTGAACGCCACCAATAACCCAAGAGGCGTATTATTGAAATCGGGTATAATAGAGAACCAAATTGAATACAAGTGCAATCTATATGGGTCGGAGTTCCCAACATACCCTCGGGCAAATTCATATTTGGACCTCTGCATTGTGCTTCCTTACGGTAGCGACCATAACGCAATCGTGATGGAAATCAATATGTTCAAATTACACCTGAAGAATGTCTGGAAATTAATCCGTTGATACTTCAGGAGTGAGGTCAGCAATCTATGCGACTAAAAATTGAGGGTATTACCCACAGGACCCGGATGGCGTTTTCGTGAAAGTGAATAGCATATTCCGTAAAAAGTCTCGTTTTTTCGACGGCTCCGATAGCTTTTTTTTAAATTACCTATGGAATTCTTTGTAGCTACATGAATGAGTTGCATATTTTGTTAATAATTTTTTTTGAAAAATTATTAGAGAAGGTAGTTTCGACGTGTGTACTAATTTTCATCAGGCGATCACTCTTAGATACACACCAGTGATGGCAACCACCATATAGGAAAATTAAAAATAACTCTCTCTCCTCTAAGCATGGTGGTCGCATCACTGGCGTGTATCTAAGAGTGATGGCCTGATGAGAACTAGTACACACGTCAAAACCACCTTCTTCTAACATTTTTCATCTCTAATAATTTTTCAGAAAAACTTATTACAAAAATTTGCAACTCATTCATGTATCCACAAAGAATTCCATAAGTAATTTAAAAAAAAAGCTATCGGAGCCGTCTGAAAAATGGGATCTAATATCCACACGACGTAATGAAAGCTTCAATGTAGAGCAGAGATGATCGTATAGATTTACATTAAATTGATGTGAAAAGGGTGAATCCATTTAAAGTTTAGCAAGTTAGGTAAGCTCTTTGAAAGAGTAGTCCTCAAAAGATTAAGTGATTTATTGCCTTACAATGATATCCTACCTGATTTCCAATTCAGCGTCAAGAACAGATCAGCTCTAAAGCATTAAAGGCCGTGCTCTTGCCATACCCCCTTCTTAATCGTGATTCACGTCTCAATATCAGAAACAAAGTCCTCATCCTCAAATTGGCAATCCAACCGATCATCCTATATGGCTCACCTACCTGGATCCAATGTGCTAAATATCAAGTAACAAAGCTTCAGATCACGCAAAAGAGATACCTGAAAATGGTTCTTATAAACCGTTCTACTTTTCTTCTGAAAAACTACACCGCCTTGCTGGCGTTAGTCCAATTTATAAGCTCGCTGCATCTCGAAGTGATAAATTAATCGCGAAAGCAAATCACTAGCCCAATCCGCTAATTCATGCCCTGGCAAACTGAAAACTAGCAGCTGCTACCACATATCTCTTTGACGTTACCTAGCCTCATAGATTTTAGCTAGTTATAAGCAGGTAGTTAAGTTATGTTAAGCTAATAATAAGTTCAGTAGGGGTTTTTGCCGAAATTTTCCTCTAGCGAATTGTAATATTCCCATAGAAATACGATACTACACAAAGTTTTAAGAAATGTTCAAACGATGCTAAAATGACTTTGACAGAGCACCTACTATATTATAAGGCCTCTGTACTGTATACATTCTAATAAAGAAAAATTACATGTAATAAATCCACATCTTGGCTGGCGAGAGTCGTTCAGAACGGGTTCCACATAAATCTTGTCTTCAATACCTCGGTGTTCATCTCGATCAGTATCCGTACTATACTGAACATATCAAAATCATGCTCAGGAAGGCACAAAAAGTATTCATGGCCCCATGAAGACTCTTTCATTCCAGATTCATCGATCAAAAGGTCAAAATTAGGTGTTACAAGATCCCGGTTAGACCTGTTTTGAAATATGGATATCAGATCGAGCACAACTAGAGTGCTAGCACTATGGAAAAATTTAAAGTTTTCGTAAGGCAATATCTTCTTGCATGTACCGGTTGTACAGAAAAACTGTGACGGATTGGAAGCATTTTACTTCTAATAGAAAAATTTTTCAAACTGCTAAAGTGGCGAGTCGTATCTTTATATTGAAGCTTCTTCTGAGCCATATCGCAAGATATGTAACAATGAGCGAAAACCCTTGGATTTTAAGTTCCACCACATTGACGAGTACATTGCGACTTGCCTCGCTACTGGCTTCGTTCCTCCAGAAATATTCGTGGATTTGGACTTGAATCGATATGTTTTTGATTCTGATGGCGTCCCAATTATATATCACATATATCGACGGGCCACCGATAAGAAGATAAAATATCCTCCGAATTTGAGTTCACGGGACCAATGGAGATACTCATTTGCTTGATTCATTGAAGCTGGTCGAGCTGAGACGGAGGAGTCTAGGTATTGGTGGCTGAATGAGAATGTCTAAATTATTCGTGTTTATTTCCAGTTTTTGTCTTTTCCGTTACTTCGTTTTTGAGTTTAAGCTCATTATTGCTATATTTAGTGTTGTTGTTTATCTGTGTTAAAAATTAGGGACAGTCTAGGTATATGTTATGTATATTATACCAGTACTAGGCTTAGAGATAAGGTTAAACGCGAAGGTTAGGAATATTGTAACAGAATTTTTTAGCAGAAGATGAATTGTTTGATTGAATTTTATGAGAATTAGATTATAACATATTAACTGTACGATTAAAGTTCACTGTTGTGTTAAAATTATAAATAATTTTGGAATTGTGTTGGATGGTTTTTTCTCCATTTTCAATCGAATCATAAAATATGTAATAACCTTAGTTAATTGATTCTACGTCTAGCAGTCGTTGCGTATAGACGTGTTTTTAATCGCTCCTGTCATTAATTTTAAAAATTAATTTTCACATAAGTCAGTTGAAACGATTTTTTCAATTGAAAACCATCACCGTCGAATTATTCGAACACTTATCGAATACGTGAAATTTCTTTCCTGAAGAGGGAAGTCCCGGTTTAAGAACATTCTCTCTGGTCTCGCCACAAAAGCAACGAGATAGAGAAGCCCGATAGCTTCAGCCATCAACCAGAACTATCGTGTTGATCGCCAACGATGACGGGGCCAAAAAAGCTGAAACGAAGATTCGAGAACAACGGAGCAAAACCGAAAATTTTATCAGTCATCGGGATCGAACAGTTAATCAAAGCTAACGATTCGTTTGAGAGAAAAACCAAAGAGCACAGATTTCGGATCCAATCACCAGAAGAACTAGTTGGAAAATTGACGCTCAACAAAGCAAAAGAAACCAGCAAGAAAGAAAAATAAGTCAAGTCAAAGCCGACTGAAGACAAGAAATCTAAGAAACCGAAAAAAGAACCTGATCAAGAGGGTGTCCTCATCGCAGGCGGAGCATGAGTATTGAAGAGGATACAGGAAACAAAACTCCTGAACATTGTATTGCTAAACCTAATAATGGATTTGTCAAGTATTTGAAAATTAAAACAAGGGAGACAAAAACAAAAACTTTGTCTGCTGGCCCGTCTACAAATGTTAATTAAAAGAAAAAGAAAGTGCCACCAATCAATGCATTTGAGGCAGGCAAAGATATAGTTCGGATTTTGGCAGCCGAAAATAAATTAAATAATTTTGAGATCAAGGGAGTCAATACCGATAAACTAACAATTAGAACTTAGTCATTGGTTGCCTTCCAGGCAGCAAAACATGCGTTGAATTCTGGAGATGTTCTGCATTTTAAAAGCACCCCCAAAAGCGAAAAAAGGGGAGCTATTTATTGAGGGGTCTGGACTGCGGAGAGGACACAGTCGATCTCCTCCAGGTGCTCCAAGAAGTTGTACCAAAAATAGAATTTCTTTCCGTTAAAGTCTTTGCAACAAGGAGATCAACTGTCGAGCGTAAAAACTTGCCTTATTACTTCGTCCAGATTCCGAGCAAAAGCAGTTCAAGTGCCCAACAAAAAATAAGGTACTTGATCTTCCCTGTGGTGAGTTGAGAACGCCTCAAGAAAAGCAAGGTCAACCAGTGCTTCAAGCGCCAAAGATTCGGACATTCGGCTGCCAATGCGCTATGAAATATAGCAGTGTAAAGTGCAAAGATGTCCATGCTCCCGGCGAGTGTGAATTGGCTCAGGCAAAGTCAAAAGAAAAATTATATTGTGTGAACTATGGTGTTTTCGGTCATCCGGCATCATATCGAGGATGCCCATAGTATAAAGATGGAAAAGAAATTTACTCCAAAACAAACTCAAGTACACCACAGTGTGATACTTACCAACTTCGTCAAGCCAGGGATGTCATTTGCACTATCTGTTGGAATTCCTTGTCAAGCAAAAGCCTGAAATCATCCTTCTTACTGAAACCACATCAATTCATGGCACTCCATGGCACTCAAGGATTTTGAATTCATAAGCAACGATTGGGTAATAGGTGATGGGGGAGGTGGCACGGGCATATTGGTGAGAATACCCTATTGTTTCCAAAATATTGAAAAAGCCGAGTTCAAAAGCTTTGAATCTCTTGAAGTGTCCGCTATCAAAATCTCATGCCAGGTGGGGATAACTTCTTCGTTATCCCTGCCTATGCAACTGGTCGAAATGTTCTCAAGTTGAAGGGGGAGCTCTATTCTTTGTTTGAAACACTCCAATTGAACAGGCTGCATAGTTCTTATATTCTTGCTGGTGACCTGAATGCCAAGCATACATCATGGCTGAACGCCACCAATAACCGAAGAGGCGTATTCTTGAAATCGGGTATAATAGAGAACCAAATTGAATACAAGTGCAATCTATATGGGTCGGAGTTCCCAACATACCCTCGGGCAAATTCATATTTGGACCTCTGCATTGTGCTTCCTTACGGCAGCGACCATAACGCAATCGTGATGGAAATCAATTTGTTCAAATTACACCTGAAGAATGTCTGGAAATTAATCCGTTGATACTCCAGGAGTGAGGTCAGCAGTCAATGCGACTAAAAATTGAGGGTATTACCCACAGGATCCGGATGGCGTTTTCGTGAAAGTGAATAGCATATTCCGTAAAAAGTCTCGTTTTTTCGATGGCTCCGATAGCTTTTTTTTAAATTACTTATGGAATTCTTTGTAGCTACATGAATGAGTTGCATATTTTATGAATAATTTTTTCTGAAAAATTATTAGAGAAGAAAAATTTTAAAAGAAGGTGGTTTTGACGTGTGTACTAATTTTCATCAGGCCATCACTCTTACATACACACCAGTGAAACGAGATCGAATATCCGCACGACGTAATGAAAGCTTCAATGTAGAGCAAATATGATCGTATAAATTTACATGAAATTGATGTGAAAAGGGTGCAATGATCCATTTAAAGTTTAGCTAAGTTAGGTAAGCTCTTTGAAAGAGTAGTCCTGGAAAAATTTAATGATTTATTGCCTAACAATAATATCCTACCTGATTTCCAATTCAGCTTCAGGAACAGATATTCGACAGAGCATCAGCTTTTCCGTGTTACGAACCTTCAGAAGTCATATTGAGCATATCAGCTCCAAAGCGTTTAAGGCCGTGCTCTCACCATACGTAATTCACGTCTCCATACCAGAAGCAACGTCCTCATCCTCAAATTGGCAATCCAACCGATCATCCTATACGGCTAACCTACCTGGATCCAATGTGCTAAATATCAAGTAACAAAGCTTCAGATCACGCAAAATAGATACCTGAAAATGCTGGCGTTAGTCCAATTTATAAGCTCGCTGCATCTCGAAGTGATAAATTGATCGAAGTGATAAATTAATCGCGAAAGCAAATCACTAGCGCAATCCGCTAATTCATGCCCTGGCAAACTGAAAACTAGCAGCTGCTACCACATATCTCTTTGACGTTACCTAGCCTCATAGATTTTAGCTAGTTATAAGCAGGTAGTTTAGTTATGTTAAGCTAATAATAAGTTCAGTAGGGGTTTTTGCCGAAATTTTCCTCTAGCAAATCGTAATATTCCCATAGAAATACGATACTACACAAAGTTTTAAGAAATGTTCAAACGATGCTAAAATGACTTTGACAGAACACCTACTATATTATAAGGCCTCTGTACTGTATACATTCTAATAAAGAAAAATTATATGTAATAAATCCACATCTTGGCTGGCGAGGGTCGTTCAGAACGGGTTCCACATAAATCTTGTCTTCAATACCTCGGTGTTCATCTCGATCAGTATCTATACTATACTGAACATACCAAAATCATGCTCAGGAAGGCACAAAAAGTTTTTATGGCCCCATGAAGACTCTTTCATTCCAGATTCATCGATCAAAAGGCCAAAATTATCTGTTACAAGGTCCCCGTTAGACCTGTTTTGAAATATGGATATCAGATCGAGCACAACTAGAGTGCTAGCACTATGGAAAAATTTAAAGTTTTCGTAAGGCAATATCTTCTTGCATGTACCGGTTGTACAGAAAAACTGAGACGGATTGGAAGCATTTTATTTCTAATAGAAAAATTTTTCAAACTGCTAAAGTGATGAGTCGTATCTTTATATTGAAGCTTTTTCTGAACCATATCGCAAGATATGTAACAGTGAGCGAAAACCCTTGGATTTTACGGCCGTTCCACCATACAGGCGAGTAAATTGTGACTTGCCTCGCTACTGGCTTCGTTCCTCCAGAAGCATTCGTGGATTTGAACTTGAATCGATATGTTTTTGATTCTGACGGCGTCCCAATTATACATCACATATATAGACGGGCTACCGATAAGAAGATAAAATATCCTCCGAATTTGAGTTCACGGGACCAATGGAGATACTCATTTGCTAGATTCATTGAATGCTGGTCGAGCTGAGGATGACGAATCTAGGTATTGTTGGCTGAATGAGAATGTCTAAATTATTCGTGTTTATTTCCAGTTTTTGTCTTTTCCGTTACTTCGTTTTTGAGTTTAAGCTCATTATTGCTACATTTAGTGTTGTTGTATATTTGTGTTAAAAATCAGGGACATTCTAGGTATATGTTATGTATATTATACCAGTACTATGTTTAGAGATAAGGTTAAACGTGAAGGTTAGGAATATTGTAACAGAATTTTTTAGCAGAAGATGAATTGTTTGATTGAATTTAATGAGAATTAGATTTTAACATATTAATTGTAGGATTAAAGTTCACTGTTGTGTTAAAATTATAAACAATTTTGGAATTGTGTTGGTTGGTTTTTTCTCCATTTTCAATCGAATCATAAAATATGTAATAATCTTAGTTAATTGATTCTACGTCTAGCAGTCGTTGGGTATAAAGGTGTTTTTAATCGCTCCTGTCATTAATTTTAAAAATTAATTTTTCACAGAAGTCAGTTGAAACGATTTTTTCAATTCAAAACCATCACTGTCGTATTATTCGAACACATCGAATACGTGTTATTTCTTTCCTGAAGACGTATCAACAATACATTCAAGGGAAGTCCCGGTTGAACGACATTCTCTCTGGTCTCGCTGCAAAAGTGACGAGATAGAGGGGCCCGGTTGTATTGGATCATTTTACCCTTTTCACATCAATTTTAATGTAAATCTATACGATCATTTTTTGCTCTTCATTGAAGCTTTCATTACGTCGTGCGAATATTCGATCTCGTTTTTTGGATGGCTCCGATAGCTTCTTTTTTTAATTAATTATGGAATTTTTTGTAGCCACATGAATGAGTTGCATATTTTTTAAATAATTTTTTCTGAAAAATTATTAGAGAAGAAAAATGTTAAAAGAGGGTAGTTTCGACGTGTGTACTAATTCTCACCAGGCATCAGGATGTGAAAAGGGTGAAATGATCCAATTAGAGTTTAGCTAATACAAGAACTTACAAGAGGAAATTTAACTTGAACATAACTTGTAGTTACAAAAACATATTGAGTTCGCATAAGTGGGAAAATTAAAAATAACTCTCTCACCTCTAAGCATGGTGGTCGCTATCACCAGTGTGTATCTAAGAGTGATGGCCTGATGAGAATCAGTACACACGTCGAAACTACCTTCTTCTAACATTTTTCTCTTTAATAACTGTTCAGAAAAAATATTATTAAAAGTATGCAACTCATTCATGTAGCTACAAAGAACTCCATAAGTAATTCAAAAACCTATTGGAGCCATTCGAAGCAGTGATCAATATCCGTGCGACGTAATGAAAAGCTTCAATGTAGAGCAAAAATGATTGTATAGATTTACATTAAAATTGATGTGAAAAGGGTGAACTGATCTAATTAAAGTTCAGCTAATTCATAATGTTGTCCGGATTGGAACTCATTTTGGATTGGTTCATCTACCAAACCCTGAGAGGGGGAATGAAATACTTTCAGAGGTCGTTGAAGCAAAAATTTCCAACTTCAAATCAAGCCTGAACGGTGAATCAATTCTTCATTTCAATGAAACATATGCATCTGACCTCATACCGAGTTTAATCTTATTGATTATTTTGTCAGCTATGAAGACTTGCATTTCATATTTGGCAGGATGAACAACAAGAAATCATGTGGTACTGATGACACTCCAAAATTAGGAATTGTTGCATATTGTTCAACAACATGTTGAGCGATTCATATTTCTCAAATGAGTGGAAAAAGGCCAAATATTTCGAATCTTGAAGAAAGGAAAAGAACCTTCGAGGCATAAAAGCTATTGCCCAATCAGCTTTCTGCCTAGCATCAGTAAGATGTTTGAAATGATACTTAATGAAGCGTTAAACGCCCACATTGAGAAATATGAGTTGATGCTGAATAGCCAATTTGATTTTCGTGCCAGGCATTTGACCATACATGCGATAACGAAAGTGACCTCAGACATCTGTTGGAAACTAAACGACAGAGAATGTGTTGGAGCGTGTCTCATTGATATGGAAGAAGCCTTCGATATGGTGTGGTTAGGTGAAGTAGTTTTTAAACTCCTTCAGGACAGGCTCCCTAGACACCTTGTCGCCAGGATTTTCAATATGTCATCCTTGAAATCATTTGTTATAACTGATGGAAAGCTGACAACAATGTATTGAATGGTCTACAGCAGGGAACAGAACTGCGCCTCTGCTTTTCTCAATAATCATTCACCAGCTATTGAATGGCTATGATTTTAACGTCTCACTAACGCGATCATTGGCAGCGTTTGCTGATGATCTGATCATCTATTTGGCAGAGAGAAAAGCTACAATTGTTCAGAGCAATCTTCGAAAATGTTCAATGATGTGTTGTTGTACACTGACAATTGACAAATGAAAGTCAATGCGCAAAAGTGCGAGAAAATTTTGTTTTGGACAACGCTGCAGGGGATCAGTCAAGACCTGAAACGTACTTGGAAGGATTTTCACATCATGGCTGGCGAGGATCGTACAGAACGAGTTTCACATAAATCCTGTGTTCGATACCTCGGTGTTCATCTCGATCAGTATCTGTACTATACTGAACATGTCAAAATCATGCTCAGTAAAGCACAGGAAGTAGTCATGGTCCTACGAGGACGCTTTCATTCCAGATTCGACGCATTGATCAAAAGGTCAAAATTATCTGCTACAAGACCCACTGTTAGACCAGTTTTGACCAATGGATGTCAGATCTGGTACAACCAGAGTTCTAGTACTATGGAAAAATTAGTAATTTTCCAAAGGCTACGTCTTCGTGCATGTACTGGTTTGGACAGAAAGTCTGAGATGGATTGGAAGCATTATATCGAATAGAAGAATTTTTCAAACTGCTAAAGTAACAAGTCGATATCTTCTCATTGAAACTTCTTCGGAACCATATCACAAGATCTGTAACTGTGAAAAGACGTGCTTGGATTTTATATCCGTTCCACCATACAGATGGGTATATTGCGACTTGCCTCGCTACTGGCTTCGTTGCTCCAGAAGCATTCGTGGATTTGGACATGAATCGATATGTTTTTGATTCTGACAGCGTCCGAATCTTATGCCGCATTTAAAAATGGGCCACCGATAAGAAGATAAAATACCCTCTAAATTTGATTTCACGAGACTAACAGTTCCGATGAGGATACTTATTTGCTAGATTCGTTGAAGCCAAAACCAACAATTCCAATGGAGATGCTCATTTGCTAGATTCGTTGGCTGGTCGAGCTGAGACGGAGCAATCTAGATATTGGTGGCTGAATGAAAATTTCTAAATTATTCGCGTTTATTTTCAGTTTTCGTGTTTTTTGTTGCTTCGTTTTTAAGTTTCAGCTCATTATTGCTACATCTAGTGTTATTGTCTATTTGTGTCGAAAATTCGGGGTATGTTAGGTATAGGTTATGTTTATTATGTTACGTTTAGAGATAAAGTTAAACGTGAAAGTCAGAAATATTGTGACAGAATATTCTAGTCTAAAATAAAGTGTTTGATTGAATTTTTTGAGAGCTAGGTCATAACATATTAGGTGTAGGATTAAGTTCCCTGTTGTGTTAAAATTATAAATAATTTTGGAAAACTCCTGGTTGGTTTTTTCACCTCTTTCCAATCAAATCATAAAAAATTGTAATAATCTTAATTAATTTGAATTCGCGGTAGTCTTTTTGATAAAATGTATTTAACTGATAACGTATAAATTTAGAGAGCCATTTGGGCCATTACGTTTTTGTGTATTTATTGTTTGGAATTGGCTTTATATTCTTTTAAAATTTATAACGATTAATATTGAATAAAGCCCTTTCGTCTTCTACTTTGACTTTAATCTTAGTTAATTTGAATTTGTAATGGTTTTTTTGATGAAATGTGTTCAACAGATAACGTATAAATTCAGGAAGACATTTGGGGCATTAAATTTTCTTGCTGTTATTGCTTAGGATTCACTTTATATTCTTTTGAAATTTATAATGATTAGTATTGAATAAAGCGCTTTTGAGTTTGACTTTAAACAACACTAAATGTAGAAAGAATAAGGCTGAAACTCGAAAGCTAAGTAACGGAAAATACAAAACCAGAAAATAAACACGGCAAATTTAGACATTATCTTTCTGCCACCGATACCTACATTGCTTCGTCTGAGCACGACAAACTTCTACGAATCTAGCAAATGAATATCTCCATTGGAACTGTTGGCCTCGTGTACTCTAATCCGATGGGTATTTTATCTTCTTATCGGTGGCCCGTCTATATATGTGATACATGATCGGGACGCCGTCAGAATCAAAAACATCGATTTTTGTCCAAATACATGAATGCTTCTGGAGGAATGAAGCCAGTAGCGAGTCAAGTCGCAATATACCCGTCTATAGTGTCGAGCGGCTTTATACGGCAGACGAAAAAGCTACAATAGCTCAAAACAATCTTCAAAAAATGTTCAATGATGTGCAGTGCGACACCGACAATTGGTGGATGAATTTCAGAACGGTTTCCACATAAATCCTGTGTTCGATACCTCGGTGTTCATCTCGATCAATATCTGTACTATACTGAACATGTCAAAATCATGCTCAGCAATGGAACTAAAAGTAGTCATGGATCTTCGATGACTCTTTCATTCCAGATACATTGATCAACAGGTTACTGTTACAAGGCCCTGGTTAGACCAGTTTTGACATATAGATGTCAGATCTAGTACAGCCAGAGTGCTAGTACTATGGAACGAATAAGAGTTTTCGAAAGAACATGTCCGTGCATGTACTGGTTTGTACAGAAAATCTGAGATGGATTGGAGACACGATATATCGCATAGAAAAGTTTATCAAAGTGCTAAAGTGACGAGGGTCGATATCTTCATATTGAGGCTTCTTTGAAATTATATCGCAAGATCTGTAACAGTGAGTGGAAAACCTTGGATTTCACAGCCGTTCTCCCCTACAGACGGGTATATTGAGACTTGTCTCGCTACTGACTTTATTCCTCCAGAAGCATTCATGTATTTTGATTCCGATGGTGTCCCAATTATATATCACATCTATAGACGGGCTACTTATAAGAAGATAAAATATGCTCCGGATTAGAGTTCACGAGACCAACAATTCCAATGGAGATGCTCGTTTGCTAGATTCGTTGAGGCTGGTCGAGCTGACATGGAGCAATCTAGGTATTGGTGGCTGAATGACAATGTCTAAATTATTCGTATTTGTTTTCTTTACAGTACATGCACAAAAACATTTCCTTTCGAAAAATCTTTATCTTTCCATGGCACTAGCACTCAGGTTGTACCAGGTCTGCACAAAAACATTTGCTTTCGAAAAATCTTTATCTTTCCATAGTACTAGCACTCTGGTTGTACCAGATCTGACATCGATATATCAAAACTGGCCTTACCAGGGTTTTGTAACGAATAACTTTGTCCTTTTGATCATTGCACTTGGATGAAAGTTATATTAATCGACATCAAATACTTTTATGTTGATAACTTAGTTATGCAGTTAATAATACCAAATGCATTATTTAGGTCAGAAAATCGTTAAGTTGAAGAATTGTACATCGTAGAGTTAGTAACTAATCGGCATTAATAAAAAGCAATTCACAAAATCAAAACTTCGTTTTTTTATGAATAAAGCTAAAGATTCACAAACATGATGCAGCCGATAAATACTTAATAAAGAACGTTTAGTGGCTCCCACTTTATTATAAAATTGGTTATAAAGTCAAATGAATTAGCGATAAAGGTAAACTAACAATCAGTGAGTCTCGTCTAACCTGAAGGTTGATGATCGTAGAATAGTTTTGTCTAAGTGCCAAAAAGTACGAAACAAGAGTATCCAGTGGAAAAACTTACTCCCCACACAAAAAGTCTAATAAATATGGCACCAATATCGCCGCAACAAGAACCAGGACAAGAAGATCACCAAAGCCCACATATAAAAATTTCTGCAACGGATCTGATGTACTAAGGATTGTGATATATCATCGTTTACCCGCGAAGTCGAGATCATTTTGCCGATGTTTGGCAACAATCCGAACTTGCAACAGTATGTATTTCAACGATATGTTTTAAACAAGATTTACAGACAGGCTCTACAGGCAATAAGGACATTATAATCTAAAATATCATGGAAACAAATGAAGCAAGAACTAATCAAGAATTTTGGAACCCGGGAAAGCTATTACCATCTTCATCATCAGGCGATCAACATGAGGAATAATAATGTAAGTGAATACTATTATAAGGTAATTCGCGTAATATCTTAGATAAGCTTAACAAAAAATTTGAATTCGAACTTACAAAACCCATGCAATTCTCACCTCGGGTGGACGGGGCAGTTATTTTGAAAACATTTTTAAACGGTATACTCGTAGATACAAATCTAGCAAGCATAGTTAACAATAGAAATGTGGGTAATTTAAGAGAATCATTTTATCTGTTAAAGGAAACTGGACTTGTTAGACATTTTAATCCGCGAAGACAGTGATAGACACTTGATAAAAATAAAGAACACACAACAAATCTTGACACTAAACATAAAAGTGACAATAATGGCGACATGGAACAGAACCAATATAATAACGTAAGGCTTCGAGATAATATAATTCCAGAAAATTCGGGAAGATATAAAAACAAGGGAAATTCCGCCCGACGTAGGCAAAATAATGGTAACCAGTTTAATGGTAGGACTTCAGGTTGTTTCAGAAATAATGTAACTGAACTTATGAAAGTCGACCATATGCAAAACTCGGAGGAAGTAAATTGTCACTTTCCAGCCAAAAAGCAAATTTACCGATAATTGAACTAACTATCGGAACAAATAAAATAAAATGCTTCATTGAAACCGGTTTGACAACAATGTTACTAAACGAAAATACTTTACCTGAATACAAGCATTCAAAGTTACCCAAATAATTTTATTTTATCACACTGAGTGGCCAAACTGGAATCGATCGGGAAGTAATGAATTACCACTTGATTTCAATGAGGACAACCTCGTGAGTTGGGAATTGACTACTTGATTGGACAGAATATTTTAATACCAATGCAAGCTATAGTAAATTTTGAGGAGGAATATACGGAGATACATCATGTAAGATCTAAATTTATAAACTCATGCCGGTTCAAATATGACGAGATCCATATGTTAGAAAAAAATGATGATGAAAATGTATTATAGATGTTAAAACGTGAGGATATGAATAAAAAAGAGCCAGATAAGGTAGAAGCACTAATGAAGAGAAATGAAGATTTATTTTTTCAAGAAAGTTAAAAATTTACTCATTCTCATGACGTGCAGCATGAAATTGTAACAATTAATGGTAGACCAGTACATTCGAGAACATACAGATACCCTCAAATTAATGAAGGCGAAATAAATAGGCAAATGAAGGAGAAGTTGGACCAGGAAATCATTAGAGAAAGTGTTTTTCCCTATAATTCACCATTGTGGATTGTCCCTAAAAACATTGACAACTCTGGTAAGAAAAATTGGAGGATTGTTATTGACTAAAGGAGACTCATTGAAATCACTGCAAGCGACAAATTTCCAATGCCACACATAGAAAATATTTTGAACAAACTTGAAAGGGCGCAATTTTTTAACGACCCTGGATCTTGCAAAAGGATTCCACCAGATTTTGATTAACTGATGACAGAAAGAAAACTGTATTATTCGTGGATTTGGACATGAATCGATATGTTTTTGATTCTGACAGCGTCCGAATCTTATGCCACATTTATAAACGGGCCACCGATAAGAAGATAAAATACCCTCCAAATTTGATTTCACGAGATCAACAGTTCCAATGGAGATACTTATTTGCTAGATTCGTTGAAGCCAAAACCAACAATTCCAATGAAGATGCTCATTTGCTAGATTCATTGGCTGGTCGAGCTGAGACGGAGCAATCTAGATATTGGTGGCTGAATGAGAATTTCTAAATTATTCGCGTTTATTTTCAGTTTTCGTGTTTTTTGTTGCTTCGTTTTTAAGTTTCAGCTCATTATTGCTACTTCTAGTGTTATTGTCTATTTGTGTCGAAAATTCGGGATATGATAGGTATAGGTTATGTTTATTATGTTACGTTTAGAGGTGAAGTTAAACGTGTAAGTTAGAAATATTGTGACAGAATATTCTAGTCTAAGATAAAGTGTTTGATTGAATTTTTTGAGAGCTAGGTCATAACATATTAGGTGTAGGATTAAGTTCCCTGTTGTGTTAAAATTATAAATAATTTTGGAAAACTCCTGGTTGGTTTTTTCACCTCTTTCCAATCAAATCATAAAAAATTGTAATAATCTTAATTAATTTGAATTCGCGGTAGTCTTTTTGATAAAATGTATTTAACTGATAACGTATAAATTTAGAGAGCCATTTGGGCCATTACGTTTTTGTGTATTTATTGTTTGGAATTGGCTTTATATTCTTTTAAAATTTATAACGATTAATATTGAATAAAGCCCTTTCGTCTTCTACTTTGACTTTAATCTTAGTTAATTTGAATTTGTAATGGTTTTTTTGATGAAATGTGTTCAACTGATAACGTATAAATTCAGGAAGACATTTGGGGCATTAAATTTTCTTGCTGTTATTGCTTAGGATTCACTTTATATTCTTTTGAAATTTATAACGATTAGTATTGAATAAAGCGCTTTTGAGTTTGACTTTAAACAACACTAAATGTAGGAAGAATAAGGCTGAAACTCGAAAGTTAAGTAACGGAAAACACAAAACCAGAAAATAAACACGGCTGACTTAGACATTATCTTTCTGCCACCGATACCTACATTGCTTCGTCTGAGCACGACAAACTTCTACGAATCTAGCAAATGAATATCTCCATTGGAACTGTTGGCCTCGTGTACTCCAATCCGATGGGTATTTTATCTTCTTATCGGTGGCCCGTCTATATATGTGATACATAATCAGGACGCCGTCAGAATCAAAATCATCGATATTTGTCCAAGTACATGAATGCTTCTGGAGGAATGAAGCCAGTAGCGAGTCAAGACACAATATACCCGTCTATAGTGTCGAGCGGCTTTATACGGCAGACGAAAAAGCTACAATAGTTCAAAGCAATCTTCAAAAAATGTTAAATGATGTGCAGTGCGACACCGACAATTGGTGGATGAATTTCAGAACGGGTTCCACATAAATCCTGTGTTCGAGACCTCGGTGTTCATCTCGATCAATATCTGTACTATACTGAACATGTCAAAATTATGCTCAGCAATGGAACTAAATGTAGTCATGGATCTTCGATGACTCTTTCATTCCAGATACATTGATCAACAGGTTACTGTTATAAGGCCCTGGTTAGACCAGTTTTGACATATAGATGTCAGATCTAGTACAGCCAGAGTGCTAGTACTATGGAACGAATAAAAGTTTTCGAAAGAACATGTCCGTGCATGTACTGGTTTGTACAGAAAACGTGAGATGGATTGGAGACACGATATATCGCATAGAAAAGTTTATCAAAGTGCTAAAGTGACGAGAGTCGATATCTTCATATTGAGGCTTCTTTGAAATTATATCGCAAGATCTGTAACAGTGAGTGGAAAACCTTGGATTTCACAGCCGTTCTCCCCTACAGACGGGTATATTGAGACTTGTCTCGCTACTGACTTCATTCCTCCAGAAGCATTCATGTATTTTGATTCCGATGGTGTCCCAATTATATATCACATCTATAGACGGGCTACTTATAAGAAGATAAAATATGCTCCGGATTAGAGTTCACGAGACCAACAATTCCAATGGAGATGCTCGTTTGCTAGATTCGTTGAGGCTGGTCGAGCTGACATGGAGCAATCTAGGTATTGGTGGCTGAATGACAATGTCTAAATTATTCGTATTTGTTTTCTTTACAGTACATGCACAAAAACATTTCCTTTCGAAAAATCTTTATCTTTCCATGGCACTAGCACTCAGGTTGTACCAGGTCTGCACAAAAACATTTGCTTTCGAAAAATCTTTATCTTTCCATAGTACTAGCACTCTGGTTGTACCAGATCTGACATCGATATATCAAAACTGGCCTTACCAGGGTTTTGTAACGAATAACTTTGTCCTTTTGATCATTGCACTTGGATGAAAGTTGTATTAATCGACATCTAATACTTTTATGTTGATAACTTAGTTATGCAGTTAATAATACCAAATGCATTATTTAGGTCAGAAAATCGTTAAGTTGAAGAATTGTACATCGTAGAGTTAGTAACTAATCGGAATTAATAAAAAGCAATTCACAAAATCAAAACTTCGTTTTTTTATGAATAAAGTTAAAGATTCACAAACATGAGGCAGCCGATAAATACTTAATAAAGAACGTTTAGTGGCTCCCACTTTATTATAAAATTGGTTATAAAGTCAAATGAATTAGCGATAAAGGTAAACTAACAATCAGTGAGTCTCGTCTAACATGAAAGTTGATGATCGTAGAAAAGTTTTGTCTAAGTGCCAAAAAGTACGAAACAAGAGTATCCAGCGGAAAAACTTACTCCCCACACAAAAAGTCTAATAAATATGGCACCAATATCGCCACAACAAGAACCAGGACAAGAAGACCACCAAAGCCCACCTATAAAAATTTCTGCAACGGATCTGATGTACTAAGGATTGTGATGTATCATCGTTTATCCGCGCAGTCGAGATTATTTTGCCGATGTTTGGCAACAATCCGAACTTGCAACAGTATGTATTCCAACGATATGTTTTAAACAAGATTTACAGACAGGCTCTACAGGCAATAAGGACATTATAATCTAAAATATCATGGAAACAAATGAAGCAAGAACTAATCAAGAATTTTGGAATCCGGGAAAGCTATTACCATCTTCATCATCAGGCGATCAACATGAGGAACAATAATGTAAGTGAATACTATTATAAGGTAATTTGCGTAATATCTTAGATAAGCTTAACACAAAATTTGAATTCGAGCTTACAAAACCCATGCAATTCTCACCTCGGGTGGACGAGGTGTTATGCTATATACATCGTCGTCAATCGTCTAAGCTCCGCCAAGTGTATACGGCCAAGCGCATACACCCATTGTCATTAGAACATGTACTTGTCGACAAACGGCAAGTGAAAAGTCTTCATAATTCATTAGCGACGACGACCATGTACATAAGAAGCTTCGGGTTGTGCTTATAGAATTATCGACAAGCTACGCCCATTGTCATCAAAGCATGTACTTGTCGACCAACTGCAAGCGCAAAGACTTCATAATTCGCTCTACATAAACCACAACATTAGCGACGACAACGACCATGTACATGAGAGGCAATTCGCTCTACATAAGCCATAACATTAGCAACGACAACGACCATGTACATGAGAAGCTTCGGGGTGTGTTTCCAGCGGAGTGACACTGTGCTAAACAAAAGCTTTTCCTCGCCTGATTTCTCCCTGCCTTCAAACCATTTCTCCAATTCGCCGCAAAGTTTCACCATGCGGGCAAGTGAGACGGAGCGCGGAGGAAGAAGCTTTCGTGGAACGAGAGCGCACGTTTCAACCACTCAGCGAATTTAGGGCGAATTGAGGCCGCATGAATCGTTTAAAAAGCAATTGATCGAGCGAGAAACGGCAAGTAGTGATAACAGCGGTTACGATATTGTACGCGAAGTGTATTTCGCCGCGAAGTCAACAACGAAGCCAGTGTTCGAGCCAGGCAGTGCATATAGTTCCGGTGCAATTGCAGAAAATCATCACATCGGTTAGATGGTGAGGTGTAGGCTTGAGCCGCGAACCTCATTCGGCTTGGATGCGTTTCACGCTGAATAGCCACCATCGACTAATTTCCACTTTCTTCTAGGCATCCTCCGTCCGTGTAGACACCGTATGGATAGATGATAAAAAAATAACTAAGAGGTGTAAATGTAACCAATTTAAAATAGCAACATAAATAAAACTTAATCCTTTCACCATGTAACTCTATTTCTTTTTGTTGATTTAGTTTAAATGGACAGAGTAGCAGGTAAGTGGTGTTGCAGTGAGTACTTTCCCCGGGAACCTTGATGTTGTATATAGGATACGCATCAAGTTGAGCTCCCAGTTCTTACCAGTATACATAGGGTGTACTGGTTTATTAACAAAATTGGCACAGCCGGTAGGATATCGGTTTTGCAGAGACCACAGTGTAGTGCGCTGTGTAGCAAATTTAAATGGGCTGAAAAATCCATGCACCCAGCCGATATCTCAAACCATTCAACTCCTGTAAGACACCATTGCTACTCATACTGTCCATCAAACTAGATCAACTTTCCTAAAAAAAAATCAAATAATAATTTTGATCATTTAATATACAAAAATATAATATCAATATTCAAATACAAAATTAAGGTTACTCATACTTTCCATCAAACTAGATCAACCTTCTTAAAAAAATCAAATAATAATGTTAATTATTTAAGTAAAAAGAAATACTAATATCAATACATAACTATCATATCAGTGCTATTCAGTCTATAAAACTAGATCAATCTTCATAAGAAAAAAAATCAAATAATTAGTTCAATCATTTAAATAACAAAAAGAAAGTATGAAACTTTTCCAGTCTTCCTAAAAAAAATATAGGATCATGTTAATCGTTTAAACAACAAAAATATAATATCAGTTTAACGCTACCCATACTGGTCATCTACCCAGATCACTCCTTAATCGAAACAAATAATCCTATTGATCATTTTAATAACCAAAACATAATATCAAAATTCAAATATAATATTATTTCTACTCATAATATCCATCAAATAAGACCAGTCCCAAAATCAAATAGTCATCTTGAACATTTAATTCTTCGTTCATTTACTCCCTCATTCATATATCTTAAATCTCATCTTTCTTATCTGAAAGTCATTCAAACTAACTCCTAACTCATTCAAAGCCAACGTACAATTTATTGAAGATATAAGGTTTCAATAAACTAACATGCAAAACACAAAACATTACAAGTAAATATTAAACACAAATAAGCAAAACGAAAACTTAATAGCGAGCAAACAAACGCGTGCCCATTGTTATCGAAATATGATACCACTTATCACTCCAACTGCTGGGACAATACGCGTACCCACATGCATATTAAAGCCTTATCTCTTGAATTGAATGAGCATTCGAATTAACTGAAGCATAATTAAAAGAGCAAACAAAAACAAACATTTAACTGCAAATGGAAAAGATAGACATCTGGGCAATAATTTTGAAATGCAATAACATGGAAGAGCCGACGAAATAAATTAACTGCGCTAAACAAATAGAAAGAATAATTTACATGACAATGGCAATTTCCCAGGGCAAATAACCATGAACTTAAATTAATGTAAACTATGAAACAATCGAATTTTTAGTTATAAGAACAATGCAACAATGCAAACGATTTTACCCCAAAACAAATTATCTCTTTCAAAATCCACTGCAATTCCATCGTGATAAGGAAGCGGAACAAGTGGCAGTCAAGTCGGTAAAACCCCGGCAAAACTCCAAACCATCACTATCAACAGACACACTTTTTCTATGTCTAATTGCACAATCACTGGAATGAAAACCAATAGATTTAACAACAGCTTCTGAGCCGTTGATATAAGCTATCGACGGACACGCTATTTTTAGTTATAAGTGAGCTGCCCGATTTCAACTTTCGGCAGACACGCTACATATAGTATTAAGTCATATGCAAAAGAGACATCAATTTACCATCCAGTCGTAGCCTGGATCGTCAATCGTCTAAGCTCCGCCAAGTGTATACGGCCAAGCGAATACGCCCATTGTCATTAGAACATGTACTTGTCGACCAACGGCAAGCGAAAAGTCTTCATAATTCATTAGAGATGACGACCATGTACATAAGAAGCTTCGGGGTGTGCTTATAGAATTATCGACAAGCTACGCCCATTGTCATCAAAGCATGTACTTGTCGACCAACTGCAAGCGCAAAGACTTCATAATTCGCTCTACATAAACCACAACATTAGCGACGACAACGACCATGTACATGAGAGGCAATTCGCTCTACATAAGCCATAACATTAGCAACGACAACGACCATGTACATGAGAAGCTTCGGGGTGTGTTTCCAGCGGAGTGACACTGTGCTAAACAAAAGCATTTCCTCGCCTGATTTCTCCCTGCCTTCAAACCATTTCTCCAACTCGCCGCAAAGTTTCACCATGCGGGCAAGTGAGACGGAGCGCGGAGGAAGAAGCTTTCGTGGAACGAGAGCGCACGTTTCAACCACTCAGCGAATTTAGGGCGAATTGAGGCCACATGAATCGTTTAAAAGGCAATTGATCGAGCGAGAAACGGCAAGTAGTGATAACAGCGGTTACGATATTGTACGCGAAGTGTATTTCGCCGCGAAGTCAACAACGAAGCCAGTGTTCGAGCCAGGCAGTGCATATAGTTCCGGTGCAATTGCAGAAAATCATCACATCGGTTAGATGGTGAGGTGTAGGCTTGAGCCGCGAACCTCATTCGACTTGGATGCGTTTTACGCTGAGTAGCCACCATCGACTAATTTCCACTTTCTTCTAGGCATCCTCCGTCCGTGTAGACACCGTATGGATAGATGATAAAAAAATAACTAAGAGGTGTAAATGTAACCAATTTAAAATAGCAACATAAATAAAACTTAATCCTTTCACCATGTAACTCTATTTCTTTTTGTTGATTTAGTTTAAATGGACAGAATAGCAGGTAAGTGGTGTTGCAGTGATTACTTTCCCCGGGAGCCTTGATGTTGTATATAGGATACGCATCAAGTTGAGCTCCCAGTTCTTACCAGTATACATAGGGCGTACTGGTTTATTAACAGAGGCAGTTATTTTGAAAACATTTTTAAACGATATAGATACAAATCTAGCAAGCATAGTTTACAATAGAAATGTGGGTTATTTAAGAGAATCATTTTATCTGTTAGAGGAAACTGGAAATAATGTAACTGAACTTATGAAAGTCGACCATATGCAAAACTCGGAGGAAGTAAATTGTCACGTTCCAGCCAAAAAGCAAATTTACCGATAATTGAACTAACTATCGGAACAAATAAAATAAAATGCTTCATTGACACCGGTTTGACAACAATGTTATTAAATGAAAATACTTTACCTCAATACAAGCATTCAAAGTTACCCAAATAATTTTATTTTATCACACTGAGTGGCCAAACTGGAATCGATCGGGAAGTAATGAATTACCACTTGATTTCAATGAGGACAACCTCGTGAGTTGGGAATTGACTACTTGATTGGACAGAATATTTTAATATCAATGCAAGCTATAATAAATTTTGAGGAGGAATATACGGAGATACATAATGTAAGGTCTAAATTTATAAACTCATGCCGGCTCAAATATGACGGGATCCATATGTTAGAAAAAAATGATGATAAAAATGTTTTACAGATGTTAAAACGTGAGGATATGAATAAAAAAGAGCCAGATAAGGTAGAAGCACTAATGAAGAGAAATGAAGATTTATTTTCTCAAGAAAGTAAAAAATTTACTCATTCTCATGACGTGCAGCATGAAATTGTAACAATTGATGGTAGACCAGTACATTCGAGAACATACAGATACCCTCAAATTAATGAAGGCGAAATAAATAGGCAAATGAAGGAGAAGTTGGACCAGGAAATCATTAGAGAAAGTGTTTTTCCCCATAATTCACCATTGTGGATTGTCCCTAAAAACATTGACAACTCTGGTAAGAAAAATTGGAGGATTGTTATTGACTAAAGGAGACTCATTGAAGTCACTGCAAGCGACAAATTTCCAATGCCAAGCATAGAAAATATTTTGAACAAACTTGAAAGGGCACAATTTTTTACGACTCTGGATCTTGCAAAAGGATTCCACCAGATTTCGATTAACTGATGACAGAAAGAAAACTGTATTATTCGTGGATTTGGACATGAATCGATATGTTTTTGATTCTGACAGCGTCCGAATCCTATGCCACATTTATAAACGGGCCACCGATAAGAAGATAAAATACCCTCCAAATTTGATTTCACGAGACCAACAGTTCCAATGGAGATACTTATTTGCTAGATTCGTTGAAGCCAAAACCAACAATTTCAATGAAGATGCTCATTTGCTAGATTCATTGGCTGGTCGAGCTGAGACGGAGCAATCTAGATATTGGTGGCTGAATGAGAATTTCTAAATTATTCGCGTTTATTTTCAGTTTTCGTGTTTTTTGTTGCTTCGTTTTTAAGTTTCAGCTTATTATTGCTACATCTAGTGTTATTGTCTATTTGTGTCGAAAATTTGGGATATGTTAGGTATAGGTTACGTTTAGAGATAAAGTTAAACGTGTAAGTTAGAAATATTGTGACAGAATATTCTAGTCTAAGATAAAGTGTTTGATCGAATTTTTTGAGAGCTAGGTCATAACATATTAGGTGTAGGATTAAGTTCCCTGTTGTGTTAAAATTATAAATAATTTAAAAAACTCCTGGTTGGTTTTTTCACCTCTTTCCAATCAAATCATAAAAAATTGTAATAATCTTAATTAATTTGAATTCGCGGTAGTCTTTTTGATAAAATGTATTTAACTGATAACGTATAAATTTAGAGAGCCATTTGGGCCATTACGTTTTTGTGTATTTATTGTTTGGAATTGGCTTTATATTCTTTTAAAATTTATAACGATTAATATTGAATAAAGCCCTTTCGTCTTCTACTTTGACTTTAATCTTAGTTAATTTGAATTTGTAATGGTTTTTTTTGATGAAATGTGCGCAACTGATAACGTATAAATTCAGGAAGACATTTGGGGCATTAAATTTTCTTGCTGTTATTGCTTAGGATTCACTATATATTCTTTTGAAATTTATAACGATTAGTATTGAATAAAGCGCTTTTGAGTTTGACTTTAAACAACACTAAATGTAGGAAGAATAAGGCTGAAACTCGAAAGTTAAGTAACGGAAAACACAAAACCAGAAAATAAACACGGCTGACTTAGACATTATTTTTCTGCCATCGATACCTACATTGCTTCGTCTGAGCACGACAAACTTCTACGAATCTAGCAAATGAATATCTCCATTGGAACTGTTGGCCTCGTGTACTCCAATCCGATGGGTATTTTATCTTCTTATCGGTGGCCCGTCTATATATGTGATACATAATCAGGACGCCATCAGAATCAAAATCATCGATTTTTGTCCAAATACATGAATGCTTCTGGAGGAATGAAGCCAGTAGCGAGTCAAGTCGCAATATACCCGTCTATAGTGTCGAGCGGCTTTATACGGCAGACGAAAAAGCTACAATAGTTCAAAGCAATCTTCAAAAAATGTTCAATGATGTGCAGTGCGACACCGACAATTGGTGGATGAATTTCAGAACGGGTTCCACATAAATCCTGTGTTCGATACCTCGGTGTTCATCTCGATCAATATCTGTACTATACTGAACATGTCAAAATCATGCTCAGCAATGGAACTAAAAGTAGTCATGAATCTTCGATGACTCTTTCATTCCAGATACATTGATCAACAGGTTACTGTTATAAGGCCCTGGTTAGACCAGTTTTGACATATAGATGTCAGATCTAGTACAGCCAGAGTGCTAGTACTATGGAACGAATAAAAGTTTTCGAAAGAACATGTCCGTGCATGTACTGGTTTGTACAGAAAACCTGAGATGGATTGGAGACACGTTATATCGCATAGAAAAGTTTATCAAAGTGCTAAAGTGACGAGGGTCGATATCTTCATATTGAGGCTTCTTTGAAATTATATCCCAAGATCTGTAACAGTGAGTGGAAAACCTTGGATTTCACAGCCGTTCTCCCCTACAGACGGGTATATTGAGACTTGTCTCGCTACTGACTTTATTCCTCCAGAAGCATTCATGTGTTTTGATTCCGATGGTGTCCCAATTATATATCACATCTATAGACGGGCTACTTATAAGAAGATAAAATATGCTCCGGATTAGAGTTCACGAGACCAACAATTCCAATGGAGATGCTCGTTTGCTAGATTCGTTGAGGCTGGTCGAGCTGACATGGAGCAATCTAGGTATTGGTGGCTGAATGACAATGTCTAAATTATTCGTATTTGTTTTCTTTACAGTACATGCACAAAAACATTTCCTTTCGAAAAATCTTTATCTTTCCATGGCACTAGCACTCAGGTTGTACCAGATCTGCACAAAAACATTTGCTTTCGAAAAATCTTTATCTTTCCATAGTACTAGCACTCTGGTTGTACCAGATCTGACATCGATATATCAAAACTGGCCTTACCAGGGTTTTGTAACGAATAACTTTGTCCTTTTGATCATTGCACTTGGATGAAAGTTGTATTAATCGACATCAAATACTTTTATGTTGATAACTTAGTTATGCAGTTAATAATACCAAATGCATTATTTAGGTCAGAAAATCGTTACGTTGAAGAATTGTACATCGTAGAGTTAGTAACTAATCGGCATTAATAAAAAGCAATTCACAAAATCAAAACTTCGTTTTTTTATGAATAAAGTTAAAGATTCACAAACATGAGGCAGTCGATAAATACTTAATAAAGAACGTTTAGTGGCTCCCACTTTATTATAAAATTGGTTATAAAGTCAAATGAATTAGCGATAAAGGTAAACTAACAATCAGTGAGTCTCGTCTAACATGAAGGTTGATGATCGTAGAAAAGTTTTGTCTAAGTGCCAAAAAGTACAAAACAAGAGTATCCAGCGGAAAAACTTACTCCCCACACAAAAAGTCTAATAAATATGGCACCAATTTCGCCGCAACAAGAACCAGGACATGAAGATCACCAAAGCCCACATATAAAAATTTCTGCAACGGATCTGATGTACTAAGGATTGTGATGTATCATCGTTTATCCGCGCAGTCGAGATCATTTTGCCGATGTTTGGCAACAATCCGAACTTGCAACAGTATGTATTTCAACGATATGTTTTAAACAAGATTTACGGACAGGCTCTACAGGCAATAAGGACATTATAATCTAAAATATCATGGAAACAAATGAAGCAAGAACTAATCAAGAATTTTGGAACCCGGGAAAGCTATTACCATCTTCATCATCAGGCGATCAACATGAGGAATAATAATGTAAGTGAATACTATTATAAGGTAATTCGCGTAATATCTTAGATAAGCTTAACACAAAATTTGAATTCGAACTTACAAAACCCATGCAATTCTCACCTCGGGTGGACGAGGCAGTTATTTTGAAAACAGTTTTAAACGGTATAGATACAAATCTAGCAAGCATAGTTTACAATAGAAATGTGGTAATTTAAGAGAATGATTTTATCTGTTAGAGGAAACTGGACTTGTTAGACATTTTAATCCGCGAAGACAGAGATAGACACTTGATAAAAATAAACAACACACAACAAATCTTGACACTAAACATAAAAGTGACAATAATGGCGACATGGAACAGAACCACTATAATAACGTAAGGCTTCGAGATAAAAGAATTCCAGAAAATTCGGGAAGATATAAAAACAAGGGAAATTCCGCCCGATGTAGGCAAAATAATGGTAACCAGTTTAATGGTAGGACTTCAGGTTGTTCCAGAAATAATGTAACTGAACTTATGAAAGTCGACCATATGCAAAACTCGGAGGAAGTAAATTGTCACTTTCCAGCCAAAAAGCAAATTTACCGATAATTGAACTAACTATCGGAACAAATAAAATAAAATGCTTCATTGAAACCGGTTCGACAACAATGTTATTAAACGAAAATACTTTACCTCAATACAAGCGTTCGAAGTTACCCAAATAATTTTATTTTATCACACTGAGTGGCCAAACTGGAATCGATCGGGAAGTAATGAATTACCACTTGATTTCAATGAGGACAACCTCGTGAGTTGGGAATTGACTACTTGATTGGACAGAATATTTTAATACCTATGCAAACTATAATAAATTTTGAGGAGGAATATACGGAGATACATAATGTAAGATCTAAATTTATAAACTCATGCCGGTTCAAATATGACGAGATCCATATGTTAGAAAAAAATGATGATAAAAATGTATTACAGATGTTAAAACGTGAGGATATGAATAAAAAAGAGCCAGATAAGGTAGAAGCACTAATGAAGAGAAATGAAGATTTATTTTTTCAAGAAAGTAAAAAATTTACTCATTCTCATGACGTGCAGCATGAAATTGTAACAATTAATGGTAGACCAGTACATTCGAGAACATACAGATACCCTCAAATTCATGAAGGCGAAATAAATAGGCAAATGAAGGAGAAGTTGGACCAGGAAATCATTAGAGAAAGTGTTTTTCCCTATAATTCACCATTGTGGATTGTCCCTAAAAACATTGACAACTCTGGTAAGAAAAATTGGAGGATTGTTATTGACTAAAGGAGACTCATTGAAATCACTGCAAGCGACAAATTTCCAATGCCAAGCATAGAAAATATTTTGAACAAACTTGAAAGGGCGCAATTTTTTAACGACCCTGGATCTTGCAAAAGGATTCCACCAGATTTTGATTAACTGATGACAGAAAGAAAACTGTATTATTCGTGGATTTGGACATGAATCGATATGTTTTTGATTCTGACAGCGTCCGAATCTTATGCCGCATTTAAAAATGGGCCACCGATAAGAAGATAAAATACCCTCTAAATTTGATTTCACGAGACCAACAGTTCCAATGGAGATACTTATTTGCTAGATTCGTTGAAGCCAAAACCAACAATTCCAATGGAGATGCTCATTTGCTAGATTCGTTGGGTGGTCGAGCTGAGACGGAGCAATCTAGATATTGGTGGCTGAATGAGAATTTCTAAATTATTCGCGTTTATTTTCAGTTTTCGTGTTTTTTGTTGCTTCGTTTTTAAGTTTCAGCTCATTAT
Source organism: Odontomyia ornata (assembly GCA_963969285.1). Lineage (NCBI taxonomy): Eukaryota > Metazoa > Arthropoda > Insecta > Diptera > Stratiomyidae > Odontomyia > Odontomyia ornata. The sequence continues at coordinate 217,275,830 of OZ017739.1, forward strand.
TGCTACATCTAGTGTTATTGTCTATTTGTGTCGAAAATTTGGGATATGTTAGGTATAGGTTATGTTTATTATGTTACGTTTAGAGATAAAGTTAAACGTGTAAGTCAGAAATATTGTGACAGAATATTCTAGTCTAAGATAAAGTGTTTGATTGAATTTTTTGAGAGCTAGGTCATAACATATTAGGTGTAGGATTAAGTTCCCTGTTGTGTTAAAATTATAAATAATTTTGGAAAACTCCTGGTTGGTTTTTTCACCTCTTTCCAATCAAATCATAAAAAATTGTAATAATCTTAATTAATTTGAATTCGCGGTAGTCTTTTTGATAAAATGTATTTAACTGATAACGTATAAATTTAGAGAGCCATTTGGGCCATTACGTTTTTGTGTATTTATTGTTTGGAATTGGCTTTATATTCTTTTAAAATTTATAACGATTAATATTGAATAAAGCCCTTTCGTCTTCTACTTTGACTTTAATCTTAGTTAATTTGAATTTGTAATGGTTTTTTTGATGAAATGTGTTCAACTGATAACGTATAAATTCAGGAAGACATTTGGGGCATTAAATTTTCTTGCTGTTATTGCTTAGGATTCACTTTATATTCTTTTGAAATTTATAACGATTAGTATTGAATAAAGCGCTTTTGAGTTTGACTTTAAACAACACTAAATGTAGGAAGAATAAGGCTGAAACTCGAAAGTTAAGTAACGGAAAACACAAAACCAGAAAATAAACACGGCTGACTTAGACATTATTTTTCTGCCACCGATACCTACATTGCCTCGTCTGAGCACGACAAACTTCTACGAATCTAGCAAATGAATATCTCCATTGGAACTGTTGGCCTCGTGTACTCCAATCCGATGGGTATTTTATCTTCTTATCGGTGGCCCGTCTATATATGTGATACATAATCAGGACGCCGTCAGAATCAAAAACATCGATTTTTGTCCAAATACATGAATGCTTCTGGAGGAATGAAGCCAGTAGCGAGTCAAGTCGCAATATACCCGTCTATAGTGTCGAGCGGCTTTATACGGCAGACGAAAAAGCTACAATAGTTCAAAGCAATCTTCAAAAAATGTTCAATGATGTGCAGTGCGACACCGACAATTGGTGGATGAATTTCAGAACGGTTTCCACATAAATCCTGTGTTCGATACCTCGGTGTTCATCTCGATCAATATCTGTACTATACTGAACATGTCAAAATCATGCTCAGCAATGGAACTAAAAGTAGTCATGAATCTTCGATGACTCTTTCATTCCAGATACATTGATCAACAGGTTACTGTTATAAGGCCCTGGTTAGACCAGTTTTGACATATAGATGTCAGATCTAGTACATCCAGAGTGCTAGTACTATGGAACGAATAAGAGTTTTCGAAAGAACATGTCCGTGCATGTACTGGTTTGTACAGAAAACCTGAGATGGATTGGAGACACGATATATCGCATAGAAAAGTTTATCAAAGTGCTAAAGTGACGAGGGTCGATATCTTCATATTGAGGCTTCTTTGAAATTATATCGCAAGATCTGTAACAGTGAGTGGAAAACCTTGGATTTCACAGCCGTTCTCCCCTACAGACGGGTATATTGAGACTTGTCTCGCTACTGACTTTATTCCTCCAGAAGCATTCATGTATTTTGATTCCGATGGTGTCCCAATTATATATCACATCTATAGACGGGCTACTTATAAGAAGATAAAATATGCTCCGGATTAGAGTTCACGAGACCAACAATTCCAATGGAGATGCTCGTTTGCTAGATTCGTTGAGGCTGGTCGAGCTGACATGGAGCAATCTAGGTATTGGTGGCTGAATGACAATGTCTAAATTATTCGTATTTGTTTTCTTTACAGTACATGCACAAAAACATTTCCTTTCGAAAAATCTTTATCTTTCCATGGCACTAGCACTCATGTTGTACCAGATCTGCACAAAAACATTTGCTTTCGAAAAATCTTTATCTTTCCATGGTACTAGCACTCTGGTTGTACCAGATCTGACATCGATATATCAAAACTGGCCTTACCAGGGTTTTGTAACGAATAACTTTGTCCTTTTGATCATTGCACTTGGATGAAAGTTGTATTAATCGACATCAAATACTTTTATGTTGATAACTTAGTTATGCAGTTAATAATACCAAATGCATTATTTAGGTCGGAAAATCGTTAGGTTGAAGAATTGTACATCGTAGAGTTAGTAACTAATCGGCATTAATAAAAAGCAATTCACAAAATCAAAACTTCGTTTTTTTATGAATAAAGTTAAAGATTCACAAACATGATGCAGCCGATAAATACTTAATAAAGAACGTTTAGTGGCTCCCACTTTATTATAAAATTGGTTATAAAGTCAAATGAATTAGCGATAAAGGTAAACTAACAATCAATGAGTCTCGTCTAACTTGAAGGTTGATGATCGTAGAAAAGTTTTGTCTAAGTGCCAAAAAGTACAAAACAAGAGTATCCAGCGGAAAAACTTACTCCCCACACAAAAAGTCTAATAAATATGGCACCAATTTCGCCGCAACAAGAACCAGGAAAAGAAGATCACCAAAGCCCACCTATAAAAATTTCTGCAACGGATCTGATGTACTAAGGATTGTGATGTATCATCGTTTATCCGCGCAGTCGAGATCATTTTGCCGATGTTTGGCAACAATCCGAACTTGCAACAGTATGTATTTCAACGATATGTTTTAAACAAGATTTACGGACAGGCTCTACAGGCAATAAGGACATTATAATCTAAAATATCATGGAAACAAATGAAGCAAGAACTAATCAAGAATTTTGGAACCCGGGAAAGCTATTACCATCTTCATCATCAGGCGATCAACATGAGGAATAATAATGTAAGTGAATACTATTATAAGGTAATTCGCGTAATATCTTAGATAAGCTTAACAAAAAATTTGAATTCGAACTTACAAAACCCATGCAATTCTCACCTCGGGTGGACGAGGCTGTTATTTTGAAAACATTTTTAAACGGTATACTCGTAGATACAAATCTAGCAAGCATAGTTTACAATAGAAATGTGGGTAATTTTAGAGAATGATTTTATCTGTTAGAGGAAACTGGACTTGTTAGACATTTTAATCCGCGAAGACAGAGATAGACACTTGATAAAAATAAACAACACACAACAAATCTTGACACTAAACATAAAAGTGACAATAATGGCGACATGGAACAGAACCAATATAATAACGTAAGACTTCGAGATAATAGAATTCCAGAAAATTCGGGAAGATATAAGAATAAGGGAAATTCCGCCCGATGTAGGCAAAATAATGGTAACCAGTTTAATGGTAGGACTTCAGGTTGTTCCAGAAATAATGTAGCTGAACTTATGAAAGTCGACCATATGCAAAACTAGGAGGAAGTAAATTGTCACTTTCCAGCCAAAAAGCAAATTTACCGATAATTGAACTAACTATCCGAACAAATAAAATAAAATGCTTCATTGAAACCGGTTTGACAACAATGTTATTAAACGAAAATACTTTACCTCAATACAAGCGTTCGAAGTTACCCAAATAATTTTATTTTATCACACTAAGTGGCCAAACTGGAATCGATCGGGAAGTAGTGAATTACCACTTGATTTCAATGAGGACAACCTCGTGAGTTGGGAATTGACTACTTGATTGGACAGAATATTTTAATACCTATGCAAGCTATAATAAATTTTGAGGAGGAATATGCGGAGATACATAATGTAAGATCTAAATTTATAAACTCATGCCGGTTCAAATATGACGAGATCCATATGTTAGAAAAAAATGATGATAAAAATGTTTTACAGATGTTAAAACGTGAGGATATGAATAAAAAAGAGCCAGATAAGGTAGAAGCACTAATGAAGAGAAATGAAGATTTATTTTTTCAAGAAAGTAAAAAATTTACTCATTCTCATGACGTGCAGCATGAAATTGTAACAATTAATGGTAGACCAGTACATTCGAGAACATACAGATACCCTCAAATTCATGAAGGCGAAATAAATAGGCAAATGAAGGAGAAGTTGGACCAGGAAATCATTAGAGAAAGTGTTTTTCCCCATAATTCACCATTGTGGATTGTCCCTAAAAACATTGACAACTCTGGTAAGAAAAATTGGAGGATTGTTATTGACTAGAGGAGACTCATTGAAGTCACTGCAAGGGACAAATTTCCAATGCCAAACATAGAAAATATTTTGAACAAACCTGGAAGGGCGCAATTTTTTACGACCCTGGATCTTGCAAAAGGATTCCACCAGATTTTGATTAACTGATGATAGAAAGAAAACTGTATTTTCAGCTCTTTTAGGTCATTACGAGTTCATTAGAATGCTGTTTGGACTTAAAAATGCTCGAGTGACATTTCAACGAACCATTTATTCCATACGTGGGGAATATATCAATCAAATATGTGTGGTTTATTTAGACGACATATTGATATTTAGCACGACAATAGAGGAACACTTGAAAAGTATACAAAGAATTTTGAACAAGTTGAGGGAACACAATCTAAAAATACAAGTGAATAAGTGTAAGTTTTTTGCTAGATCTACGGAGTACCTAGATCACACCTTATCGAGTGAAGGTATTACGCTGAATATGAACAAAATTGAAAATATTTAAAACTTGAAGATTCCACAAACAGTAAAACAAACCAAGCCTTTTCTGGGAATAACAGGCTATTACCGTAAGTTCGTAAAAGATGACGCTAAAGTAGCCCAGAGTTTCACCAAATCTATCAGAAAGAACGTAAAGACTAACGCAAATGATCTTCAGTACATAAATGCATTTCAGAAGTTAAAAAGACTTCTGATGGACCCATCAATAATAATGTATCCGCATTTGAATAAAAAATTTATGGTAGCAACGGGTGAAAGTGACTTTTCAATAGGGGCAGTCTTAACTAAAGATAAACACCCTATAAGTTATGCAAGTAGGACTTTGAACAACCACGAAACAAAATATTCCACAACGAAATAGGAACTCCTAGCGACCATTTGGGTCGCAACTTATTTTAGACCCTAAAGCCAAAGTCCAAGTCGAAAGCGCACTATTCAATATTAATCGTTATAAATTTTAAAAGAATATAAAGTACTCCAAACAATAATAGCAGGAAAACTTAATAGCCCAAATGGCTTCCTAAATTTAGACGTTATAAGTTGAACACATTTGATGAAAAAAACCATACCAAATTGAAATTAACTAAGATTAATACATATTTTATGATCCTAAAATTATTTATAATTTTAACACAACAGTGAACTTTAATCCAACATCAAATATGTTTTAACCTAATTCTAATAAAATTCATTCAAAAAAACTTACCTTTTTAAAACAAATAAACAACAACACTAAAGTAACGAAAAACCCAAAAACTGAAAATAAACACGAATAATTTAGAGATTGTCTTTCAGCCACCAATTCTTAGATTGCTCCGTCTCAGCTCGATCAGATTCAATGAATCTAGCAAATGCGTATCTCCATGGGAATCTTTGGTCTCATGAGCTCAGATTCGGAGGATATTTAATCTTCTTATCAGTGGGGCCCGTCTATATATACGATTTATGATTGGGACACCATCAGAATCAAAAACATATCAATTCATGTCCAAATACACGAATGTTTCTGGAGGAACAAAGCCAGTAGCGAGGCAAGTCGCAAAATACCCATCTGAATGGCCATAAAATCGAAGTTTTTCCACTCACAGTTACAGATCTTGTGATATGGTTCCGAAGAAGTTTCACTATGAAGTTATCAACTTGTTACTCTAGCAATTTGAAAAATTCTTCTATTTGATATATAATGCTTCTAATCCATCTCAGACTTTCTGTCCAAACTAGTACATGCACGAAGATGTTTCCTTTCGAAAACTGTTAATTTTTCCATAGTACTAGAACTCTGGCTGTACAAGATCTGACATCCATTCGTCAAAACTGGTCTAACAATGGGTCTCGTAGCAGATAATTTTGACCTTTCGATCAGTACATCTGAAATGAAAGATTCCTCGTAGGGCCATGACTACTTCCTGTGCCTTGCTGAGCATGATTTTGACATGTTCAGTATAGTACAAGAGCTGATCGAGAGGAACACCGAGGTATTGAACACAGGATTTATATGAAACCTGTTGTGAACGATCCTCGCCAGCCATGATATGGAAATCCTTCCAAGTACATTTCAGGCCTTGACTTATCCCCTGCAGCGTCGTCCAAAAGAAAATTTGCTCGCACTTCTGCGCATTGACTTTCAATTGCCAATTGTCAGTGGGCAACTGCACATCATTGAACATTTTCGAAGATTGCTCTGAACTATTGTAGCTTTTCTGTCTACCGTATAGATGATTAGATCATCAGAAAACGCTACCATTGATTGCGTTGGTGAGGCGTTAAAATCAAAGCCGTTCAATAGCTTGCGAATGAATATTGAGATAAGCAGAGGCGAAGTACTTTTACCTGCTGTAGACTATTCAATGTATTGATTTCGCCCATTGTTGTCAGATTTCCATCAGTTACAATAAACGATTTCTCATATAACATATTGTAAAATATGGTGAAAAAATGTCTGGAGAACCTGTCCTGAAGGAGTTTAAAACCTAGTTCATCTAACCACACCGTATGGAACGCTCTCCACATCAGTGAGACACGCTCCAACACATTCTCTGTCGTTTAGTTTCCAACAGATGTCTGAGGCTACTTTCGTTATTGTATGTATGGTCAAATCCCTGACACGAAAATCAAATTGGCGATTCGGCATCAACTCATATTTCTCAATGTGGGCGTTTAACGCTTCATTAAGTATCACTTCAAACACCTTACTGATGCTAGGCAGGAAGCTGATTGGGCGCTAGCTTTTAGGGCTCGAAAGTTCTTTCCCTTTCTTCAAGATCGGAAATACATTAGCCTTTTCCCATTCATTTGAGAAATATGAACTGCTTAACATGCTGTTGAACAATATGTAATAATTCCTAATTGCAACCTCAGGTAAATGTCGTAGAATTACATTTGGAATACCATCAATACCACACAATTTCTTGTTGTTCATCCTGCCAAATATGAAATACAAGTCTTCATTGCTGACAAAATAATCAATAAGATTCAAGCTCGGTATGAGGTTAGATGCCAATGTTTCGTTGAAATGAAAAATTGATTCACCGTTCAGGCTTGATTTGAAGTTGGAAACTTTTGCTTCAATGACCTCTGAAAATACTTTTTCCCACTTTCAGGGTTTTGTAGATAAACCGATTGAAAATGTATTTCCATCAAGACAAGTTTATGCAATCCATCACATATAATCCTGTTTCCATTTCTATCCGGAGTTATACTATCGATTTCGATACCAGCCCTAGTGACTTCGAGATTCGATACTTTCACTCGAGACTTCTTACGGAATATGCTATTCACTTTCAGAAGCATGCCATCTGGGTTTTGTGGGGAGTACCGCTCTGCTTTTCCGCACATTAATTGTTGACCTTACACCTGAAGTATGAACGGATTAATTTCTGGACATTCTTTAGGCGTAATTTCAGCAAAGCCAATGATGGATGGTTGTAGTCCAAAAATCGCCGATGAATATTGTTTACGCATGTGAGCAGAAGGCTTTTTAATCTTTTAAACCTTGCGATGGTTGGTATTTTATATTCGCCCATATTGTCTCGATGTTTAATCTTGGGCACTCAGGGCAGTCAATCGTTTCAAACGTCAGCTTCTCTAATTTTTACAAATAGAGAACTATTTCATCGTTAGATTCCTGTCAATAGGTCCCATTGAACAAGAGTTGCCATCATCAGAAGGAAGACATTGTTTCTGGTACTCCCGATAAAACTTCTATTGAAACTTTTCCCAGTCTGTTTTTTTAAATTCAACTGATAATTTTCGTGTTGAACTGGAACGAGGAAGAGATAATCCTTTTGATGATTGATTTCCATCACAATTGCGTTATGGTCGCTTACGTAAGGAAGCATCTGCAATTTCTGTTGAGGACTATTAAAGCTGAATTCAACTCTTGCATCAGCGATGTCCAAATATGAATTTTCCCTAGGGTATGTTGGGAACTCCGACCCATATAGATTGCACTTGCATTCAATTTGGTTCTCTGTTATTCACGATTTTAGGAGTTCACCTCTCGGATTATTTCTGGCTTTCAGCCATGATATATGCTTGGCATGCAGGTCATCGGCAAGAATATAATAACTATGCAGCCTGTTCAATTCGAGTATTTCAAACAAGGAATTGAGCTCCTCCTTGAATTTGAGAACATTTCGAACAGGGGCAAGGATTAAGAAGAGGTTATCCCGACCTGGCAGGGATTCAATGTTTTTGAACTCAAATTCATCTTCATTTTGGAAACAATATGATCTTCTAACCAATATCCCGGTGCCACCTCCCCCATCACCTACCATATTACCCTATCGTTTCTTACGAATTCAAAATGCTGGAGTTCAAAATGCTTAAATTTCCGCCGTAGACGGTTTCAAGCCCACTTGAGAAAGGAGGAGGGAGCCCCTTGTTTCCCCAACCCATACCTTCTATGATTCCTCATCCCAAACCCTTCTCGGGATCGCACATTGGTTTGACTTGTTCCCCAATAATAGGGCATTAAATGCTGTGAACTGTAAATACATCGACGTCTCTGCTACTAAATCATATTTAAATCTACTTTGTGAGGACGTAAAAGGATGATGGCGAAACTTCCACGTCTGATAACGTAACTAACGTAATAACAATGTCACCGGAATGGACGTTGGGCAGCGGGCTAACCTTAAAATGTTTGGAAACCTGAAGCGAGACCTAAGAGGGACTGTAGTGCTACGGAGAAGAAGAAGAAGAGGAATGTCATGGAGTGCCATGAATCGAGGTGGGTTTCAGTGAGAAAGATGATGTCAGGTTTTTGCTTGACACGGAATTCCAAGAGACAGTCATGTCGATGTAGACTCACAATGGAGTTAACGTTGATTGAGATGAGATGAATCCTATTCATGGGAATGTGACTAGATGACAAGTTATTTTGAGGCATTTGAAAGCCCTAAACGCCGAAAAACAAAGTTAATCATGTTTATAGATTCTCTTCGATAAAGAATTTAATTGCTGATGAATTTTAAGAAGTAGCTCATTATTGCCATTTTATTTTATTAGTCCTCTAGCAGCAAGCGCAAACGACACTCCGGGCTTGACGAAGCTGGTAGGTATCATGCTGTAGTGTACTGGACTTTGTTTTGGAGTAAATTTCTTTTGCATCTTGATACTATGGGCATCCTCAATATGATGCTGGATGACCAAAGGCACCGCAGCTCACTCAATATAATTTTTCTTTTGGCTCCGCCTGAGCCAATTTGCACTCGCCGGGAGCATGAATATCTTTGCCTTTTACACATATATAATTCATGGCACGATTGGCAACCGAATCTTTGGCACCTGTAGCACTGGTTGACCTCGCTCTTCTGGAGGCGTTCCCACCGCACCACGACTTCATGTATCTCATTTCAAGTTCAAGAATCTTATTTTTTGAAGGGCACTTGGGCTGCTTTTGCCCCAAATCTGGACAAAGTAAAACAGCAAATTTCCACGCTCGACAATTGATCTCCTTGTTGCAAAGTCTTAACCTGTAATAAATTCTATTTCTGGCACAAGATTTTGAAGCACCTGAAGGAGATCGACTGTGTCCTCTCCTCAGTCCAGACCCTTCAATAAAAAGGTTTAGTTTTTCGCGTTTGGGAGTGTAAGTAAAGTGCGGAAACTCTCCAGAACCAAGCGTACTTTTCGCTGCCTGAAAATCAACCAGTAACTTAGTCCTGATGGTCAGTTTATCGGTATTTACTCTCTTGATCTCAAAACCATTTAGTTTATGTTCAGCTGCCAAAAGCCAAACCATATCTTTTCTTTTATATTTATTTATATTTATGGTAGAACTTTTGATCTTATGACAGATCATCAACCTCTCAAATGGTTGCAAATAAAATATAAGGGTAAGAATATAAAGCCAAGATTGCAGCGATGGTTACTGAGGCTACGTGCATCTGATTTTGAAATCAAGTATATTAAAGGGAAAGAGGATAAGGCTGCAGACGGCCGCTAAAACGTGCAAAATTAATTTATTAAGTAACAACTTAGATAATCAAGTCAACGATAGCACAATTGCTAAAATTTATTTACTGGAAGAAGAACAAAACGAACAATTTCCTATACTGGACACAGTCATCAACCGATTTTACACTCAACTAATTCTGACCAAAAACAAAATGAAAGAAATCGATATAATCGCCAATAAATGGAAAATATGTACCAGCTCTGAGGATATTGAATCGAATTTTATGACTGATATTTTCCGAAGACTCCTTAAACCAGGAAAGATTGGCATCTATTCGGAATTATCGGATAATTAATATAATTTAATGTTCACATCATGCAAGAGATATGAATTCAGAAGATGACAACTATAAACAAATTGGAAAATACCACAAAAACGAAACAGGTCATGCTAGTATCAATGAACATTATGAAGGCTTGAAAGAGCAGATTTACTTTAAAAATTTGAAAATAAACTTGTGCAGAAATACATCCACAATTGTAAAAATATTACAATTACAATCGAGCTAAATATGATAGGAAACACTTAAAACCAAAGTTTCATTTAACTGAAACCCCGAAGTTGCAAATACTGAGAAAATCAGGCAATATTTACACGCAGTTTACGAAACCAAATAGTCATACAGGGAATGCAAATATAAACTGCTTTCATAAAGCAATAGGGGAAAAATTAAGAACATTAGAGGTACAAAAATAAGAAATGTCTATGCAGGAGAGAATGTTTAAATGTGTTGATAATAACAATAAAACTTACAGGTAGACCTTTAGATTTCGAATGAGTGAAAGCCAAAAGCAAGAAGATAGAAATATTATTACGAACCAAAAATGAAATTAGAATGAATAAGTTGAATGAAAGCAGGGAGGATTACGAACAAACTTATGAAGAAGGCTATGTAAAAAAACTACAAAGCATGGAGACATAAAAATGAGCCCAAGTGCAGAAAGCTATAATTAGATAACATTCATCCCACTAATATTAAAAGAAAGAAAAAATTTCAATACATTGTGGATACTCAAAATTATAATGATAGCACTGATACGACCAGCACATCTGACGCTGGTGATAGAACAACTGGACAGTAAGAATGGTTTTGTTGAGATTAATCAAGCAAATGCTCAAATTATTACGGACTACAGCACAGCTTTGCATATGATCGATCCCAATGATATCCAAAAACTAATAAACGCATTGGAAATAAACGTAAATCAGGTGGAACATATTGAGAACAGACAAATTTCCCAGTATGAAATAAATACTATTAGAACTAAAACTCTGACAATTATACCACACAGACATACACGAGGGCTAATTAGCATTGTAGAAACATAACTGAACTAGTTATACGGAACTATGGACGACGATGATAGATCTGAAATCGAGGAATATTTACGAATAATAGACGCAAATCCACATAACACAATAGAGAATTTGAATAAAAATATACAAATTATTGTAACAATCACTTTAACGAAATGTTTGCTAAGTTGAAAGAAATAATTGTATGAGACCGAATTAAATTTTCGGAAAGATTTAATGACATAAGAGCAAATAATGAAAAAATATTCAAGCAGCACATATTCTTAAATCATTGTTCACCTCGCTAGTCTGTTACTCTTGAATGCGGCTGCATAATCTGGAACCCTATATACGAATTTATAGCCGCAGACTTGAGTCTGTACAAAAACAATTTATAATTTTTGCCTAAAAATCTTTGTACGACCCAACTTCTCTACATAATCTACTATCTTATGAGGATCGACTTCAAACATTAAACGTGACATCACTCGCTTCCAAAAGAGTCGCTTAGTCTGCATGCCTACCTTTCGACGTCTTGAGGTGTAATATTCAAGTTCTGTTTTTGTCAGACAAGATTCATTTTCGCGATCCTGTTAAAGTCACTAGTCACATTCTCATATTAACCACAAGTACGCACCACACCAATTATGCAGGCAATGAGCCGGTTAACAGATGCTCTAAAATCTTCAATGAGTTTAACGAGCATTACTTCCAAGTTCTGTTTTAAGTCCAAAATATTACAAGCCCTCAATTCCTCGACAACCTAGGCAATATATTTGTGTGCTTTGTATTTTTGTTTTTAATGTATCTGTATGTTGTATGTATGCTATGTATTGTAATGTGACGCCTACGCCCGGGAATCGAAGTGATTCCGATCCCGAACCCTTGCAACCGGCCAGATGGATATGTCCTCGAAGTGCCAGCGGACTTCATCTGTCGTGCGGATATTGTTGTGCAGAAAATATTTTTTTTTCTGTCCAAATATTTAGATCTGTGGATATAAATATTCGAAATATAGAATTAATCCCAAACCCCGGCACATTTCGAGACATAGCCATCTGGAAATGCCCCTCCACCGTGGCCATCGAGAAAACTATGCCACTGGCGACAACTGGAGAGGCACATTGCCGCCATATGGCGTGCCATTCCACACACATATGTTTTGTCCGAGGTGACAACCTGGGATTTTGACAGCAACATGGCGGCGAAGGAGATTTTCGAGAAGCAATTGCATCTCGCTTGTAGTCTAGCCAAACTAGTTTAACACACGAACGATCAGCGCAAGAAGATGTCTTGGAGATATTAAGAAAATATCCAAACATAACGTACGTTGTTATTAGAGGATTCATGGGCACCACTGAGGAAGCACTTAAATATTTGGACATTGGATACTATTTAAGGTTAAAAGGTTATGTATGCAAGGACAAATCTGATACAGGCGTTCGTAAACTACATGAAGACGGAACAGTGCCTCAGGCTAGAACAGATCGTGACGGTAGGGATGATGAAACAACTCGTATCCATGATATGTAAAATTTGTAATTTTTCATGTTTGTAGCATAATTCGAAACGTAGAAACTCCATCTGCAACCAACAGTCAAGTACCGAGACTACCATTGACAGGAGGTGTAAGGAAACCACATCGTTATCGTCCCGGTACGGTTGCTCTTCGAGAACTTCGTCGTTACCAGGAGTCCACAGAATTGTTGATCCGGAAATTACCGTTCCACGTTTGGTTCGTGAAATTGCTCGAGATTTCAAAACAGATCTTCGTTTCCAATCAGCTGTTTGGCGGGGATCCATCGGCAAACAATTTGCATCATTTGGATCATCACGCAACTCCACATTTATGATTTGGACAAAAAGGAGGGAAGGTAAAGCGATCTCGAGGTATGTAGGTTTTGTTGTTCTGGGATAAAAACAAAGAACGAGGGAATCAGGATCAGAGCGAGGCCGGCTCCTAGATTTGTGTGGGATCGTGTACCTGGGAGTTGAAATGGTTTGGGGGCAATAATAAGAGTTTGATTCGTCCGTTTAATTCTTCCTCCCGTGAACCAAATGAACATTGCTTTGAAATATTTCACCTAGTTTTTTTGGAATTTTACTTTCGGCCATTGCACAACCACTACACGAATATTCTGACATCGGGTTCCTAGAAATTGGAAGTGAATGCATGGTGCGGATGAAATTGACCCTCGAAAATAGGTTACCAGCCAAAAATCTTCACCTTCAAGGAGTGAATTGAAGTGATTGCATAGTTTGAAATGTGTTTAAATTAAGTTTTCAAAGCATTAACAAAATACATAATAAACATTCCTACGAAATGGAACGAGAAGTGCTTTTTTTCAGCAGTTCTTATAATACGGCTTCTACATTGCAATTCATAATCATTGGCTTTTAACTTAATAAAGCCACCAGAGGACATATCGCTAATAATACATTGCTGTTAACAGCGATTTTTCACCTTGAAACGTTATCCTCTATAACTGGGCGTTTTCCACGCACCCAAGTGCGTCGGAATCACATTTTGTTAGTTATCCTGTGGTGTAATATAAATGAGCTTGCAAAAAAGGAAACCAATTCATTGGAATATCCCAACTTGACCTCTGCAAAAAAAAGACTGTACACAAGTGTATGGTTTAGTGGATTTGATAAACCTTCAGGATATCCTGAAAATATGGAGTTAATCGTCAGCTGATGTTGATGAACTTTGCATAAATTATCTGATGGAATGACATGCGAAAATCCATAGAGAAATTCGATTATGTAATTTGAGTGTTGTTGTTTAAACAATAAAAGGACACACGCATGCCAAGCAAAACGTCGTTTGTCGGATATTAAGTGAATGCAAGCGAGTTTTCGATAAGCTGAGTTCACAATCCTATCGCATTCCTATGCTCGACGGTGAAGTTATGAGGCGAGATAGTAACTCAGAATAATAACGCAAAACATACGTTGTGTTGGCGTATACGGTGTGTGTATCCAAGCGATCTTTATTTGAACAAAAATCGCGTAACGGCTCCTTCAATTAATTTTGGGAAGGTATCAAAATGTAATTTTAAGAAGTCAGCTTACTGCTCCAGAATTTATGTGATTTACCTAACGACGTACAATCCGAATTCCAATTGTAATACGTACGTTTGGGCAGTTAAAAACAGCAAAAAATTATATTTCTTATATCCAATGAATCGTCAAATGGATATTTTTGTACTTCTAGAATTTAATAAAAGCTAGCGTTCATAAATTTGTAATGTGATGCTTGAAAGTATGGACTTAATTGTGCACTTTCCATTCATGTATTAGTCCGATGGGCTAAATTTTGAATTTTCCGCATTTAAAGTTAAACATGGATGATAATTGAACCTAATACAATTTCTGTAAGATTAAACCATTTAACGAAAACTCGTATCTGTCACAGTAGCGTCGAAATGGAAATTGGATAATGTACCTGCTAGATAGTAATTTGTTTTGCATGAAAAAAAAAAATAAGATTTTTCTTCTTATGGACTAAGTTGCGGTCAAAATAAAAAACGTACCAATACGAATGTAATCAGAATTTATTATTAATGTGTAGCTTGAACATCAAAATTGATTGGTTTTTTACTTTGAATGCTATTTTTTTGCATATTGCGCTATTATGCCTACCGGAATAGTACACAACACTTTTTTTAGAGCAGTAACACAATATTTCCGATCTTATTTGAGATTCGCAAATCCTTCTTTCGTAGTTAATCCGATTTCCCGTCTACTCCCTAAAATTACAAGTATTCCTGCCCTCGCTCCCGTTTTTACTGGATAATTAGCAAAGGATTAGACTTTTATTAATCATTTTAGTACATATATGGTATCTCGGTTTAATATTGTGTTATTTATTAATTAAATTTAAACAAATCATAAATAATTATTATAAAAAAATTTAAACAATCACTTCTCATCAAATTTCTAGAGATGTCAAGCAAATTATGAGATGATTATTTTGTAAAGTGTAATTGCAAAATGAATGTTTAAGATTAAGTTCAAAAAGTGAAGAGAAGGAATTTAATGTTAATTTAAAATGAAACCAAGTTATAGTAGAAATAATATGAATTGCTAAAACGTTAACCACGACTTTCCTTTTCAGTGGCCCGTTCTTTTTCAGTGGGAACCGAGAGTGTAGGGTAAGTATGCCGTCGCGAGGGTAGGGTTTTGACAAATCCGCTGAAGTCGGTTTCGCGTCGCGCGCGGTACGCGGTACCTTTGATTGTTTCGTCATTTCTTTAGAGTAGTTTTCTTCGGTTTAAGTTCGAGTAGCATATTTTTCGGTACCGCGTCGGTGAATCGGTAACGCGCCTATGGGATTTTGTAGCGTTTTTGATTTGAGATCTGTGGATAGATCACATCCAGAATTAACGTAATGTAGGTTTCTCGTTCTGGATGAGTAATTGTTGACGCGTTTGGAAAACGGGCAAGTTCAGGTGACTGAAATATTGTAATTGAGCGTAATCCATTCGGAGACCCGCGACCGAAATCCTCTCCGAACTAGCTGGCCGACAAGCAGTCACCGCGTGAATGGGTTACGGTGCACGGATTGGTTGACCTGTTGGTACCATCCGTTGGCACTACTCAGACTTAACGTCTAGAACCGATGAGAGGTCGGTTCCGCGTTCGATCTGAAAAGAGAAAATCATTACAAATGGCGCCCAACGTGGGGCCAAAAACATCCTAAGGGGGAAAGAACTTCGCGTCTTCTGACGAGTTGGTCCTGTACGGAGGATGTAAGGTACTTTGGTACTCGAGTCCCACTATCAGGAGCAGTGGAGTTGTGTGATACACACTCGCAGTCGCTTCACGTGAGTTGTAGCTTCCGCTCTCCTTTGTTTGATTTTGCTTTCGCGACAGAATCCTTTCGATGTGTTGTCCCAGGCTAACCCCTGTAAGGACCTTCTATTTTCTTGATGGAACTGCCAGCCTGATGGGTTTACCTATCAGCATGGACTCTCAAGAAAATAGAAGGCTACCTTGCCTTTATGTCGCGGAAGGATTCTACTTATTTCGTATGCGTGATAGACGAGTGGTATCGGTTCAACGTTCGGTGGCGTATGCTGGAGTTGCGAAGCCCGGAATGCTTCCACGCGTCGGGAATTTTGACCGCGTACAAAATCGTTACGGTAGCTCTACCACTTGTCTCGTCGAGTCATTTAACGTAGATTAGGAACGGTTTGTAATGTATGTGGGTATGGGGATAAATTTCGTAAATCGACCGAAAGCACCCTTTCTTCGGCAGATTACCACGCACTCTCATTTCCCGCTGAAGAGGTCGACCACTGGAAAGGAAAGTGTGTCTTAAACAATTTTTTTTCCCAGTCACTATTAATAGCTCGCCACTTTCGGCCACTGATTTAGTCTTAAGCTTTAGTCATATTTAAAGAATTAAAAATTTAATTTAAGCTCGATATTTTGAAATAATTGTTAGGAATGATAAATTGGAATCAATACCACAAAGATTAAAATGGAAGGGAACGTTAATTTTGTGAAGATGATTGGTATGCAAGGAGCCTTAGGCGGAGAAGTTCCGGCCGCAAGTGTCGTGTCCGAGGAGACACCCATGCCTTCCGCCCACTCCATTGACACCCTCGTGGCGTTGATGAGGGATATGTCGGAGAGGATTGGAAACCTGGAGGGAAAGCTCCAGAATCTCCCTATGAGCCAACCACCCAGTCGCGTGAGAACTCCGCTTGGCTGGGAGCCCAATCCCAGTGTGGCTATGCCCCACTCCCGACAATCCGAGCAATGGGTCCCACCTCCAAGGAACTCAGGAATGGATCCCAGAGCTCCCGAATATAGACCACGACACAGTACCGGACCTCCGTTGGTACCTCAAGCCCCCGAGGCCGTTCAGTACAACAGGTCAGTAGAGGATGTGATTCCCCCCGGGAACGCATTGGCACTTTTTCGAGACCCGACGCCTCGTATCATGGAGAGTTGGCGCCTAAACTTTACAGGGTTCAACGATATGATATCGGCGGACCGGTTCCTTTTCCGGATTCAGGCGTTGGTATCCAGCACCCTGGGAGCATGCACATCTTTTGTTCAGCGGCGACGCTGCCGACTGGTACTGGAGCTTTAAAGAGTCAACGCCACGTCCCACTTGGCACTCTTTCAGTGCAGCCTTCCGCAATCGATTTGAGGATGGCTTCACTGAGAGAGAGCTAAGGGAGCAAATATAGAAACGGAAGCAAGGCGCTCACGAACCGTTCGACCAGTACTACACCAGTATAGTGAGATTGAGCACTCGCTTGCGAAATACCATGCCCGAGGACGAACTGGTAGAAATTATCAGAGAGAACATGCGCTGGGATCTCCAGAACAGCCTTCTACATTTTCCCATCAACACCATACAGGGATTGCGCCTCCATGCCCGTAGACAAGAACACTTGGATGAGCGACAAGGTACCTTCCGTCCACAACCTCGCATAACGGGACCAAATCCCCGAAATCATCACACCGCGGAGTTGATGGCAGCAGACCACCTGCTTGCTGATCCAGTACCAGTATCGAGGAGCGGAGCACCACCGGAGCTTGAGGACCCAGCATTGATTGATCGACCCTCCCTTGAAGCAATTACAAGCCCGACGGTCTGTTGGAACTGCCGACAACCGGGACACCGGTTCTATGCATGTCCAGCGGAGCCAACGCTTTTCTGCTACCGATGCGGGAAGGCCGACACATACGCACCTGACTGTGCTAATTGCAAAGGACGAAAAAACTTGCCACCGAGTGCCGCGACCACCCGTCGGCACTCCTAAACCCCGGACGAACCAATCCAGACCCCATCACTAGTTATGACCCAGCTTCCAACATGACTCCAATTCTGCTGACTCGCACCGCTAACCACAATTCTCCCGAAGTTCCACAACCGACGCCGTCCTTCGCCGATGCCAACGCGCAAGGAAATGATAGCGAGGCGAAAGTTCCTTGGCATGTAAAACCTTTTCATGTCAGGCTGCGGAATTACTTGGCTACTCGACAGCGTATCTTCCATGAGGAGTTGGCCACAAATGTCCCACCGCGAAGCAAGCGAGCCACGCGTCGGATGCGGAGCTTCTGGAGAAAAGTCAGGCAGTCGAGGAAAGTGTTGAAGGACATATACTTAGACGAATTATTGAGGGATGATTTTCGGCCATATGCGTCAGTACACCTCCTGCAAAAACGAGTATCAGGCCTAGTCGATACGGGAGCCAGTGTGAATTGCATATCTGCCGAGTTTGCAGGGGAGGTACTGGCAAAGCACGTGGACCAAATCCGTCATTTCACCTCCTGGTTAAGCACGGCGGACGGAACTCGTCACTCTGTAGTGGGAAAAATTATGACGGATGTCACCTTTAAAGGAGTAACTAAACCCATGGAATTTTTCATCATACCTCAGTTAACCCAGAACCTTTATTTAGGAGTGGATTTTGTTCGAAAATTTAACTTGGCCCCGGCACTATTTTCCGGTTCGACCCTGGAGTCCGTCACCACCGTTCCTGACCAATCTCAACCCACTAACTTACTACGACATACTCTAGATGTAAATCAGCAACTGCGTCTAGACTCGGCTATATCGGCTTTTCCATCGCATGAGAAAGAAGGTCTCGGGAGGACTGCCCTGGTGTTCCACACGATAGACGTGGGGGATGCTAAACCCATAAAACAGAGACATTTCGCCATATCTCCGGCGAAGGAAAAATCGTTATATGCCGAAGTGGATCGAATGCTAGCATTAGGCGTAATCGAAGAATCACAGAGCGCGTGGGCTTCTCCAGTCACCTTAGTGGTCAAGCCGAACAAGGTCCGGTTATGCTTAGATGCCAGACGCTTGAACGCCGTCACAGTCAAGGACGCATATCCTCTACCGTTGATCGAAGGCATTTTGAGTCGATTGCCTAAAGCCCATTTCATCACGAGCTTAGACCTCAAGGACGCCTTCTGGCAAATTCCTTTAGACCCCGGTTCAAAGGAGAAGACAGCCTTCACAGTCCCAGGTCGGCCCTTATATCAATTCGTGACCATGCCATTCGGATTGTGTAATGCCCCCCAAACAATGACGCGCCTTATGGATAAGGTGATACCACCTCATTTGCGGCACCAAGTTTTCGTTTACTTGGACGATCTGTTGCTTATAACCGAGACCTTTGATGAACACATCGACCTGCTTCAGGAGGTGGCTCTACACATCCGGAGGGCAAGATTAACCATCAACATAAGGAAGAGCCAGTTTGTGATGACGGAGGTGAAGTATTTAGGTCACATCATTGGGCATGGCCATATCAAGACCGATCCGGAAAAGACTCAAGCGATTGACGTTTTTCCACTACCCAAGACCACCAAACAGTTACGCCGATTCTTAGGCTTATGCGGATGGTACCAGCGTTTTGTACGAGACTATGCCACCATAACCACTCCTTTGACCGACATGCTGCGTAAGGGACGTAAGTTCGTCTGGGAAGAGCCCAGCTTGCGAGCCTTTGAAGAGCTAAAGAAGAGTCTGACTACAGCCCCCGTACTGCACAGCCCGGACTTTGACAAACCGTTCTCAATCCATTGTGACGCGAGTCAACATGGGGTGGGAGCAGTCTTAGTCCAGGTTGCACAAGACGGCGAGGAGAGACCTATAGCCTTCATGTCTCACAAGCTGAACCCAGCCCAGCGAAATTACACGGTCTCCGAGCAGGAATGTTTAGCGGCGGTGTTGGCAGTGAAACGCTTCCGAGCCTATGTGGAGGGACACACCTTTGAAATCGTTACGGATCACGCTTCTCTGAAATGGCTAATGAGCCAGACTGATCTCAACGGCAGATTGGCAAGGTGGGCACTGAAACTACAGGCATTTGACTTCACAATTCGCCACCGAAAAGGAAGCCAGCATGTAGTCCCCGACACCCTATCCAGAATGTTCGCCCCTGAAGGAGCCGAGTTGGTCCAAGAGGACGACAGCCCCCAATTGATCGATCTGGACCATCCTGCCTTCAAGTCAGCAACCTACACACAACTGATTCACACTATCCAGAATCAACAGCCCCAGCTTCCTGAACTGCGGTTGACGGATGGATTTATTTATAAGCGGATGGGACACGCATCCGGAGACCCCATACAAGAAGAAGAACAGTGGAAGTTGTGGGTGCCCGAAGAATTAACCACTGATCTTATCAGACGGGCCCATGACCACCCATCAAGTGCGCACGGCGGTTACGGTCGTACACTTAGGCGGTTGAAAACCTGTTTCTTTTGGCCTAAGATGACACAACAGATAAAAGCGTACGTAGCCTCTTGTGAGCTATGTAAGTGCACTAAAGCGCCCAACACCATTCTTCGGCCACCCATGGGTAAGGTTGAGGTCCCCGAACGCGTGTTCCAGCGCTTGTACATTGATCTTATCGGTCCTTACCCTCGATCTGCTTCTGGTCACACGGGAGCTGTCGTGGTCCTGGACCAGCTCTCTAAATTCCCTATCATAGAACCACTACGTAACATGCACACTGGACCTATAATCAACTTTTTGGAGAACCGAGTCTTTCACATGTTTGGAGTTCCGGAGAAACTTGTCTCCGACAATGGGGTCCAGTTCACCTCCAGCAAGTTCCGAGACCTAATGTCCAAATACGGCATCATCCACCAACGAACTGCCGTCTATTCACCACAAGCCAATGCATCCGAACGACTGAATCGTACGCTCATAGCGGCCATCCGCGCCTATGTCCACCCGAATCAGAAGGACTGGGATCGCAAATTGTCCGCCATCACTAGTGCGCTGCGCTCGTCGTACCACGCCACTACCGGCATTTCGCCGTATTTCGCAGTGTTCGGCCAGTACATGATCTGTCATGGGAGCGCTTACCGGCTATTGCGGCAGCTGAAATCGCTAGAGGACCCAATCGTGGTTCTAGAACCGCACGAAAAGCTCCAACTTCTGCGAGATCAACTGCGGGAGAAGATTGAAGAAAGTAGACGGATGGGAGAGGAGCGGTACAACTTGCGATCTCATCCTTCTGGCTTTAAGGCAGGCGACGAAATATATCGTCGAAACTTCCGACAGAGCGATGCCACCCGACATTACAATGCCAAACTAGACAAGAAATTCGTGAAGTGTCGAGTCCTACAAGTAATAAGCCCCACCCGATACCTCATCGCGGACATGACTGGTAAAACCCTGGGAATTTACCACGCAAAAGACCTTAGACGATGAAGTGCAACTATTTCCCACGAGAAACCTTGGCTTACCCCAATCTCTGCTTAGACGAAGACCTCCGAATGACACCTGACTCCCTACTATATAGTCACTGTCGAGTCTTCACGAACATGGGTGTAGCCTATTCCTCGGAACCGACCTTCGACCCGCCATGGCCCTAACCAAGACCTTTTATATAGGAGACGGGATCGTAATTACTTCGATTTTGGGGGGGGGGGGGGAATGTGTAATGTGACGCCTACGCCCGGGAATCGAAGTGATTCCGATCCCGAACCCTTGCAACCGGCCAGATGGATATGTCCTCGAAGTGCCAGCGGACTTCATTTGTCGTGCGGATATTGTTGTGCAGAAAATATTTTTTTTCTGTCCAAATATTTAGATCTGTGGATATAAATATTCGAAATATAGAATTAATCCCAAACCCCGGCACATTTCGAGACATAGCCATCTGGAAATGCCCCTCCACCGTGGCCATCGAGAAAACTATGCCACTGGCGACAACTGGAGAGGCACATTGCCGCCATATGGCGTGCCATTCCACACACATATGTTTTGTCCGAGGTGACAACCTGGGATTTTGACAGCCACATGGCGGCGAAGGAGATTTTCGAGAAGCAATTGCATCTCGCTTGTAGTCTAGCCAAACTAGTTTAACACACGAACGATCAGCGCAAGAAGATGTCTTGGAGATATTAAGAAAATATCCAAACATAACGTACGTTGTTATTAGAGGATTCATGGGCACCACTGAGGAAGCACTTAAATATTTGGACATTGGATACTATTTAAGGTTAACAGGTTATGTATGCAAGGACAAATCTGATACAGGCGTTCGTAAACTACATGAAGACGGAACAGTGCCTCAGGCTAGAACAGATCGTGACGGTAGGGATGATGAAACAATTCGTATCCATGATATGTAAAATTTGTAATTTTTCATGTTTGTAGCATAATTCGAAACGTAGAAACTCCATCTGCAACCAACAGTCAAGTACCGAGACTACCATTGACAGGAGGTGTAAGGAAACCACATCGTTATCGTCCCGGTACGGTTGCTCTTCGAGAACTTCGTCGTTACCAGGAGTCCACAGAATTGTTGATCCGGAAATTACCGTTCCACGTTTGGTTCGTGAAATTGCTCGAGATTTCAAAACAGATCTTCGTTTCCAATCAGCTGTTTAGCGGGGATCCATCGGCAAACAATTTGCATCATTTGGATCATCACGCAACTCCACATTTATGATTTGGACAAAAAGGAGGGAAGGTAAAGCGATCTCGAGGTATGTAGGTTTTGTTGTTCTGGGATAAAAACAAAGAACGAGGGAATCAGGATCAGAGCGAGGCCGGCTCCTAGATTTGTGTGGGATCGTGTACCTGGGAGTTGAAATGGTTTGGGGGCAATAATAAGAGTTTGATTCGTCCGTTTAATTCTTCCTCCCGTGAACCAAATGAACATTGCTTTGAAATATTTCACCTAGTTTTTTTGGAATTTTACTTTCGGCCATTGCACAACAACTACACGAATATTCTGACATCGGGTTCCTAGAAATTGGAAGTGAATGCATGGTGCGGATGAAATTGACCCTCGAAAATAGGTTACCAGCCAAAAATCTTCACCTTCAAGGAGTGAATTGAAGTGATTGCATAGTTTGAAATGTGTTTAAATTAAGTTTTCAAAGCATTAACAAAATACATAATAAACATTCCTACGAAATGGAACGAGAAGTGCTTTTTTTCAGCAGTTCTTATAATACGGCTTCTACATTGCAATTCATAATCATTGGCTTTTAACTTAATAAAGCCACCAGAGGACATATCGCTAATAATACATTGCTGTTAACAGCGATTTTTCACCTTGAAACGTTATCCTCTATAACTGGGCGTTTTCCACGCACCCAAGTGCGTCGGAATCACATTTTGTTAGTTATCCTGTGGTGTAATATAAATGAGCTTGCAAAAAAGGAAACCAATTCATTGGAATATCCCAACTTGACCTCTGCAAAAAAAAGACTGTACACAAGTGTATGGTTTAGTGGATTTGATAAACCTTCAGGATATCCTGAAAATATGGAGTTAATCGTCAGCTGATGTTGATGAACTTTGCATAAATTATCTGATGGAATGACATGCGAAAATCCATAGAGAAATTCGATTATGTAATTTGAGTGTTGTTGTTTAAACAATAAAAGGACACACGCATGCCAAGCAAAACGTCGTTTGTCGGATATTAAGTGAATGCAAGCGAGTTTTCGATAAGCTGAGTTCACAATCCTATCGCATTCCTATGCTCGACGGTGAAGTTATGAGGCGAGATAGTAAGTCAGAATAATAACGCAAAACATACGTTGTGTTGGCGTATACGGTGTGTGTATCCAAGCGATCTTTATTTGAACAAAAATCGCGTAACGGCTCCTTCAATTAATTTTGGGAAGGTATCAAAATGTAATTTTAAGAAGTCAGCTTACTGCTCCAGAATTTATGTGATTTACCTAACGACATACAATCCGAATTCTAATTGTAATACGTACGTTTGGGCAGTTAAAAACAACAAAAAATTATATTTCTTATATCCAATGAATCGTCAAATGGATATTTTTGTACTTCTAGAATTTAATAAAAGCTAGCGTTCATAAATTTGTAATGTGATACTTGAAAGTATGGACTTAATTGTGCACTTTCCATTCATGTATTAGTCCGATGGGCTAAATTTTGAATTTTCCGCATTTAAAGTTAAACATGGATGATAATTGAACCTAATACAATTTCTGTAAGATTAAACCATTTAACGAAAACTCGTATCTGTCACAGTAGCGTCGAAATGGAAATTGGATAATGTACCTGCTAGATAGTAATTTGTTTTGCATGAAAAAAAAAAAAATAAGATTTTTCTTCTTATGGACTAAGTTGCGGTCAAAATAAAAAACGCACCAATACGAATGTAATCAGAATTTATTATTAATGTGTAGCTTGAACATCAAAATTGATTGGTTTTTTACTTTGAATGCTATTTTTTTGCATATTGCGCTATTATGCCTACCGGAATAGTACACAACACTTTTTTTAGAGCAGTAACACAATATTTCCGATCTTATTTGAGATTCGCAAATCCTTCTTTCGTAGTTAATCCGATTTCCCGTCTACTCCCTAAAATTACAAGTATTCCTGCCCTCGCTCCCGTTTTTACTGGATAATTAGCAAAGGATTAGACTTTTATTAATCATTTTAGTACATATATGGTATCTCGGTTTAATATTGTGTTATTTATTAATTAAATTTAAACAAATCATAAATAATTATTATAAAAAAAAATTTAAACAATCACTTCTCATCAAATTTCTAGAGATGTCAAGCAAATTATGAGATGATTATTTTGTAAAGTGTAATTGCAAAATGAATGTTTAAGATTAAGTTCAAAAAGTGAAGAGAAGGAATTTAATGTAAATTTAAAATGAAACCAAGTTATAGTAGAAATAATATGAATTGCTAAAACGTTAACCACGACTTTCCTTTTCAGTGGCCCGTTCTTTTTCAGTGGGAACCGAGAGTGTAGGGTAAGTATGCCGTCGCGAGGGTAGGGTTTCGACAAATCCGCTGAAGTCGGTTTCGCGTCGCGCGCGGTACGCGGTACCTTTGATTGTTTCGTCATTTCTTTAGAGTAGTTTTCTTCGGTTTAAGTTCGAGTAGCATATTTTTCGGTACCGCGTCGGTGAATCGGTAACGCGCCTATGGGATTTTGTAGCGTTTTTGATTTGAGATCTGTGGATAGATCACATCCAGAATTAACGTAATGTAGGTTTCTCGTTCTGGATGAGTAATTGTTGACGCGTTTGGAAAACGGGCAAGTTCAGGTGACTGAAATATTGTAATTGAGCGTAATCCATTCGGAGACCCGCGACCGAAATCCTCTCCGAACTAGCTGGCCGACAAGCAGTCACCGCGTGAATGGGTTACGGTGCACGGATTGGTTGACCTGTTGGTACCATCCGTTGGCACTACTCAGACTTAACGTCTAGAACCGATGAGAGGTCGGTTCCGCGTTCGATCTGAAAAGAGAAAATCATTACAGTATCTGTATTTTTGTTTTTAATTCAATTTGCTATTAATTGATTTTAAATTGTGCCTTGTTTGACGAATAAATAAATAAAAACAAAAATTTAATGAGACGATGTACAGAACATTCAAAACAATATTGCATCGACTAGGTTAAATATTCTGACTTTTAATATATTAACGTACGAGGAGATCGTTCACTATCACGTTGATTTGCATAAACTCCAAAATATGAAATTAGGAGCTCCTACTTATAAAGATAATAAAATATTGCTTGCCATTAAAATTTCTAAGGAAACAATAGCAGCAAAAAGATAAATAATAACTCTAATAACGAATAGTCCATCCCAGAAACTATTGTTTGAAACACAAGAAAATGTAAAAATTTATAATATACCATATGTTTACGAAAGTAATGTAAATAAACAAAAATTGAAGATGTCAGATTTATGTATTTTCCAAAATAATTGCATAAAAACAAAGAATTTTAAACAAAAACTTTTGGAGCTCGATCAATTTTGTTGAAAAACCAGAATAATTCATATTTGAACAGTACTTGTGGTGAAAGAATTCTTAGCCTTTAGAGAACCTAACTATTAAATTTTCATAAATGTAATATTGCAATAAATGGAAGTACTTTAAATAATAATGTGGAACTTTTCAAACAGAATGTTGTAATTCCTCGGCAATTAATCTGAACACTAAAATTGATCAATTGAATTCGATAATCTGGTACTTGGTCACATTACAAATATTGAACAGATTAAGGAGTTAAAGTTCCACAGGAAAAAGAATAATTTCGGCTATGAATCCGCTTTGATTTCAGTGTTAATAATTTTCATGATTTTGATAATTTTATACATAATAACTTAAAACTCAGGAGAGTTTTAATCATAAGGAGGGAGGGGCCATTTTGGCACCAACGTCGCCACCACTTCCACCACCAATAACAGATCCATCAATTCCTATTAAAATAGATTGGTCAGCATGCTACATGTATGCAACCACCCTGCCTGTGTTGGCGTGGTGATCGCACCTCATCACACTCTACACAAACCTTGATACCTAGAGGGGGAAAAGCGCTGTCCTTAAGGAATAAGAAGAACCTGTTTATTTTTCGTTTTACTATAACAAATCTTTATTTTCCTTTAGCGATTGACAACTGTTTATAGCTTCTGGAACTCGTTTGGCCGGTAACGCCCGGATTCTAGCTGCCACCGCTAGCCTGCTTCTTCGCTCCTCCTTAATTTGCTTCTTGAGTGCCCTGGCCCGGGCCGTGAAAAACTCCCGCTCCTCATCGGAAATCATGCCTCTCGCGAGACGCCGTAGGTTGCCCAGCTCCTGCCACAGTCTTACGCATCTACCGCCACGCTTCGTTTCCTCCGGTGTCTATCTGCCCGCTACGTTCAACGGGACTGCAAGGCGGGCTAAGTGTGCCTCGAGGGTGATTGTTTGTCGCATGCCTTGAGTGGGACCCCGGGGGTGGACTCCGGGGTTGTCCTCGGTTTCTGAGTTGGCTCCCTTTTCCTCGGGTACCTTGTTATCGGTCGGGGACCCGCTAACGGATCAGCGCGGAGCGCCTCTTCCAGGTTGGGCTTGGTGCACCTCGCCTCCAGAGGTCTGGTGTTGCTACCAGGCACTTCGTCTGGGCTGTTGGGTCCGGTAAGCGCGGCCTGCAAATAGACAGAAAGAGGGGTTACAACTGGTCTTGGTGCGCCCTACAGTTAACCCGGGCTTGCATCCCTCATACCATTGTTCGCATACAGTGGTACACGCGGATGAGATCTAAAACCAGAGCTTCACCGGCCTGGGCCCACAGAAACTCCGAGCACTCCATTTCCCGCGGATGCCTTCACTGTATACGTAAAAAAAGAATCAAAAAGGTCGTTAAGTGAAAGATTATTTCTATACGTTAATTAATCATAAAAAGGCTAAAATCAGAGTTTCGTTAGAGTTTATTTTCGAACTCAATTTAATCATAAGTTGGTAGTAAAAGATTAATACTGAACGTTAATTAATCATAAAATGGCTTGGGCCTTAAGAAACTCAGTTTTAGCTCATTAGAGATTATTTTCGAACTTAATTTAATCATAAGTTTGCTAAAACCAGAGTTTCACCGGCTTAGGCCTAAAGAAACTCAGTTTTAGCTCGTTCTACTAACGTTCAATTTGTTGGTCGAGAATGGCGCTTCTTTGCGGCAAACTTCTATATGTGAATCGTCTTCGGCTGTCTCTCCTTGAGTCTTGCGTCGATACTCCCTTCTTTTTCCAATTCGCCACTAGCTTAAATACAAACAAATTGCTTGCATTGCTAGTGGGAGTCGTAGACCTTCGATCCAGTTAATCCGCAAAACGCTGAGTTTGTAAGTTTGCTAGTTCCCCTTAACCTGCTTGACAAATTCATTCCTCTCTTGTTCCTCAAGAACAATCTTGTTGTATGAAAACGAACGCTTGCTCCAATCTCATGCTTTTGCTCTTTTCATCTTCAGTATTCATTTATCTGAATGTTCGACGACTTCTCCCCATATGATTTCTGAGTTGGTTGCCGCGGTGAATTGGTTGTCAGATGAGCGGATTGCACATAGTACACACATTCAATTGTGTACATGTTCTCCCAGTGCTCTCAATATGGCAATTGTATGGACTACCATGTATGCGTGTGGAATTCGCCGCAGAGCCAGTTTAGTGACTTGACCAATGAAGCGTAAGATATAAGTTCTTATATACATTAAATTGCGATTATGTACTATGTTTAGGGTGTCGCCGTTCCCTAAGTATGTGCGATGAAGCATACATTGCTCGTTGGCTCGTGCGATGAATGATTGGGATTGTGAATAACTGTTATGAATTCCCGAGTAATCAGTATTCGCATACACTAATGATTGTTGTAACGTGTCGTAAGCGAGGCATGGGGGCGTGATTAACTATTCCGAGCAATTAGTATTCGCATACGCTATTGAGTGTTAACGCGACGTGGTGTCGTAAGCGAGGCATGGGGGCGTTATTAACTGTTATGGAACTCCGAGCACTTAGTATTTGCAAATGCTAATGATTGTTGTCGTAACATTAAGAAGTGGCGAGTAGTTGTTGATTTCAGGAAACTGAATGAAAAAACAATAGGTGAGACTTTCCCATTACCTCGCATAGAAGATATACTTGACCAACTGGGTCACTCAAGGTATTTTAGTACACTAGATTTAGCTAGTGGTTATCATCAAGTTCTGGTCGAACCCAAGGATCGACAAAAAACAGCTTTCAGCACAAACTATGGACACTATGAGTTCAAGCGGATGCCTTTTGGTTTGAAGGCAGCACCCGCCACATTTCAGAGTCTTATGAACTACATCCTAACGGGTTCACAAGGTTTCGATTGCTTTGTGTATTTAGATGACATCGTTGTCCATGGTAAAAACTTACAGGACCACATCTGTAAGCTAAGAAAGATTTTTGAAAGACTGAGGCTGAACAATTTGAAGCTTCAGCCAGAGAAGTGCCAATTCCTCCGTCCTGAAGTAGTATATTTGAGACACGTATCTTCTCAAACTGGTGCACCGCCAGACCCAAGTCAAGCTAGCTGCGTGCGCGATTTTCCCGTACCCACAACTGTTCGTAGGCTCCAGCCGTTTTTGGGTTTAGTCAATTACGATCGTAAGTTCATACCTAACTTTTCTAAGGTGGCTAACTCACGAACCTGTTACGGAAAGATGTTTGGTTTACCTGGACCGACAAATGCATGGAAGCATTTCAGTGGTTAAAAAATTCTTTGGTAGAACCACTTTTGCTGGCCAATCTGGATTTCTCTAAGCCGTTTAATCTCACTAATGACGCGAGTAGTGGAGCTTTGGGAGCTGTTTTGCCCCAAGGAGAAATTGGCAAAGACCAGCCAATAGCTTATGCTAGCCGAACCCTAAACGAGGCCGAGTGCAACTACTCTACTATCGAAAGGAAATTACTTGCTATGGTGTGGGCAGTAAAAAATTTTCGATCTTATCTACAGGGGAGGCAATTAACGATCTACACGGATCATAAGCCCCTTAAAGCCGTATTCAATGTGGAGGATCCCACTACACGGTTGGTAAGGTTTCACCATAAATTATCCAAATGCGATTATCACATTGAATACAAACCAGGCAAGTACAATACAAATGCTGACGCCGTAAGTAGGATTCCCCAAGATACCTATGAACAATCGGATGGCAAGTATCAATGCAACGCGGTAACGCGGGCACAGAAACAACGGAATTCGGTTGATCAACCGCAAACGAGCTCAGTAGTGGAGCCAATACCGAGTCTTACTCGGGCAGACAGTGGGGAAGCTCTAAGCAACACAGTAAGCATTGTATCCCCACAAGAGAGCAAATTACCGGGGATCATGACTCTCACCACGCCGAATTCGGTGGGCATCAGGGACTCGCGAAGACATACAGGAGAGTTTGGAGAGTTTATATGTGGAAAAACATGCTAGCGGATATTAAAGAGTATATTAAAACTTGCAAGAAATGTCAAGTTATGAAGATGTCACCCCAAAATCGTATGCCAATGGTTATCACCGATATCGCGGAGAGGCCATTCGATAAGGTATACCTGGATATCGTGGGGCCTCTGATTCAGAGCTCCGGCAGTAACAAATACATACTGACATTCCAGGAAAGTTTAACCAAATTCGTAGATTGGTATGCTTTACCAAACGCAGAAGCCGAAACCATGACCATGATATTCTTTGACGAGATAGTGACGAGGTATAGAATACCCAAACATCTCGTAACGGATCAGGGGCCTAATTTCGTGGGGAAATTATTTAAGCAAGTATGCAAGCTGCTTAACATAAAGAAAATGTAGACCACAGCGTACCATCCCCAATCTAATGGAGCGTTGGAAAGGGCTCACAGACCCCTTATAGAGTATCTACGATCCATGGTGGATGACAACCCGCAGGCCTGGGATCAATACCTGCGTACTGCTGCTTTCGTGTACAATAACAGTGAGCATGACAGCACAAAACTTTCACCAATGGACTGTCTTTACGGTTTCAGTTCTGACGTACCGTTAAGTTTGAAAAGGGAACCCGCACCCTTGTGCAACCATGAAAACTACTACTCACTATTGAAGCACAAACTACAGAAGATGTACGCTTTAGCTCGACAGAATACATTAGAAAGTAAAATTAAATCCAAAGCTAACTACGATAATAAAGTAAGACCTGTTAGTTTCCATGTTGGCGACAAGGTTTTGCTAAGGAACGAAAGTCGTAAACACAAGCCAGTACAAGTATGGATTGCTCCATACAAGGTTAAGAGCGTGGCTTCTGCGGTGAATACAAATATTGCGATTGGAAAAAAAAAGTGTCAATGTCCATAATAATAGACTTAAGCACTATTTCGATTAAACGATATTAATGTTTTTTTCTCCTCTTCCCCCGCTTTTAGCAATGGCCACTCTTTTCATCATTTTATCCCTAATCGGCGTTTTACCAGGGGCCAGCGCAGAACAACTTCCATACTCCGTTGAGAGACTAGACCACCAAGGGATCCTGTTTTGAAAGATCGGCGAACTCTTAAGCTACCACAGTTCTTGGAATATTGTGATGGAGCTCAATTGAGGGGAGATTCAGGATCAGATAAATGCAGCCGAGTGAGCCGAATAGCTTGTTAAAGCACTCTGTGTTGGTAGAAACTAAGGTAGCGCTGAACAACTAAGACATGTCCATAGCCTGGTCGAGAATCTCAAAATTCGTTCGCAACCGCTACTTGACTCTCTTCTGAAAGGGAGATCAAAGAGATCATTTTTCGACGGAGTGGGCCGGTCTCTACATGCTCTGTTTGGTACGATGGACGATGAAAATGAAAAGGAGCTTTGCAGTCGCTTGGATACATTGGAGGATAGGGAGAAGGAGTTGGTTAAATTGGAAAAAGAAAATATCAGCATAGTAAACAGTTCTTTGGAAGAGATCTATAAACCATTGACCGATGTACTGAGCAGGCAAACAGAGCTAGGAATGCAGATCAAGGATATTTAAATAACGACCGACAAGCTTCTTGCAGCGGAACGCAGGAATTTGGTTCTAACCTCTTTACTGGCACAACTTTTGGAAATTGATGCTCGCCAACGGAGAATCATCGATATAGTTGTTTATATTCAAGACAACCAAATTCATCCTCTTTTAATTTCGAACAAAAAACTGCACGAGGTATATACCAAACCGGGCAATAAATGCTCTGATTTTTGTGAGCAAATCCTCTCGCAAACTGCAGTTCTGCAGCATTTCAAGATTAAAACTAAACTGGTGGTGGTCATCAAACTGCCGCTTTTCGAATTACCACTGATGAAGCTCTACCAAATCCATCTTCTTCCCATCAAAGCAAACAATTCGCTCCTGCTGATACCTTCCGTGGAGTTTACTTACATCGCTAGTAATATTAGCACCAAACTATTCTCGCTCCTGACTGATGCTTCGCATCACAAGAAAATAAAACACCCCCAATCAGGTGATCTGTACGTAGCACCACCGGCTACGAATGACGTAATCTCTCTTTTACACAACCCTTATTACAACTAAAGGAAAAAAATATCAATTTCAAGCTAGTGCACGGTGGTTGAATGAAATTTATACCCATCTTGAGCATTTAAAATTTAATGAGTCTTCCCAAAAGCATTCAGACCTTTCCACAGTCTCAATTAGCTTAACTGCAATCTCTAGCTCAATAATTTTCACACACTTGGGTTGGCGACTACTGAAACCACGACACCAAGCAAAGCAGACCGCACCGGGAAAACCTATAACCTTACAAATAAATAGTCCTCAAACAGACCAACGGCACATTCCCGTCCTTTCAGTTAACGAAACCCAACCCGAAAAGTCTCCCAAAAGTCGACTCCCATCGACTAACCAAGGCATTGCACCCTCCCTTACTAACAATCCCACCCGATCTTTCCAATTAGTCGAATTAACAGTAAGTCAAAGCAAAAGAAAAGGAAATAATAACAAAAAAAAAAAAATATATATATATATATATATATATATATATATATATATATATATATATATATATATATATATATATATATATATATATATATCTATATATATATATATAGAAAATAAATAATATATAAAAATCACGGAAGATGAAAAAAAAGAAAAGACAGACATAGTAGTTTGTAATTCTAAATCGCACTTAAATAAGCGTTGCAGAATTTGTTCACTAGTAAATTTAAAAATGTACGAAACATAGAAGAAGAAGTCCACGACCAAAAATTGGAAAACCGCTATGAGCTTGTTTTGATTGTAAAACTGCATTTAACAAAAAACAATAGAAAAACATTGCATAATCCCAGATAAATTTAGATTTTTGATCTAGTTTATTTGTAAGTGTAAACCACTAACGTGGAGCTTAATCATATATAGCATATTATACATGTGATCTAAATCCCATCGCACATAAAATTTCATTAACAGAAAAAAAATCCGAATCTGTCCATAAAAGATATATATTTATACACAACAAATATGTGAACGGATTAAGTTAAAAATTTATTTTCTAATTTAATTAAATAAAAGGGTGTTCAAGTATTGGAAACGAGTAATGAATTTGTTCTGGTTAACAAAAGTAATATAGCAGCATCCCAAATGGATTCTAGTTTTGGAAAGTAGTTGTAAGATAATGCAAAATGATAAGCCGCAAATAGAGTTGTAAGGTGAAAGAAGTATCATTGTCAAAAATGCCGGAGAATTAGAGATAAAACAGGATTGTAATGAGAGTAAGTTGTTTTTAAAGAGAAATTATCTTGTTAATTCTTAACTGTAAAGTAACTAAAACTAAGAAATTCAAAAAAAAAAGAGAAGGTTAAAAGCGAAATGAATTAGGAAGCGAAACCAATCCAGTCGTTGAAAGTTTTCATGTGAAACATTAAACACGCTTGTAATCGGTTTCTAACAAGCAAACATACAACGGAGAGTTGAATGGTTCGTAAACACCCGACCATCGTGAGGAAGGCAAGAATATTAATCATTGTGGTCAAATGACATAATTATTTATGATGAAAATTTCCGTTTTATTTTAGAGTTTTTATTGTAGAGTAAGATACTTAGAGTATGATCGGTAATTAATACTTTTATTGAACGTAGAGTAATAGAATTAAATTCTTACCCTTTAGCAGACTTGAGCAATTAGCTTAAAATTAATAACCGGTTATATAGAAGTTAGAAAATATGAAAAGTAAATGTTAAGAGAGTAATGTTTTAATGTTAATTAAGAATATTAATAGTATATAAGGGACAGGAGGCGTTGGAGTTAACAGTTGCCGTAAATAGGACGTATACTTCAGACATTAATATAATCCGCTAAAGCTACGCTATCCAATTCCTCTCCCAGGAATTGAAACCCTTTTTTCAACAGGGGAAGTAATGGTACGACAACGATCATTCGCATATGCGAATACTAATTGCTCGGAATTCCATAAGAGTTAATAACGCCCCCATGCTTCGTTTACGACACGTTACGATAACAATCAATAGCGTATGCGAATACTAATTGCTCGGAACAGTTAATCACGCCCCCATTTCTCGCTTACGAAATGTTACAACAATCATTAGTGTATGCGAATACTAATTGCTCGGAAATTCATAACAGTTGATCATGCCCCCATGCCTCGCTTACGACACGATACGACAACAATCATTAGCGTATGCGAATACAAGTGACTCGGAAATTTATAACAGTTATTCACAATCCCAATTATTCATCGCACGAGCCAACAAGCAATGTATGCTTCACCGCCCATACTTAGGGAACGGCGACACCCTAAACATAGTACATAATCGCAATTTAATGTATATAAGAACTTATATCTTACGCTTCATTGGTCAAGTCACTAAATTGGCTCTGCGGTGAATTCCACACGCATACATGGTAGTCCATACAATTGCCATATTGAGAGCACTGGGAGAACATGTGCACAATTGAATGTGTGTACTATGTGCAATACGCTCATCTGAGTACCAATTCGCCGCGACAACCAACTCAGAACACATATGGGGAGAAGTCGTCGAATATTTAGATATGTGAATACTGAAGATGAAAAGAGCAAAAGCATGAGATTGGAGCTAGCGTTCGTTTTCATACAACAAGATTGTTCTTGAGGAACAAGAGAGGAATGAATTCGTCAAGCAGGTTAAGGGGAACTAGCACACTTACAAACTCAGCGTTTTGTGGATTAACTGGATCGAAGGTTTACGACTCCCACTAGCAATGCAAACAATTTGTTTGTATTTAAGCTAGTGGCGAATTGGAAAAACAAGGGAGTAACAACGCAAGACTCAAGGAGAGACAGCCGAAGACGATTCACATATAGAAGTTCGCCGCAAAGAAGCGCCATTCTCGACCAACAAATTGAACGTTAGTAGAACGAGCTAAAACTGAGTTTCTTTAGGCCTAAGCCGGTGAAACTCTGGTTTTAGCAAACTTATGATTAAATTAAGTTTGAAAATAATCTCTAATAAGCTAAAACTGAGTTTTTTTAGGCCCAAGCCGGTGA
The DNA here is from genome assembly GCA_963969285.1 of Odontomyia ornata. Classification (NCBI taxonomy): domain Eukaryota; kingdom Metazoa; phylum Arthropoda; class Insecta; order Diptera; family Stratiomyidae; genus Odontomyia; species Odontomyia ornata. Next base: position 217,311,019 of record OZ017739.1, read on the forward strand.
AACTCTGATTTTAGCCATTTTATGATTAATCAACGTTCAGTATTAATCTTTTGCTACCAACTTATGATAAAATTGATTTCGAAAATAAACTCTAATGAGTTAAACTGAGTTCCTCTAGGCCCAAGCCGGTGAAACTCTGATTTTAGTCTTTTTATGATTAATTAACGTATAGAAATAATCTTTCACTGAACGACTTTTTTGATTCGTTTTAACGTGGGAAATGGAGTGCTCGGAGTTTCTTTGGGCCCAAGCCGGTGAAGCTCTGGTTCTATATTTCATCCGCGTGCACCACTGTATGCGAACAATGGTACGAGAGTCGCAAGCCCGGATTAGCTGCAGGGCGCGCCAAGACCAGCTGTAACTCCTCCTTCTGTCTATTTGCAGGCCGCGCTTACCGGACCCAACAGCCCAGACGAGGAGCCTGGCAGCAACAACAGACCTCTGGAAGCGAGGTGCACCAATCACAGCCTGGAAGAGGCGCTCCGCGCTGAGCCGTTAGCGGGTCCCCGACCGGTACCAAGGTACTCAAGGTTAAGGGAGCCAACTCAGAAACCGAGGACACCCCGGAGCCCACCCCCCGGGGTCCCACTCAAGGCACGCGACAAACAATCACCCTCGAGGCATACTTAGCCCGCCTGGCAGTCCCGTTGGACGTACCGGACAGAGAGACACCGGAGGAAACGAAGCGTGGCGGTGGACGCGTAAGGCTGCGGCAGGAGCTGGCCAACCCACGACGCCTCGCGAGAGGCGTGATTCCCGACGAGGAGCGGGAGTTCTTCACGACCCGGACCAGGGCACTCAAGAAGCGAATTAAGGAGGAGCGAAGAAGCAGGCAAGCGGTGGCAGCTAGAATTCGAGCGCTACCGGTCAAACGAGTGCCAGAAGCTTTAAACAGTTGTCAATCGCTAAAGGAAAATAAAGATTTGTTATAGTAACACGGAAAATAAACAGGTTCTTCTTATTCCTAAAGGACAGCGCTTTTCCCCCTCTAGGTATCAAGATTTGTGTAGAGTGTGATGAGGTGCGTTCACCACCATATTAATCATTGTGGTCAAATGACATAATTATTTATGATGAAAATTTCCGTTTTATTTTAGAGTTTTTATTGTAGAGTAAGATACTTAGAGTATGATCGGTAATTAATACTTTTATTGAACGTAGAGTAATAGAATTAAATTCTTACCCTTTAGCAGACTTGAGCAATTAGCTTAAAATTAATAACCGGTTATATAGAAGTTAGAAAATATGAAAAGTAAATGTTAAGAGAGTAATGTTTTAATGTTAATTAAGAATATTAATAGTATATAAGGGACAGGAGGCGTCGGAGTTAACAGTTGCCGTAAATAGGACGTATACTTCAGACATTAATATAATCCGCTAAAGCTACGCTATCCAATTCCTCTCCCAGGAATTGAAACCCTTTTTTCAACAGGGGAAGTAATGGTACGACAACGATCATTCGCATATGCGAATACTACTTGCTCGGAATTCCATAAGAGTTAATAACGCCCCCATGCTTCGTTTACGACACGTTACGATAACAATCAATAGCGTATGCGAATACTAATTGCTCGGAACAGTTTATCACGGCCCCATTTCTCACTTAAGAAACGTTACAACAATCATTAGTGTATGCGAATACTAATTGCTCGGAAATTCATAACAGTTGATCATGCCCCCATGCCTCGCTTACGACACGATATGACAACAATCATTAGCGTATGCGAATACAAGTGACTCGGAAATTCATAACAGTTGTTCACAATCCCAATTATTCATCGCACGAGCCAACAAGCAATGTATGCTTCACCGCCCATACTTAGGGAACGGCGACACCCTAAACATAGTACATAATCGCAATTTAATGTATATAAGAACTTATATCTTACGCTTCATTGGTCAAGTCACTAAATTGGCTCTGCGGTGAATTCCACACGCATACATGGTAGTCCATACAATTGCCATATTGAGAGCACTGGGAGAACATGTACACAATTGAATGTGTGTACTATGCGCAATACGCTCATCTGAGCACCAATTCGCCGCGACAACCAACTCAGAAATCGTATGTGGAGAAGTCGTCGAATATTCAGATATGTGAATACTGAAGATGAAAAGAGCAAAAGCATGAGATTGGAGCTAGCGTTCGTTTTCATACAACAAGATTGTTCTTGAGGAACAAGAGAGGAATGAATTCGTCAAGCAGGTTAAGGGGAACTAGCACACTTACAAACTCAGCGTTTTGTGGATTAACTGGATCGAAGGTTTACGACTCCCACTAGCAATGCAAGCAATTTGTTTGTATTTAAGCTAGTGGCGAATTGGAAAAACAAGGGAGTAACAACGCAAGACTCAAGGAGAGACAGCCGAAGACGATTCACATATAGAAGTTCGCCGCAAAGAAGCGCCATTCTCGACCAACAAATTGAACGTTAGTAGAACGAGCTAAAACTGAGTTTCTTTAGGCCTAAGCCGGTGAAACGTTTTAGCCAACTTATGATTAAATTAAGTTTGAAAATAATCTCTAAGAAGCTAAAACTGAGTTTCTTTAGGCCCAAGCCGGTGAAACTCTGCTTTTAGCCATTTTATGATTAATCAACGTTCAGTATTAATCTTTTGCTACCAACTTATGATAAAATTGATTTCGAAAATAAACTCTAATGAGTTAAACTGAGTTCCTCTAGGCCCAAGCCGGTGAAACTCTGATTTTAATCTTTTTATGATTAATTAACGTATAGAAATAATCTTTCACTTAACGACTTTTTTGATTCGTTTTAACGTGGGAAATGGAGTGCTCGGAGTTTCTTTGGGCCCAAGCCGGTGAAGCTCTGGTTCTATATTTCATCCGCGTGCACCACTGTATGCGAACAATGGTACGAGAGTCGCAAGCCCGGATTAGCTGCAGGGCGCGCCAAGACCAGCTGTAACTCCTCCTTCTGTCTATTTGCAGGCCGCGCTTACCGGACCCAACAGCCCAGACGAGGAGCCTGGCAGCAACAACAGACCTCTGGAAGCGAGGTGCACCAATCACAGCCTGGAAGAGGCGCTCCGCGCTGAGCCGTTAGCGGGTCCCCGACCGGTACCAAGGTACTCAAGGTTAAGGGAGCCAACTCAGAAACCGAGGACACCCCGGAGCCCACCCCCCGGGGTCCCACTCAAGGCACGCGACAAACAAACACCCTCGAGGCATACTTAGCCCGCCTGGCAGTCCCGTTGGACGTACCGGACAGAGAGACACCGGAGGAAACGAAGCGTGGCGGTGGACGCGTAAGGCTGCGGCAGGAGCTGGCCAACCTACGACGCCTCGCGAGAGGCGTAATTCCCGACGAGGAGCGGGAGTTCTTCACGACCCGGACCAGGGCACTCAAGAAGCAAATTAAGGAGGAGCGAAGAAGCAGGCAAGCGGTGGCAGCTAGAATCCGAGCGCTACCGGTCAAACGAGTGCCAGAAGCTTTAAACAGTTGTCAATCGCTAAAGGAAAATAAAGATTTGTTATAGTAAAACGGAAAATAAACAGGTTCTTCTTATTCCTAAAGGACAGCGCTTTTCCCCCTCTAGGTATCAAGATTTGTGTAGAGTGTGATGAGGTATGATAACCACGCAAACACGGGCTTCACCTCGCAGACGGGTAGGAAAAATCTGCATAAACGCAATGCGCTCCTGATTGCTAAGGCATTTCTGTACCTGCTTACTGCAATTAATGAATGTTTGCAGATCAAGCACCATGGTGGGACCGGGTGCCCCGGAAAACAAGGGAATCATTTGTCCAATTAGTTCTGCAGTCTCCCCATAATCTGCCATAGTGCTCGTGAAATCTTTAACTTCGGCTTCCTTATCCGTCATAGGAGGTGATTTCTGGTCAACAGTCAAATCCACGGACACACTTGAGGACGAGCTCGCTCTCAATGTCAGTTTCCAGTTGTATGAAGTAATCGAAGTTTTTAAAGACTGTGAAAAATCCAATAAACTTGTATGGCCAAAGGCACTCCCACTAAAATGTTTGATATCTTTCCTGAACTGCGCTGTCTGTCCTCGAAATTGATTGATCTGCTCCAAACAGCTAAAATATAACTGATCGACAGTGTCAGTGAATTCAAGAACTGACTCTATACTCGTAGGTTTTTGCTTAACCTGTGAGTCTAAATCAGAAGGAAAAGTTTCGGATTTATTTTTAGGGGTAAAAAGAGTTCTTCCACTTTGAAGCACGACCCTGCGGTTATTCCGTAGTTGATTGATGTTCCTCCCTAGTTCTCTGACGTTCGTCGTTCATTCATTCAAGTAACTAACGAATACCTCTCTTATTTTTTTGCTACCTTTTTTTTTAACTGCACCTTCATCCTCCTTCAAGACTCGGATATTTCAAGGTTGACCTCCCAGGTACAATCTTAATCTAAAGGACAACCTCCCAGGTATCAAATCGAGTGAATGAGTGTTATAACCTCAAGAGTGGTAAGGAAAGGTTCTAGTTCCGTCTGAAACACCAATTATTCTATTCAATAACTGGTCGCTCCACAACACGTTCGTTGTACTGGAGCTGTTCGGAATCAAAAACCGGCTGCGCCAATTGTTACATGTATGCAACCACCCTGCCCGTGTTGGCGTGGTGATTGCACCTCATCACACTCTACACAAAGCTTGATACCTAGAGGGGGAAAAGCGCTGTCCTTTAGGAATAAGGAGAACCTGTTTATTTTTCGTGTTACTATAACAAATCTTTATTTTCCTTTAGCGGTTGACAACTGTTTAAAGCTTCTGGCACTCGTTTGGCCGGTAGCGCTCGGATTCTAGCTGCCACCGCTTGCCTGCTTCTTCGCTCCTCCTTAATTTGCTTCTTGAGTGCCCTGGTCCGGGTCGTGAAGAACTCCCGCTCCTCGTCGGGAATCACGCCTCTCGCGAGGCATCGTAGGTTGGCCAGCTCCTGCCACAGCCTTACGCGTCTACCGCCACACTTCGTTTCCTCCGGTGTCTCTCTATCCGGTACGTCCAACGGGACTGCCAGGCGGGCTAAGTATGCCTCGAGGGTGATTGTTTGTCGCGTGCCTTGAGTGGGAGTCCGGGGGGTGGGCTACGGGGTTGTCCCCGGCTTCTGAGTTGGCTCCCTTTTCCTCGGGTACCTTGGTACCGGTCGTGGACCCGCTAACGGCTCAGCGCGGAGCACCTCTTCCAAACTGTGATTGGTGCTGCTCGCTTCCAGAGGTCTGGTGTTGCTGCCAGGCTCCTCGTCTGGGCTGTTGGGTCCGGTAAACGCGGCCTGCGAATAGACAAAAAGAGGGGTTACAACTGGTCTTGGCGCGCCCTACAGTTCATCCGTGGTACACGCGGATGAAATCTAGAACCAGAGCTTCACCGGCTTGGGCCCAAAGAAACTCCGAGCACTCCGTTCCCCGTGGATGCCCTCACTGTATACGTAAAAAAAAATCAAAAAGGTCGTTAAGTGAAAGATTATTTCTATACGTTAATTAATCATAAAAAGGCTAAAATCAGAGTTTTACCGGCTTGGGCCTAGAGGAACTCAGTTTTAGCTCATGAGAGTTTATTTTTGAAATCAATTTAATCATAAGTTGGTAGTAAAAGATTAATACTGAACGTTGATTAATCATAAAATGGCTGAAATCAGAGTTTCACCGGCTTGGGTCTAAGGAAACTCAGTTTTAGCTCATTAGAGACTATTTTCAAACTTAATTTAATCATGAGTTGGCTAAAACCAGAATTTCACCGGGTTAGGCCTAAAGAAACTCAGTTTTAGCTCGTTCTACTTACGTTCAATTTGTTGGTTTAGAATAGCGCTTCTTTGTGGCGAACTTCTATATGTGAATCGTCTTCGGCTGTCTCTCCTTGAGTCTTGCGTTGTTACTCCCTTGTTTTTCCAATTCGCCACTAGCTTAAATACAAACAAATTGCTTGCATTGCTAGTGGGAGTCGTAGACCTTCGATCCAGTTAATCCACAAAACGCTGAGTTTGTAAGTGTGCTAGTTCCCCTTAACCTGCTTTACGAATTCATTCCTCTCTTGTTCCTCAGGAACAATCTTGTTGTATGAAAATGAACGCTAGCTCCAATCTCATGCTTTTGCTCTTTTCATCTTCAGTATTCATATATCTGAATATTCGACGACTTCTCCCCATATGTGTTCTGAGTTGGTTGTCGCGGCGAATTGGTACTCAGATGAGCGTATTGCGCATAGTACACACATTCAATTGTGTACATGTTCTCCCAGTGCTCTCAATATGGCAATTGTATGGACTACCATGTATGCGTGTGGAATTCGCCGCAGAGCCAATTTAGTGACTTGACCAATGAAGCGTAAGATATAAGTTCTTATATACATTAAATTGCGATTATGTACTATGTTTAGGGTGTCGCCGTTCCCTAAGTATGGGCTGTGAAGCATACATTGCTCGTTGGCTCGTGCGATGAATGATTGGGATTGTGAATAACTGTTATGAATTTCCGAGTCACTTGTATTCGCATACGCTAATGATTGTTGTCGTATCGTGTCGTAAGCGAGGCATGGGGGCATGATCAGCTGTTATGAATTTCCGAGCAATTAGTATTCGCATACACTAATGATTGTTGTAACGTTTCGTAAGCGAGAAATGGGGCCGTGATTAACTGTTCCGAGCAATTAGTATTCGCGAGGCATGGGGGCGTTATTAACTCTTATGGAATTCCGAGCAATTAGTATTCGCATATGCTAGTGATTGTTGTCGTAACAAGCATAAGAACCTAAAAGTCAATGTATGAAGCAACCCAGATACAAGTTTCCCAATCAACACAATTACATATTCTGTAAACCAATTGTTAATCATTTACACAATATTGCTGTTCAATATAATTGCACATTTAGTTGCATTGATCTACATTAAATACTTTTATGCTGATAACTTACTTCAGCAATTGATAATACCAAATGCATTATTCAGGTCAGAAAATCGTTAAGTTGAAGAATTGTACCTCGTAGAGTTAGTTACTTATCGGAATTAATGAAGATTAATTCACAAAATTAAAATTTCTTATTTTTATGAATAAAGTTAAAGATTCACAAATGCCACGCGGTAAATGTGCCTTGTCGCACAAAATTTTGGGAAGCGTGTGTCGACTGCGCCAAATTGTGTGAAGTGTGTTTGGCTGGAGTTAAATTGTGGGTAGTTTCTTATTGAAGTTGTTAACTTGATCTTTTCCTGCAGGTTTTATAGGACGTCGTGGGGTACTTTTTTGGATTGCATAGTAAACTGTGGCCTCAGGGAAAATTGGTGGAGAGATGGATCAGCCCTAGTGGAAGGTGAGTTCACGCTGATGGTTTACCGTGCTCTTTCACTGAAAGTTTGCGTGATCGGCGGAAGAATGCTTCCTTGTGATTTTTCTGAATTTATACTATTTATATACCCTGCAAGAGACTGCAAGCGTTGTTAAAAGTAGATAAGTGTCAATTTCAGGGAAAACGAGGAAGTTTCTGCGACGGCGCTCAAAGCAGAATGGGCGATGAACCGTTTCATTGTCGAAAGGGACGTACATCCATTTTCGGTGAATGAAGACATGGACGCTATCAGAGGCAAAGCGGAAGAAATTAAAATGCAACTCAGGGATTTTGAGGGGAGAAATAGCAGCAGTAACTTCCTCACAATCATATCAAATGTGGAACTTGAACTAAAGTGGCTGTATAATGAGCCTGTTGATAAAGCGGATGTCTCAAAGGAGGTAAGCATGGTGAGATCAGCTTTGAAGATGACGATGGGTGAGCGGAAGAGAATTAGGAAGATGTAGAAGTTGCAGCAGCTGTCCCTAGAGTTAGAATGATGGCAGAAATGAACTGCACACTGGTACCACTATGTTCAGAAAAAAGCACGACCTGACCAAGTTGGAGATCCAGTTAGTATCCTCTATATTCGATGGGAATCCGGTTGGGACATACGGTCTGAGTAGTTTGTTGGAAAACAGGTGATGGCGTCAGTTGTTTATTCAAAAAAGCCTGAGATGAACTGCCAAACAACAAAACGGGTCGCCGGAGAAGGTATTTCTTCTGCATCTAAAAAGTTCTGACGAAATCTTAAAACGTTTACTAATGCCTGCTTCTTCTTCGTAGCCCGACAGCTCCTCTCGGGCCTTCGCTTCCTGCAACAAAGGCCTCCAACTGTCTCGATCCATTGACTGCGTCCTCCATTCGAGCATCGATGAACTGTCTTCATCGACCGAGTCAGACTAGCATTTCCTCGGTCTCCTCACTGGTCTCCGGCCTTCAGTTCTCCTAACGAATACCTTTTTGGGTATCCGTTGTCCGTCCATACGATTCATGTGACCAGCCCATTGTAGCTTCCACAGTCTGACAATCGTTGAGACCTCGGCTCGTCAAAAATTTCATACAGCTTATGGTTGTATCGAATTCGCTATTGGTCTCCGTCGAGCTTCACTCCGATTATTCGCCTCAAAACCTGTTAGAGTAGAGAGTTAGGGTCCAGGCTTCACAAACATAGCATAACACAGGTCTTATCACAGATATGTATACTTGGAACTTTGTTTTCCTGTGAGTGCAGCTGGTCTTCAGGATCGTCAAAACAGAATAGAAAATTTCATTTGCGTGAATTTAGTCTCTTTCATTGCTGGTTCTCGTTATTTTGGCGCCTAAATGCAGAAATTTGCTAACATTTTCGATACTGTATTCACCAAGTGTGATATATTGTGTGTTTGACGTATTCTTCTCGACTGTGTTATAAGCTTTGTTTTATTCTCATTGATTTGTAACCTACTAGTTTTTCTGCGCTGTCGAGTTTTAGGAAGAGTTCTTTGGCAGTTGTTAATGAGCGGCTCGACTTGTATAGAACTGTACCTGGTGTATCGATAGGCAGCTTCCTTATGACGAACTCGAGAGCCAAATTGAATTTCAATGAAGCCAGCCCATCTCCCTGTTTTAGTCCGACATACGTCTCTAAGGCTTCGATGAGTTGGTTATTGATGCCAACTTCGGAGGTCGTCAACATCATTGTCATTATAGTAAGACAGACTAATTTAGCTGAGATGTCAAAGCAAAGCATTATTTGGTACAGTACGTTACGATTAATACTGTCGTGTGCTTGCTTAAAGTCAACAAAAATTTGGTGTACGTCTATGTTGAACTCCCAGCATTTTTCAAATACCTGCTTGACAGTGAACAATTGGTCTATTGTACTGTTGGCGTATGATCCGATTTTACTTTTTAAGATTTTTCGAGTATTTTGTACGCCGTACAAAGTAGTGATATGCCTCTATAATTTTAGCACTGCTGCTTGTCATCTTTTTTGTGGATAGGGAATATAACTGATTGGCTCCACTCGTTTGGCGTATGTTCTTGTTGCCAAAGGTGCTTGATAACTTTGTGAAAAGCTTTATGAATATTACTGTCACCATATTTGACGAGCTCTCCTGGAATCTCATCTTCTTTTGGCGTTTGGTAGTGAAATAAACTTCATTCAGAGTTGATGCGGCCAATGGCTCTCCACAGAAACCTTATGTTCCGATGTACTGGATATGTGTTTTTTTGTGTTTTTGCTCGCCAGACATACATCTATACATCTCAATTCGTCAGTATAGTATTTTCAGAGATTTTCATAATTTTCTCTCTTCATCCTGGTTTTCCTATCTACGCAATCTTTGTACGCCTGTTTCGTTTTATCTACCGCATTCTGGCACTCAAAATCATCTCTCTTGCACTGGGCTTGATATCCTTTCGTCTGTTCTGCTTTGGTCTCAATAACCGCTTTCGCTTCCATCCAGAGCTCATTGCTCGTCTTTAAGGATGCGTCTGATAAGGTGGGAGCCAGCTGGTTGTCGGGGGTCCCATGAAATTTTTGTCCACAGACGTCGTTTGGAGCCTTTCAATGTCAAATTTTTGTAACAGGCTGGTCTTTGCTGAATATGCCTTTGACATACGACACAGATAGTAGTTGACCAAGTAATAATCCGAGTTATAATTGGCTCCTCGGAATATACGGACGTCAAGTATGCTCGAGGCCCAACGTTGTTGGATCAGAACATGGTCGATCTAGTTTTGTGTATTGCAATCCGGTGATACCCAGGTCATTTTATGAATGCATCGTTGTGGTCGGCATGTCGAACGTATGACTAGATTTCTGCTACATGCAAAGTCAATCAGGCGCTGGCCATTGTCATTTGTTTCATCGTGGAGGCTATATCTTCTACTTGTTCCCCGATTAGATATCTCATTGCCAAACTTAGTGTTGAAATCATATAGAATTATTTTTGTGTCGTTCGTAGGCAATGAATCGATTAGTATTTCCAGGTGATTGTAGAACGTTTCCTTCATTTTTTCGTCCGTTTTTTCGGTCGGAGCGTGAACATTTATCAGCCAGATCTCGAAGAATCCCGCTTTTACACGGATCGCACACAACCATTCATTGACTGCCTTAAAATCAATAACGTGTGATTTAAACTCCCTATCCACAATGAAGGCCATTCCGTTTTCTCGTTTTCCAGCAGGCTTTCCTATTCTGAATATTGTGTGTAATCACATGTCTTGAAAATCATTTCCAGTCTAGTTCGTTTCCTGGATTGACAGTATTTTTAATTTATATTGGCCAGGCTTTCGCAAAAGGTCCTTAATAGCGTCTTTTTCATTTGTGAGGTCGTTGCTGTGAGCTCAATCTATTCCAAGGTCATTCCACAGGTTTTGAAACATTTTAAGTTTTCCAGGGACGGAGAGTTAGCCCATCGTCCAAACTTCATTCTGTCGGCATGGTTATTACTTCTATAGGGTCGAAGTCTCGTTGTGTGAATAAAATACCGAGTTCACTCCTATATCAAAATATATACTTTATTTTCGATAACAAACGTGCTTTGATAAAAAGTCAACAAATCCTTAAATCAACAAATTTCGATAACCAATTCCAATGCGTCATCATTTGCGCCAAAAAAACAGAAGGCGTGAAAGATTTCCTTGTCGAAGTCTTTTATGGATGAAAAGTACTGATGCCATTTGTGTGCGATAAGATATCATCGCGCATATGCATGCATATTTGGTTGGTCAATGAACGCACGTGGGCAGCATTGAACAGCAACATAGTTGCGGTCAATAAGATACAATCGCGCAAAAGTACTTATGTTAGTTGACCATACAACATTATTGTCGTAGATATGTTTGGTGGCTGCTCCGCGATAGTACTCCCCCTGCAGTGGCAGGGCCACGATCGAACGAGGCTTATGATGAAAACTGGACCAGAGTGCGGACCTTTTTTTCAGATCGTGTCGTTTGCCCATTAAGAGTGGTGGGTTTGTGGTTTGATGCCAAAAATTCGGGTTTTAGCCTATCGGTGGAAATTGATGTTGATCGTCCATTCACATCAACCTAATACTACTTGTCCTTTGGTGCCAACACTGGATACGGGCCGTCGTAAGGTGGTGTGAATGAGGCCTTGACTTTGTCGTTTCGAATAAAGATGTGTGTGCTATCTGCTAGGCTCCTGTTAACAAAGGTGTCTTCAGTGTTGTGATGCGCCGAATTGCGTGGAGTTGACAAAACCATCCTCGTACGCAGGTACTTCAGGAAGTCGGAGTCATTTACGCTAGCTTGGGATGTGCTGAAAAGCTCCTCAGGTAGCCGTAAAGTTGTGCCTTTGACCATGTCGTAGGGTTGTGCGATGGGCGGCCGCTACGTATAGACGATGAGTGGTTACCGACAGGTTTTTGCTTCTAATTATGTTAATGGTAACAGCAAAGCTGTTCGTTTGTTGTTCCTGTGTGGCATGTTGGTAGTTCCTGTTGCTGCGAAGGCTATGTCCGATGTGCCACATGTCGCGAGGTTGACTGCTGTCTGTTGCCTAGCGCACGGAGTGCATCCTCTATCTTCATCATTCGGTGGCTGAGTTCATATTCCGCGGAAGAAAGGTTGCTCAGCTCATGATTCGCAGCGTTGGTGGAATGCTGTGCCACGGCTCATTGTCATCCACAATTTCGGCCACTGACAGTCTGGTGACCTCGTTTATGCAATCAGTGATCGTTCTGAGATCCAAAAGTGGGATGTCGTTGGCTGATAGGATGCTGTTCAGTGTGACATCGAGGCGGTTTAGCCACATTTGCTGTAACAAGGGGTCCGATACGTCTCCGTTGGCGAGCGTGCGCATCTGGTTGAAGTCTGCGTAGACGGTCAACATTGCGGTTTTTAGTGCACTGTATTTATTTTCCGCTGGTGGGTTCGTCACAATGTTGTGCACCTGATGCATTACTCTGGTGTTGAGCTTCGCCACCGGCAAATTGTATTTGGCTGAGTCGCCAGTAACGTGGCTTCTGGTGAAATTTACGTCCACCTGGGCTCCACGTCCTCCTGCCACAGGGAAAGAACTCTAAATGCAACGCGTGCCATCCCGTTCATATCGTCGGCCTACTCCTTCGGCGAAGGTGTGGCCTGTGGAGTAGGCATTAGTTTTGATGGCACTAGTGTCACCATTCTAGGCGTTGGTTGGTGCTGGGCAACGTTTAACTCTTCTGACGTGAAGATAAACTCTGACTTTCGAAAATAGACTCCAGGCACTCGCGCACATCTTGTTTTAAAACCAAAGAGAGAGCATTTCCTTTGTTCTCGAAGGGGTTTACAACCACTATTCCAAATTCAAAGTCTTCAGTTTCCCCTTTGTTCCACTTCTATGCAGGCTTTATCGGGGACGGCAACCGTGGTGAAAGCGATTCATGGTAGATTCTAGCAAACTTCAGAGTTTTTGAATTATCTTTTGCTTATAGCGGTTAGTTTGTTTTAATTTATGTTGTTCAGTAGTGTTTATTTGCAAATAAAGCATTCAACGCACGACTTCGACAGGAAATTCCTTTTTTTCTGAAATACGTGGTCTAAGTTTCACGCAGTCTTTGTCAATATTTAACTCAGTGCTAGCATTCAAATTGATAGCATACGCTAAAGTGAAACTGTGCCAAATTACCGGGTGATAGATAGGTTGCCCCATTTGGTGTTACAGGAAATGATATGTCGATCCTGTATAGCTTTCTCTTCTTGATTGAATTATCATCTTTGCGATCGGGGCATTGATGTTTTCCATCCCCCGTTGAACTAAACTTCATGTCAAGTATTGAAATTATGCCAGCGATGTGATGTTTATGCTGGCGTTTCACTATTGCAGTTGGCAGCTTCCAATTAGTAAACTCCTACGGTTGTTTTTTTTTCGTTTTCTTTTTAAATATGCTCGTAGTTTTCCCTTATATCAGCAAGTCTCCTGGTCGTTATATGAATGAATAAATTAAATACTGAACGCAAAGCAAATGCTGGCTATCTGTTGCGCAAACGTAAAATCATGTGCATGTTTATTAACTTAGTTTTTAACCCTCTCTCTACATTTTACATGAAGCATATTATCTCTTAACTTTTCAGGAGCTACTCTACGTCTTTTAAATCAATGTTTGCGCAAGAAAGTGTTTGGGGACGGCTTCTTCTCCTATCAGTCGAGAGTGGGAATTTACCCGCTACATTTCTCCCCCCACTCAATTCATGCGTATTTTCTTCAAATGCAATCCAAAAGTCCTCAGAATATACTTTTGTTCTTCAAACAGATTTCCCTAAGACTCACTCCAAAACTGCAGAAGCTGTTCTTCAAAAAAAAAAAACACGTAAGCCCGCTGTTAAATTTTTATTTTTATGGCCCTATTATTCGACCCATCAAGCATTTTTCTACACTTACCTATATATGTCTATATTCCCTACTCGGACTATTGCGGTTAAAGATTATGTATTCGTTATTTTAGTCATATTTAATTAGATGTTATTAGTATCAAGTTCAGAATCCATTTATCTTCACTTCAATTTAGTTCACATTTCAACGCTTAATAACTATAGACCCTAATTTGCTGCAGATCTTCCATTTGGGCTGCAGAATTGCAGGTGTCTGCAGCCGCTCTGGTTGCCTGGGATTGGTGCCTCGTTGGTCGGGGGCTGCCTATCTGGCGCGTCGTGATTGGGAGGCCAACTGGTTTCCTCCGGGAAATCCTGCTGGGCAAAGCCAACCAGCAGAAAGGTCAAATGAACTACGTCAACTAGACTTAACGAGGCGCAAGGCCAACTAGTTTTCTCCAGGATATCCTACTGGAGAAAGCCAACCGGCAGAAAGGTTAGATGATATACTGGGAACTAAGCCCACCAGTTAAGCTAGGCCAAATGCCAACTAGCTTTTAAAAGATATGTGTAGGCAAGGCCAACCACAAGAAGCAACGATTAGAAGTCATTTCCTTCCTTCCTGAGCCAACCGACTAACCAGGAAGAGGTAAACTTGAGCCAATCAGGCTTTTCAGAAAGAATGATTTGTTTGAAAAGAACTGGGCTTTAAGCCAACCAGTTAAGCTAGGCCAAAGGCCAACTAGTTTTTAAAAAGTTGGTGGGGGCGAAGCCAACCCACGAAGCAACGTTTATTAATCGTTTGAATTTTCCATGCCTGCTTCGATGTTTATATATTTAATTTTTGCTTGCTCAGCGAAATTGACTTTCCCAAAAGCCCCTTTGTCGTTGCCAGTAACATCTATTCTTGATGTCATCAACCTTATTTTAGTTCTGGTAGATGTCTTGGATATATACGATCAATGTTTCGACATAAGATTGTTGTATTGGAACAGTTTGTACGAGGTTGCTGTTTCCACTGTTATAAAAACTTGTACGAGGTTGTTGTTTCCAGTATTAAATTTTCTTTTCCATTCGAAGAGTTTAGTTGTGGTGGATCAATAGTGTTTTCTATTTTTTAGAGAAATTCCTATCGCAACAATTCCTTGCCATATTGCAACAGTCGGATCTTTCTTGGAGAGACAAGATGCGATCGGATTTTATCCTATTAATCGGTGGCGGCAAACGTTGTGCCGAGAGGCAAGTTGCGATTGTAATAGCAAAGTAGTCGATAGCGGAAAATGTTGTAGGATGAGTTTTCTCTTCCTTCTTCTTTCAACCGAGTTGATTGGGTTAGCTTGTACTTATACATTATTTCTTATATTTTGTGTATTGCTTGTATTTTATATGCAAAATCGGGAAATCAACTTGAATTCAATGCTATAATCATTTCTCTCTTTTTTGTTTTTATTTGCTATTGTTGCTCAGGCTAGTTTCTTTTCTAACACATATATATATATATATATATATATATATATATATATATATATATATATATATATATATATATATATATATATATATACTACTGTGTCCAAAAAAAGGTTGACTTTAAACTGCTCGCGGCGAAGGATGTGGAGAATTATTTTTTTTAAGTTGTTAGTACTGTCAGTGACATCTATGTCAAATTTACATGTCAAAATATTCATTAGTGTTTGAGATAAGCATCGTTTTGCGAGCTGCTAAAAGTGAGTTTTTCGTTCTTTGCGATGTCGAAATTTGTTGAATTTGCATTAAATTTTGTTTGCAGAGTCAATTTTCTGCTGTGGATACGTTGAGGATGGTGCAGAAAGCCTTTTGTGATGAGGCTATGTCTAAAAAAAATGTTTACAAGTGGTATAGTGAGTTCCAAGCCGGCCGTGAACGTGTCGAAGACGAAGACCGTCCTGGGCGACAGTTAACAAAGAATATTATTTGAACGTTATGCGTCGTTTTCGTAGCGCTATCCACCTAAAAAGGAAAGACAAATCTTGGTTTTTACACCACGATAATGCACCATCCCAAATATGTCCAAAAAAAGGTTGACTTTAAACTGCTCGCGGCGAAGGATGTGGAGAATTATTTTTTTAAGTTGTTAGTACTGTCAGTGACATCTATGTCAAATTTACATGTCAAAATATTCATTAGTGTTTGAGATAAGCATCGTTTTGCGAGCTGCTAAAAGTGAGTTTTTCGTTCTTTGCGATGTCGAAATTTGTTGAATTTGCATTAAATTTTGTTTGCAGAGTCAATTTTCTGCTGTGGATACGTTGAGGATGGTGCAGAAAGCCTTTTGTGATGAGGCTATGTCTAAAAAAAATGTTTACAAGTGGTATAGTGAGTTCCAAGCCGGCCGTGAACGTGTCGAAGACGAAGACCGTCCTGGGCGACAGTTAACAAAGAATATTATTTGAACGTTATGCGTCGTTTTCGTAGCGCTATCCACCTAAAAAGGAAAGACAAATCTTGGTTTTTACACCACGATAATGCACCATCCCAAATATGTCCAAAAAAAGGTTGACTTTAAACTGCTCGCGGCGAAGGATGTGGAGAATTATTTTTTTTAAGTTGTTAGTACTGTCAGTGACATCTATGTCAAATTTACATGTCAAAATATTCATTAGTGTTTGAGATAAGCATCGTTTTGCGAGCTGCTAAAAGTGAGTTTTTCGTTCTTTGCGATGTCGAAATTTGTTGAATTTGCATTAAATTTTGTTTGCAGAGTCAATTTTCTGCTGTGGATACGTTGAGGATGGTGCAGAAAGCCTTTTGTGATGAGGCTATGTCTAAAAAAAATGTTTACAAGTGGTATAGTGAGTTCCAAGCCGGCCGTGAACGTGTCGAAGACGAAGACCGTCCTGGGCGACAGTTAACAAAGAATATTATTTGAACGTTATGCGTCGTTTTCGTAGCGCTATCCACCTAAAAAGGAAAGACAAATCTTGGTTTTTACACCACGATAATGCACCATCCCATACTGCACTCGTAATTCGTGATCGTTTCGCCAAAAACTCAACCCCTATCGTTCCGCAACCACCGTATTCATCTGATCTGGCGCCGTGTGACTTCTTGCTATTCAGCAAGCTCAAAATACCACTCCGGGGACACCGTTCTGATACGATAGAGGAGATTCAAGCCACAGCGAAGACGGAACTGAAGGCCATCCCGGAAAAGACACGTATTTCAAACAATAATGAATATAATGACATGTAAATTTGACATAGATATCACTGACAGTATGAAAAACCAAAAAAAAATAAAAATTCTCCAAATCCTTCGACGCGCGCAGTTTAAATTTAAATGTCATCTTATTTTTTGGTCACAGTAGTATATATTGTTCCTAAAATACTTTCTCAAGAATGTTAATTTCTAGTGAATAGGATTTGTATATTATTACTACCTAGTAATGAAAAATTTGTAATTTAATTATTACTTTTAATTTTGTTTCTTTGTGAAAATCGTTTCGTATGACTTATCTATAAGTTTTTTACGTGACGAGTTTTAGTTGCATGACTATTAAAAAGGAATCTTTACTTATAGGGTACATATAATTTTCTTTATATATTTATCTTAGGGAATATCTACTTGTCTTACAATTATTTCATGTGTATTTATATTAAAACCAAAATATTGAGGTAAAAAATATTGCTCATTTTACAGTTATAACTATCGAATAAACTTATTGGTCTTACTAAGTTAAGAATAAGTCAATTGTATCAGACACATCACTAAAATAAAACCTTTTACTTGAAACAGTGTTTACATTTAGTTCCTTTCTTAATTTTGTCAATAGTATTTTATAGTATTTATGTTTCTTCGATAGTTTTTATTCTGAACGATTGGTTTAAAGGCATTTTGATTTTTGTGGCTAATGAGCATTCACATTAATGGCTGGCTGACAATTGTTTTGTTTTTGAAACAAGCTTTTTTTTTGTTTTTGATTTTATGTTTGAGTTTCTTAAGCCAGCAGTATTGATCGTGCTCTTTGTGGGCTTGAGGGAGGTTTTTCCTCTATTGGGGAGGCAGTAATACATTATGTTTTTAATTTCTGGAGCTCAATGCTGATAATAGGAGCTATATCCCTGGCATCGATACTTAAAGTATTGGAACGAAAAAAACAAAGAGTAGTGAGGCTGATGGAGGTTGCTGTTAAGTGATAATAGTTTTTAGTGGTGCCTGTATACTTTAATCGTGCATTGATTTGGTATAATTATGCATATATAATGGGTGCTTGCTTCAAAAATTTTATTTCTATTATGGTCTGAGACTAGTTGTAATTAGTTGTTGCTGTGGGTGTAAATCAAGCTTGATCGATCGAGGTTGAGTAAACTCTGGTGGCTGTCGTATTTTAAAATGGTTTGTGCTTTCTACTTGCTTCTAGTGAATGATTAACTCATTGATATTTAAAGTACACGGAAAGTTGAGTGCTAAAATACCCTTGCGAAAGAGGCTATGCGTGGTTAAATTTTCGCCCCACTGAATGTAAACGGGGGTTTCAGTTCTTAGAAAATACACCCTACTATTTGGTTTGTTGATTTTTATCAATTTGTTGGCCATGTAAGTGCCGATTCTAAGGGGGTAGTTTATTTTCCTCTTAAATGGGTTTTGGAGTAGATTAATAATTTCGTTCATCACTGGTGGGGAATGAATTACAGGAGCGGTAAGTTGGCACACATATAAACCGCCAGGTTCGGGATGCTTAATTTTTTCAGGGTGTGTAGATTTTCAGTACTCAATACTAGAAATTGTTGTAATGTGATACTACTGGCTTTATGCGAAAACTCGATCGAGGGACGAAGGAAAAATGTTTTGTCAGTAGTGATTGGAAGTGTGCGGATTTGTTGAAGTTGCATTGTATAGTTCTTTTTCATTTTGGTCGTTCAGTGTGCCAGTCAGGGTATGCATCACTCGTCCTATTCCATCAAAGAATGATCATTTCACTTTCCGTGGTGTCAGTGATGCTTGAAGAGTTTTTGTGCGGCATTTTAGGGTTTTTACAACGGCTTGTATATGGTGAAGGTAAGCATTACATCCTGTGTTGTTTTTCAAACAGAGCAGTGGCAAGAGATGTTACGCACCCTCAGCCAAATTAATTTGTGTTGCTAGTTCTCCCAGGTTTATTATGGCTATTATGCTCCAGCTACTGTGGTAGGGTAGAAGATTTCCAATGTTCTCAAATACAAGCATAACTCCTGTGTTGTCAATCGGGGTAAGAGTGTATTGTCAATGTCTGCATCGGATGTTCTCGCGGCAATGGTTAGGAGGAAGACAATTTGTAAGTAGTTCATGTCTCATGGGATTTGGGGAAAATATGTTGGTAGTGATTACTCCAAATATTGTTTTAATTGACTATTGTAGACAGTAACCAGCTTATTCCTTATCGCGATAGTTGTATTTACCGAGGAGTTTACCCGTTCGACTGTTTACATACCTACTCATACTTGGAAAAATTTATATTTTTGCTGTTTATTTTATCGCGGTGATTTACAACATTTTTATTTATTTATATATTCAGAGGTCGATTTTTACAAATTATAATTTTTTTTATCGAAGTGGTAAGCAGAGCCCAATTTTTATAAATTATTGTATGCTGTTTGAGCTCCACCCTGGTACTGTTTAAACTTGATGGAAAGATCGGGTGGGTATGGATATGTATGTTATGGGTTCCGGATTGGTTTTGTGACGTAATGCAATTCACCTGTTCAATTGTTACATTTCTAGCGATATTTGTAAGTTGCGCATCGTTATTATTTGTTTCGTTTAATTGACCAATATGGTATTCCTTAATTGTTTCAATCTGCTTAATTTCTGTTAGTGTTTTTCGGGAATCGCTTGAATTGAGAATACCGATAAATATTTTAGATGGACTTATGAGGCAGTTAGCAAGGAAAACTCCTTCATCAATTTTCTGTGCCAAACAAAACATTTCTGCAGTCAATCGTAGTGGGATATTCACTTTATATGGGTTCGAGGGCGCATGGCAATGGCCTTCTCTAAAGCTACCCTTTACGTCCCATTTGCAATACCCTCAGTGAGTATCCTTTTTTGGGCAGAGTTACAGCTCACATCTCTATTTTGACCTTCTAGCTCTATCACAATTAGCGTCATCTTACTAGGACTTGCTTCAGTGCCATTCGACGTGACAACTAGAGCCTGATGTGATTGTGCTGTACCTGCCGGGGGTTTCAAAGGAAAATAAAATTCCTTAGGATTGATTTCCGTGCGAGGAAACCTAAGTGACTGACTTGGACCCCATATAGCACAGTTTCTTGATAGGAAGTCGTTTTCTAATAATCCGTCAGTTCGTACCCCAGGCATTTTTTCTACCACTTGAAATGTGCATGGTAGTTTTGAGGCAAGAGTAAAATTGCCTTGCGTGGTTTCAAGGGTTTTACCCTCTTGGGACTTTGTAAAGTAATTTTTTGTTTTGGATTTATTGGACATAACTCTTTTATTGATGTCCTTTTGATGATATTAACTTCAGCGCCCGTGTCGATAGTTAATTTTGTTTTCGATTCATTTTGTGTTCTTCTCATATTTGATATTTTTAAATGGGTGTATTTCTTTATGATCACCCCTAGTGTTAATCATAGTTCAGTCGGGGATTTTCGGCTTGAAGACCGTTCGTTTCACTTAGTTTTTTCTTTCCATTTCTTTTTATGAATGCATGTTTTCTGCGACCGCAGAAGTCACATTTTATTCGCACGTTGTACACTTTTGCAGTTTCATTTGAATTTCCTTTCAAAGATTTGGCTTTACAGTCTCTTGGATCATGCCCGTATAGTGTATTTTTCCGACTCTAACAATCAGAAAATATGTGTGCCTGTTTATTACAGAAACTGCAAATTATCTTAGTACTTCTATTGAATTTGGGTTTTTGCGAGCTCATAATCAAAAGGTTGAATGTGTAGGGGGCTGGTTGAAATGAACTTGAATTTGGATTGAAAGAATACGCGGGTTAATTTGGTGTGAATGGGGCATACGTCTGCATGGAATTTGATTGGTAGAGGACACCTTGTTCCAATTCCTGCCTGTCCGATGCTTTCAGGACTAGTTCTTCGAAATTTGTTTTTTTTCGAGGTTAAGTAGGTACTGGCGAACGCTCCGAAGTTTTCTGATTTCAGGTTAGCAATTGTGAACGACTCTTTGTCGTATTTAATTGCAGCGCCTTCTTGGCAACGTTTAAGTGTTCTTCGTAAACGTCTGTTTACAGGTCATCAATTCATTTATCAGCTCTTGATATGTTTCTCTAGGAAGATAAAAGTGCTAGAATAGTTCTTCTGCTTCGTTGAGAATACAAGGGACACTCGTAGAAATTAGCTGATATGCCTCACCTCGTAAGCGTGTAGGAGAAAGTGTGAAGGACGAAATGTACGTCCTAGTGTGAAGGAAGAAATGTACATCTGTATTTCAATACAATAAATTCATGGGTTTGGAAAAGACAGATAAATATTTAGTTCAATATGCGAGTAATTTAAATAAACTGTTGAGATTATAAGGGTTGATTGAGAAATCGTTATCAAGATGGCAACCAAGCTACAACCTAAATTTAGAAAACTTTTAAGATTAAGGGAAAAAATAGCGTCTCTTAGCCAGGATATCAAATTGCTTAAATTGTCTATGAAATTGAAAGTGGTTCCTAAATCTCATAGAGTGAAAAAAATTTCAGGGCCACCGGTCGCGAGTCAACATACGAAATTAGTGGAAAAAGCGGCGATGCAGGCGAGCCTTAGAAGGTTGTACACGTAGATAGATCTCACTACTAAAGAATCTTATCTAGTACATATGGTACTATGTAAGGAAGCAGATTTTTATAACTAGGACATCTCAATAATGATGAATCAAATTAAAAAAGTGGAAGAATGCAGAGCAATTGGGAAAAAAGATACGCTGAACATGAAATTGAAGCACTTACTAATCGGGTGACAACAAATCATCGAGCAATTTTACGGAAAAACAAATAGAAATATTAAATAAAGGTCTCAAATTTGCAGTTAACGAAGGGCGCCCAATAGAAGAAACGATTATTAATATTGAAGCTCGTATAAAATTCTTAAATAGTGATGATCAGGAGCAAATTAGGGCAGATGCGAGGAAAATATTAGGAAAACACATAGCAAAACCAAAAAATAACGACATCCAGACCATGAAGAACATCAAAGAGCTAAGACAACTACCAGTTTATTATTTGAAAGCAGATAAGGGAAATCAAATTGTCATAATAGGCGAAACGGACTATGATGAACAGGTGCAAAGAAAAATTGAATCGGGGTGTTATTTTAAACTCCGAACAAACCCAACTCAGGATTCAGTAAAAAGAGTAGAAAAAGTGTTGAATGAAGTGAAAACAATATTGGGAGATGTTAGCCATCTGAGAATGTAAAATCCCGCGATACCAAGAATGAAATGCCAACCCGAAATGCACAAAGAAGGGTACCCGATGAGAAAAATAGTTGCAGATTCAAATTCACCCACGTACAAGATCGCAAATGGGCTGGTAGCAGAATGTAGAAAACTAGCAGCAGTGAACCGTGAAACCGTATAAAAAACTCAATAGATTTTATTCAACGAGTAGAAAAAATGGCGAAAATGAATGGAGATGAAGTCCTGGTGTCTTTCAATGTAGAGGCGTTATTTCCAAGTACACCGCAAAAACAAGCTTTATATCAGCTTGAACTTTGGTTGCAAAAAATCAAAAGTACGGTGGAATGGAAAAAATGGTGCAAAGCGTTTGTAAAACCGGCAGGAATATGTAAGAGCGAAAATTTCTTCGTATTTCGGGGACAATATTATAAGACAACTCGGGGGCTAGCAATGGGAAACCCCATATCACCAATGCTAGCAGAAATATTTATGGCGGCAACGGAAAAGCGGATGGAAGAAGAGAGTATGCTTCCAAAACTGTGGATAAGGTACGTGGATGACATCGTGGCGGTGATGAGCAAGGACAACATTAATGAATAGCTGGAGTGTATGAATAAGCTTCATCCCCAAATAAAGTTTACTGTCGAAATCGAGCAAGAAGGAAAATTACCGTTCTTGGATTTAAGGTTAATCAGAAGCACCCACGGAATAGAACTTGCAATATACTGGAAGACAACGACGACGCAGAGGATGATACCAAATACTTTGTACCACCCGTATCAGCATAAAATGGCGGCATACCGTAGTATGGTCCACAGGTTGTTAACGGTATCAATGATTGGGGTGAACTTCCAAAAGGAGTTCGTTTACATTATGCATACGGCACAAAAAAACGGGTATGAAGCAGAGACAATTAAGAGAGAGAGGAAATATACAACACTGGATATCAATAAAAAGCAACGACGAAGAGTCAGTATAGTGTTCTCGGATATGGAAAGGGATCTTGAAAAAATGTTCAGCAAATATGACTTAGACGCAGTTCCAAGAAGCGGGAAGCAATTGAGTAAATGGCTTAACAACGTAAAGGACAAAATTGAGGATCATGAAAAAGCGGCATATATAGAATTTCATGCGGCGATTGCAACAAAGTGTATATAGGGCAGACAAAGAGTTTAGCGGTAGAGTACGATTCGACGAACACATGAAAGACGTAGAATTGTGGAGAAAGAACAACGAACATCAGGTAAAGTCGACCGTAGCCAGACACGTCATCGAAAGCAATCATACGATAAGTGCTGAAAGTTTGAAAGTCATAAAACAGGTAAGAAAGGTGAATGAATTGGGAATTAGTGAAACTATAGAAATAAGAAATATACCTGTAATAAATAGGCTAAACAAAGATTTAGTTAATGGCTCTGATAAACTATTAAGATTTGTAATGCTGTAATAAAAAGTAATTTAGATAAATAGTTTAGGATTAGGCTAAGAAAGGGTAGTTACACTGATGAAGTCCTAGTGTGAAGGACAAAATGTACATCTGTAGTTAAATACAATAAATTCCCGGTTTTGGAAAAGGGAAATAAATATTTAGATCAATATTTGAGTAATGATATAATAGTTCTTCTTCTGCTGTACAAGGGACACTCGTCGAAATTAGCTGATATGCCTCACCTCGTAAGCGTGTAGGAAAAATCTGTATGAATGTTTCGTGTTCCTGGGTTTTCAAACGAATTCACAATTGCTCAGCACAACCGATAAAAATCTGAAGCTCAAGAACGAGTTTTGAACTTGAGCTACCCGAAAACAAAGGGATCATTTGTCCCATTAACTTCGCGGCTTTCGAGTAATCGGCCATATTGCTGATTTTTAGTATGGATGTTTCTGAGGTTTTATCGTTTAGTATGGGGTTGTGCCACAGAGAACATGGCATTTGGAGAAAGCTATATAATTCGAAAGATAATTTAAAGCCTTTTGACGTAAGGGCTGGGTTTGAACGATTGCGAAAGACCTTGAGGGCAGGTTTTCTGGTTTAATGAGATTCCATGAAACTTTCAAATTTCTTCTTTGAACTGTTTTGTTATTCCACGAAAGTGATCCATTTTTTCCAGATGTTTGTCATGTATTTCGTTTCTAGTATCTGTTGATTTGATAACAGATGTTGATTTGTGACTCGCGAGGTCTCGTGTGATCCCAAATTTGGTTTCTAATGATGATTCCGACTTCCTTCTATTTGGCTATGCTGTTCTACCGCTCTTTAATATCAAACTGGTAGTACTTTTTCTGGGAGTCGATTATTGGAACACGTTCTTTTTATTAAAGGGCTTATCAGACATATGGTTCACTTGTATATTTTTTAAATAGTTTGATTTTAACCTAGATTTTGTTTTCCTAGGAAGGTAAAATGTTATATTCTTATTTTGTTTTCCACTGCCGCTTTTATTTTGCACATTTAATTGTTCATAAAATCTACTGTGAAAAGATATATTAAATTTTTACTATGATTATTTTAATTTTTATCGTTACTATTTTAACTAAAGTAAAGTGTCCCAGTTGGGAAAGGTTTTCGGAAGTGTGAGAAGCCAGGCTGAATTGGGTCGACTTCCGGTATAAACTTCCAAAAATTTTGAATGCTGTAAACTTAAAAACCGAAATTACCGGCTGCGCAAATGTTATTTTATTATTTTTATGGCCCTATTATTCCCTATATTGCTTTATAATTTTCTACACTCCAACACACTTACCTTTATCTATTCCCTACTCGGAATGTTGCTAAACTTCAGTTAAAGATTGGGTATTCGTTATTTTAGTCATATTTAATTAGATTTTATTAGTATCAAGTTCACAATTCATTTATCTTCACTTCAATTTAGTTCACATTTCAACTATGGACTCTAATCTGCTGCAGATCTTCCTTCCCTGCCTGTTGCTGCTGTGGTTACCTGGGATTATTGCCTCGTTGGTTGGGGCCGCCGGTCCAGCGTGTCGTTGTTAGGAGGCCAACTGGTTTCCTCCGGGAAATCCTGCTGGGCAAAGGCAACCAGCCGAAAGGTTAAATGAACTATGTCTAGGCACATAAGCCAACTTGGCTTAACCAGGCGCAAGTCCAACTAGTTTTCTCCAGGCTTTCTTGCTGGGCAAAGCCAACAAGCAGAAAATTTAAATGATGTATGTCTAGGCACTTAAGCCAACTAGAATTAACCAGGCGCAAGGACAACTGGTTTTCTCCAGGCGATCCTGCTGGGGAAAGCCAACCGGCAGAAAGGTTAGATGATATACTGGGAACTAAGCCCACCAGTTAAGCTAGGCCAAATGCCAACTAGCTTTTAAAAGATATGTGTAGGTAAGGCCAACCACACGAAGCAACGATTAGAAGTCATTTCCCTCTTCCTGAGCCAACCAGCTAACCAGGAAGAGGTAAACTTTCTGAGCCAATCAGGCTAACTGGAAAGAATGATTTGTTTGAAAAGTATTGGGCTCTAAGCCAACCAGTTAAGCTAGGCCAAAGGCCAACTAACTTTTAAAAAGTCGGTTGGGCCGAAGCCAACCCCACGAAGCAACGTTTATTAATCGTTTGAATTTACTTTACTTTACTGTAATCGTAATTATTAACTGTAATTGCCAAAGGTAGAATTTCACATTTTGTTTGGTTAGTGGTTATTATTAGTGTGTTACTGTTCGATTAGTGCAGGTTTTAGTAAATTATAAACAGTTAGCGTTAGTGAGGATTTAATGTGAACGGCTTTCAAAACAGTTTAAATGTGCAAAGAAATTCGTTTTTTATTCCATTCATGGTTTATTAATATTCTATTAAATTACTTTCTTTAATGCTATAACAAAAGCTCTTTATGTAAGCTTCTGCTAGCATTTTCTTAAATTATGTATTGTGCGAATACGTTAGTAGGGAAGTTTCAATAGGAAATATTGTTAAAGCTTTAGCGGTTATTTATTGGGAATGAGTTAATATGTAAAAGGGGAATGAATATTTCACACGTTCGTTACGTTCAGGAATTAATTTGCTTCGGAAAGAGTTTTTCCGAGAGAATAGCTTCTCATTGATGTAGCTTGGGAGGCGTTATTGTTGTATTCCCAAGACTTCAGTGTAAGCTATCTTGGCTTTATAAGGTGCGATATAATGAGTGTGATAAATTAACTTTCTCCTGAATATGTATGGTTAATGTTGTTAATGGGAGTGGGAGTCCTAGATTGAAGGTTTATGTGATTGTTTTTTCTCGCTGCGAATGAGCTTCGAAGGTATGATTAGCATTATTTCTGCAATGACGCATGAGCAAATTGAATGAAGCGATATATTGTAGCTTTCACATGCGCTAAATGTTAGGAAGTACATGAAGTATATGATATGTATGTACTAATTCGTGGTTGGCTGGTAATTGCCTTGAAGAGCATTTGTTTTTAATTAAGTCGGCTTAATGCATTTCGTAGTGGGCAAGGCTTTGAATCTATCTATGCTGTGGGATTGTATAGGAGGAAGAGCTTTCCAGGTATATGCATTTAATTATCGTTTAATTGGCTTAAGTTGTCTATTACATACTTTTTTATCCGTTTGTTGTGGTAAAAAGGGAGGGTTATTAGAAATGTATTCAGCAGTATGTGTAAAAAGTTGTGGATTATTTATAAATCGGAATTATGATGTAGGTTTTTTATTAAGTATAGAAACGTTTAATGAGTTAATACAAATTAAGTCGACCTTTTTCTCAAACTGAAATTAGAAGGAGCGATTCTGAGCTCTGGTGTATACTTTTATTGATTTTAGTGAATTGTTAAATAGATGTACTGCATTGAAAATATCTTGCGATAAATTATTGTAAAAGATGATCGAAGTGACACAATCACTATATGGGCTTAGGAACATATAGTTTCGGTCTTCATTGAAGACCCTATATGTGTTCCGTCTAATTTTTCCCTAGTGTGTGTCTACTTAGTTTGGCATAATGCTGTCCTGGACCTTATTGGAAGACAGTACAGTGCCGTGCGAGGTGACTTCATAAGCCGTTTATACAATTTTTGATATCGATCTTGCGAAAACGATTTTTTAAAGAATCTTAAAGTATATATTATAGCATTCTTACACGCAATTTGATATCGTTGCCATATGTAAAGTAAAAGGGTGGGAAATGGCTGGGTTTTGAATTGTCTTGCGCTTTTCACAGGAGTTTTTTTGGTAACTTTTTTTAGTAGCTAGCAGTTAT